>JBBBVM010000026.1:3818080-4251698 GCA_037355625.1 Petunia x hybrida | reverse complement strand
TTCATCCGTCTTATCTGCAGTAACACATCTATTATGCAAAATTAGTATAGTTTAAATCTTGTTTGCCTGTAAAGGCCAACATTTGCTGTATCAACAACAGCCTTAAATGGTCCGTAATAGTCAAGCCATTTCTGAAGTCATTAGCATGTTATAGTAAAAGGTACCTGAAATTTCTGTAAGCTTGAAGTTTTCTCTCTGTGCAGCTATAGAGGCAACTGACTTGGCAAATTTTCCTGTTTCTTCAGGATCAAGATCAATAGTCAGTTGCCTTTAGCCACAGCATTTGGAGCAGCCATCAGAGCCAATAGATGCACGTGATACAGTCCATTTTTCACTACCCAAGTAACCTTGTCCATGCCAACTACCAGCACCTTTTTTTATTGCTTTACGTACGGACCTTTGATTCCATTTTTTTTACATAACTAATGTGCAGCTGGCAAAACATAAAAGCAGTGAGATTATGTAAAAGAAGAAGAATCTACAATCAATTATAAAAGATACAGAGGAACATACCTCATATAGCTTCTTTTGTCTCCAATTTGATTCTATAGCCGAACATTGTATCATCACAGGATTGCCTTCTGAATTATTTCGTTATAAACTATGTTAGATGTTGAATGGTCGTCGTCGCTAGTCGGTGTAGGTGGTCGAATCAATAATTTGACAGAATCTGAACTTTTTGCTCTTGATAAGGCAACATAAAGTTGACCATGCGAAAATACAGGTTCACGCAAATAAATTCCTACAAAATCTAGTGTCTGACCCTGAGCTTTATTTATAGTCATAGCAAAGCACAATCTTACAGGAAATTGTGTCCTTTTAAACTGAACCGGCAATTTTTTCGTCCATCGAAGACAATAACGGAATTCTAGGGATAATACGTGCATATCCTTGAAATCGCCAGTTGTAATTTTAGCGCTTATAACATGTTTTTTAAATTCAGAACAGGTGAGTCGTGTGCCATTACATAAACCTTCATACGGATTCAAGTTTCGTAATAATATGATCGGACAATTTTCTTTCAAAGATAGCACATAAGGAGGCAAACCTGCAGGATTAAAACTATGTAATAAGTCTTCAAACTGTGTCTGATTTTCCAATTCAATTGTTCGTCAATACCGACAAATGTTTTAGCTTTTCCATGAAATCTTTCAATAAGCATGTCATTGATTTCATTGACGAAAATTATTTTTTGTTGTCAATATCACACGGGAGTTTGCATAAAAAGCAGTAGAATCAAACTTCACTCAGGATATGTAACTGCAAATAACTTATCTAAAGATTCTTTTTCAGTGGTGAATGGAATAATTGAAGACTCTGGATTTCAATTTTGTTTGCTGAATTGACACGTTCTTCTCCGGTTCCAACTCTTAGCAATAATCACAAAAATACAGGATCTGTTCTGGCCCTCATGTTCTCAAACAAATGTACCTTTTCAAGGTCCGCCCAAATATTTGAATACAACAAACTTTCATTAATGAAATCTTCTTTTTTTCCACTGCGTACAACAGGGAGAGTTTGTCTAAAATCGCCTCCAAAAACAACACCTTTCCACCGAATAATATATTTTTATCCATGAGATCTTTTAATAGTAAATCAAAAACTTCCACCATTTTTTTTCTCGCCATGGACGCCTCGTCCCATACGATCAATTTTGCATCTCTAATTAAACTCGCAAGTGCACTTTGTTTGCTAATATTGCAACTGACATTCTCATCAATATCAATAGGTATTTTAAACCGTGAATGTGCAGTACGCCCACCTGGGAGAATAGAAGCAGCAACACCGGAAGTAGCAGTTGCTAAAGCTATATAACCCATAGATCTCACAGTAGCCAATAAAGCACGATACAAAACGTTTTACCAGTGCCTCCTGGACCATCAATAAAAAAAGCACCCGCTCTGTTTGAAAATACTCTTTGTATAATCAAATTGTATGCTATCAACTGTTTTTTGTTTAGTCTCTTGTGCAAATGTAGATCTTCCTCAGTAACAGTAATAGTTCTCTCAAAGTGAATCTCTTTTGCATCTTTTGCGGCGGTGGAAGGCCTAATAGTTTCTGCAATGAGTTCATATTCATTTATATCATGACCCATAGAATGCAAAATATCATTGATATGATTCAAAACTTGATATCGAATTTCTTTTCTCTCAATAGATTGTAACGCTTTATAGTCATCAGACATTGACTCTTCAAATTGCTCCCACAACTCTTTTGGATTGGTTGGACTACAGTACACCAATAATGTAGCAAATAAGCGCCTCAAACTGTATGGCATCTGATAACTTGCTGCTTCGGACATGCATTCCATCAAACTATTATCACAATGTAACAATCCTCTTTTTTCCACTGATTCTCTAAAAGAACTACAATATTCTCCATTTACTGTTAATAGATGGTCATAGGATGTTGGTCCTCGAACATGCATAAGTAATAATCTAAGATAGTATCGTTCTCCTTCAGTTGGATGACATGTTACGATGCGACCAACAACTTGACGATGTTGTCGACGTGACCAATATTTACCACTGTAGGACCACACAAAATATTCAGGGAACTCTTTATATAACAAATTCAACTCCTTAGCATATTTATTAGTGTCGTTCATTCTAAAGAAATCTGTTAACATCGTTCTTTTGATCATTGGATTGTTCACAATATCATTTACATCCGTATTGTTCTTAAAGGAGACAAATTGTTGCCCTTCGAGATGTAGTTGTAGACGATAGACACTTAGAGACATTTCGCTAATTGGAAAACCAAAGAGACGCCATATAGCTTCCGGAGGTGAGACCCATCTAGCAGACTGATATTCTTTTACTTCGTCTATCTCCACATTTGTATCAGAATTTTGTACAGAAAATGCAATTTTATCATGTCCCTTACGGATGTATTTATATAAGTATTTCACAACTTTAATGTCAGAGCAAACTTCAACATTCATGTGACATTTGAATTTTCCAAGTAAATAAGGATTGTATGGAACAACCCATGAGTTATCCAGATATTGTTCTCTTACTTTAACCATTTCTCCAGTATTACGTCTTTTATAAATTGGATATGAGTCAGTGCCTCTTGATGTTTGATCGGCAAACTTTTTTGGATATTTGAACTTGCATTGACCTTTTTTCCTCATACAAGAGTTAGTCGGATTTAAACTGCCACAAGGACCGTGCATCATATGTTTAGGAACAAGCTTACGCAAGTATGGCTCAACATTAGTATCTGGCAATTCTGCACTTACAATATCGTCGTATGCCTCCGATGTCAACAGTTTGTGCTCAGGACTTAATATAATAAGAAAATGAGCATGTGGCAAACCTCGTTTCTGAAACTCCACGGTGTACGTATAAGCAGCAACTTTTCCGAATATATTCCGTTTTAATATATCAGTTTTTAGTTCTTCTATTTTGGCCCGGAATACTCGACTTATAAAATCAGGTCTATTTTGTGCTTCATCAGATGTTGCTAAATGTTCCTTTATTTCCATCCAAGTCGGGTTGCACGTCATAGTTATGAATAGATCAGGTTTCCCAAAAGATTGCACTAATGTAATAGCATCCATATATCTTTGACGCATATCTCTTGGTCCCCCTATAAAAGAAGTCGGTAAAAATGACCTTTTCCCAACATTAGAAGCATCTCGTTCACCGAGTCTTAAAATGTCGAGAAGTCCTTGTAGTACTTCCATTCTGAATAAATCTGGATTGAATGTGACAAAATCCAACCTTTGAGTTTCCATTTTTATATATTCGTCAACCGAGTATTGTTGAAATAACCTTCCAGTATGTAGAATTTCATCGTCGTCATCATTTCTCATCTGTAGTTTGTAGCAGTAATATTCGCGAACAGACACCGTATCTCTTTTTCGTTTTCCTTTTTGCAAAACTTGATCTTCCACGTCAAGGTAACTATCAACAAAGGCAAAATTTTTTACATTTGGTAATTCTTCAGATTCCAACAAAGTATGACTTGTATGGGTATTTTCTTGTTGTTGACACTTTTTAATACCACAATGCCATCCATTTTGACCATAGGGAAACAACAACGGATACTGTAAAGGATCGTAGCAGCTGTCGACGCCCATTTTTTCCCGAACCCCTTAAGGGTTCGAAATCGGCTCGACTTATTGGGACTCGCGGGTAAAGACTTGGAGTCGCCACCTAACATATTTTTTAACTAGGCGTATTAGGGCACCTATTTTATTTCTAGCCAATTTTACAATTAACTCTGAAACTTAGTCTACAAACCAGAATTTCTAGGTAAGAGGTTCAGGTTAACTCGAGAGGAAGGGGTTAGGCACCTCTCGAGCCCCACCAAATGTGGTTACCGGCCGGACTTCATGTTGGGATTCAAAACAAGTAGTTAAGCAAACAAACTGATTAAAAGATGATTTAAATACTATGTGTATTATACAAAAGATACGAATTTGCTAATAGGCTACTTCTTTAGGGAATTAAACCTTGCAAAATAAAGCAAATTAATCAGTTTATAAAAATAAATATTAAGTGAAAATAATAGCAAGTAAAAGTAGAAGTATTTTCTGAAAAGTCACTTTGAAGACATTCATCCAAGTGTGCCTCGCAAAAAAAAAGATGAAGTTAAGTTAGTGAATAATAATAAAACAGTAATGAATAATGATAATAATAATAATAATAAAAGGTCCTTTTCTTCTAAGTATTTTCTTCAAAACTATGCCGTCTTCTATCCGAATTTACCTTGCAAAATATAAGAAAAGAGTTAGTAAATAATAATACTGATAATAGTAGAAATACAATAATAATGATAATAATAATAATATTAGTACACAATAATAATAGTGAAAATAATGATAATAATAATAATTTAAATATAATAATAATAATAGTTTTAAAATAAAGGGGAAGGGGATTTTTGAAAGTGTAGGCTCAGAATATGTATTGCGTCAAGCAGAGGTTAAGGATGCCGGTGCGGCTGCAAACACGGAGCCGGTCGTGTTGCCATGCCAAGCACATTCACTCCCACCACTCCACTATCGCTTACTTTGCAAAGTGATATGCATCGTCATAGCCTATTTGTTTTTCGTAGGGGCAAAAATCGTAGGGGCATTTGTGTGGAACGGGACGTGTATTAGGCCTCCAAATTGTCATCGGCCTAAGTGTAGTATCGTGTTCAAATCATTCCGAGACCTCAATATATATAAATATATTTTTTCATTGACCTTAAATGATCAGTGACTGTAAAGTCCAACGAAATGGCACTGCAACACAAAATAATAAGGTTAGGCAACATCATTCATTAACACACATGATAGGCTTCACACAGCTTTTAATAAAGCTTTGAAAGCCAAAACATAAAGTGCAATAATAAAGAAGCAGGAGGCTTCAACGAGGCCAGGAAGTCGATCAAAGCGCCCATCAGAAAAACCAGACGACTGCAGCAAAGAAACGGCGACTGCCGCTGAAAACATCCGGTGAGGCGGCGAGACAGAAAACAGACGAATTCGAATCCGTAATTTAGCGTCTCAATAACACAGCGACAACAAAGAGGAGCAGCTAAGCTTTTTCCGGTGAGGACCCGGCGTTTGCTGCCGCTTCATCTCCTTGTCGCTCCACCTTTTCTCAACCCCAGCGTCTCGATCTTGTTCCTCGTTCTGCTTCAACCTCCGTTTTCACTAGTTTTTGCTACCCCCTTTCGTTTCTCCTCTTTTTCCGGCGGCGGTGACGGATGTTTCCTATCACTGCTCGTCTCTGTTTCAGCCTCGTGTTGGTGGTGTTACCCTCTGTTTCGATCTGCTCACTAGTGGTGATTGGTATGTATGTATCTGTTAAGAATGGTGTGTGTATTGTACGGAGAGGAGGGGATGATGGCGATTTTATATGTTGGTGTGGGTATTGTACTGATCTTTCGTGTATATTGAAGAAGAACAAAAAGGGCGTGTGTGTGTAATTGTAACACCCCATCTAAGGGTTAAGTGTCCCACATCGGCATAACACAGGAGTGATCCTGGGTATATAAGTTAACTGGCCTTAGACCCTAGTGACGCGTTTTAAAGCCGTGCGGGCCTAGGCCCAAAGCGGACAATATCACTAGCGGGCTTGGGCTGTTACAGATGGTATCAGAGCCACTCCGTGTCAGCCTTGTCGATGTGGGTTAAAGTTCAGGGCTGAGTCTAGGCGAATCCCGGTACGCGGGGCAAACCTCCGTGGTGAGTCTAGGCGAATCCCGGTACGCGGGGCAAACCTCAGCAAGGACGCTGAGTCCATAAGAGGGGGTGTATGTAACACGGGCCTAGGCCCAAAGCGGACAATATCACTAGCGGGCTTGGGCTGTTACAGATGGTATCAGAGCCACTCCGTGTCAGCCTTGTCGATGTGGGTCAAAGTTCAGGGCTGAGTCTAGGCGAATCCCGGTACGCGGGGCAAACCTCAGAGAGGACGCTGAGTCCATAAGAGGGGGTGTATGTAACACCCCAGCTAAGGGTTAGGTGTCCCACATCGGCATAACACAGGAGTGATCTTGGGTATATAAGTATACATGCCTTAGACCCTAGTGACGCGTTTTAAAGCCGTGCGGGCCTAGGCCCAAAGCGGACAATATCACTAGCGGGCTTGGGCTGTTACAGATGGTATCAGAGCCACTCCGTGTCAGCCTTGTCGATGTGGGTCAAAGTTTAGGGCTGAGTCTAGGCGAATCCCGGTACGCGGGGCAAACCTCCGTGGTGAGTCAAGGCGAATCCCGGTACGCGGGGCAAACCTCAGCGAGGACGCTGAGTCCATAAGAGGGGGTGTGTGTAACACCCCATCTAAGGGTTAAGTGTCCCACATCGGCATAACACAGGAGTGATCCTGGGTATATAAGTTAACTGGCCTTAGACCCTAGTGACGCGTTTTAAAGCCGTGCGGGCCTAGGCCCAAAGCGGACAATATCACTAGCGGGCTTGGGCTGTTACAGTAATTGATAGGTGATGTTACTGTGTGTATATGGCCTTTGTGATGGGGAAGGAGAGGTGTAATACTGCTGTGAGTTCTTGTCCGTATGTGTTGATGCTATGTATGCGTTGTTTTTTGTATGCACTGATGTTTGGAGATTGTATGTGTGCAGTGAATGACGAAGAAGAGGAGAGTGTATTGTTCCTGTTTCTTGTTTTGTGGGTATTTTTTGCCGTGGAATAAAGTCAGAGAAGATGAGGTATATATGCAAGAATTTAGAAATAGAGCTGTTGGTTGATTGGAGAGAATTTGGGGATTTAGGAGTAATTAAAGAGATTAGATGGAGAAAATTAGGGGATAATAGGAAATAATTGGGAATATCATATTTTGAAATACCTAAAATGTATTTGGCCCAACCTTATGTCTAGATTCAAGATGAGAGTAAGAAAAATTTCAAATTTAAAAGGATCTAATTTTAACAAATATGAAATTGAAAAAATGAAAATAAAAATTGACTAGATATGTTTAATTGAACCATATTTAAATAAATGTGCTAAATAAAAAATAAAAAAAAATATATAAATATATATTATGAAAGAAAGAACAAGAAAATGCACGCGTAAGAAAATAATCGAGATTTGATCTAAACGAAATAGGCGTAAATATTCACATGTAAATATTTAAATATTATAAATACCGTAAATTACACAAAATAGCCTTAATCTTCTCATGTACTTAACATATAGCCTAAATGACGCAAAATTACATAATATAATCGCAATTAAGTGTATAATGTATAATTAGTGGATAATCAAAGGTAAATGCATGTTTCCTAATGCAGATTTTGTTCAAACAGTCAATATTGCACCTTTAAGCTAAATATAGCCATTTATGAAAAAGGAGGGACAAAATTGGGTGTCAACAGCTGCCCCTCTTTGCCCGGGGATGATGAAAGAATCTTCGGGCAAAGATAGTTGACGGAGTAGCCAATTTTGTCACGACTGGCAAGCAAGAAGGTTAGAATGGAGAATGAGAGTTTTTGGGTGTTTCGGCCGAACCCCGGTCTCTGAGTTTCCTACATATCTCGGGTTTCACGAGAATCAGGCCGTGTGTAGTTCTAGAATGGCATGTTGCCTATTTGAGATGTTTATGACGCACGATTTAGATATCAAGAGTGAACTTGTCGGAGTATGTAAAGTTTACATTTGAATGTAACAGCCTTTTCCCGAGTTAAATGAGGAATAAAACAGAGACATTATTGAAGATGAGATAACATCAATAGATCGATCGTGGGAAAAGAGGCTTGTAATCATGCAAGTTATGAAAATGTGGCGCGCTACACACCCATAAAGAGGAGTTTACACGTACATAATTTCCACTTCATCTCGATAATCGAGTCATCTTGCCTTCAATATTGACTCGATCAAATTGGGGAATATTGAGAAGTGGAGCACAATAAATGCGCACGATTCAAATAGATGGGCACGATTAAGCACGAGAACACGCACGATTGACACAGATAGGCCTAGATAGGAAGGAATACCAAACTGACATCCAATCGACAAGGAAAGATCAGGTAGGTTACTTGTGCGAGTATGGAAATATAGATTCAAGTGCCGGTAGCTTGCAGGTATAACAAAAACATTGTTTGTAGGGTTAAGCTTTGCTTTGTATGTTTTTGAGGTTTTGTGGTTGCCTAATTGGCCGTGATTTTGGGAGTAGGCGTGACAGTATGGCACAGGGGTTTGTCGAGAGATCGGGGAGTACCCTGCAGCAAAATCATGATAAATGCAATATATATAAAGATAAAGTAAAGTAAACTTCCCTGATGAGTTGAGCTCTCCTTTGTCATGTAGCTGTCTAGTCTGTTTCCAAGTGCTTTGAGTGTTTAGGAAATATATGCTTCTCCTCTAGGGATATTCCTGTCGCCGGGCTGTATCTTGGAATATTGTACCACTGTTTCCTTTTATAATGCTTTCATGAATGTTGGGCCTTTGTCAAGTTTTCTTCGGTGAACACCCAGTTTCTGTACTTCGTCTCTCTTGAAATTTTTGAGGGGACCTCAAAAATTTCTGCCCCAGTGTCAGCTTGCGTCTTTTGGGAATTTTTGAGGGGATCCTCAAAAATTCTGCCCCAGTTTATTGCCTTTGATAGATCATCATATCATGATAGTGCCTGCAAAAATAAACAAAAAAAATACGTGTGTATGTCCAATTCTAAGGCGGACGAGCCTATTGTAGTGATGCCTGCAAAACAAAATAAGTGAATTTGTCCTATTTTAAGCCGGATAAGGCTGATTATAGTAGTGCCTGCAAAACAGAAAGAATGAGTATGTCCAATTCTAAGGCGGACGAGCCTATTGTCATATTCTAAGCCTGACGGGGCTCATCGTCATATTTTAAGCCTGACGTGGCTGATTGTCATATTATAAGCATGTCATATTTTAAGCCTGACGGGGCTAGTCGTCATATTTTAAGCCTGACGAGGCTAATTGTCATATTTTAAGCCTGACGTGGCTGGTCCTATTGTAGTGGTGCCTGCAAAAAATAAAATATATGAGTTTGTCATATTTTAAGCCTGACGTGGCTAGTCGTCATATTTTAAGCCTGACGAGGCTAATCGTCATATTTTAAGCCTGACGAGGCTAATCGTCATATTCTAAGCCTGACGTGGCTAGTCCTATTGTAGTGGTGCCTGCAAAAAATAAAATATATGAGTTTGTCCTATTTTAAGTCGGACAGAGCTGATTATTGTAATGCCTGCAAAACAGAAAGAATGAGCATGTCCAATTCTAAGGCGGACGGGCCTAATAGTCATATTTTAAGCCTGACGGGGCTAGTCGTCATATTTTAAGCCTGACGAGGCTAGTCGTCATATTTTAAGCCTGACGTGGCTGGTTGTCGTATTATAAGCCTGTCATATTTTAAGCCTGACGGGGCTAGTCGTCATATTTTAAGCCTGACGAAGCTATTCGTCATATTTTAAGCCTGACGAGGCTAGTTGTCATATTTTAATGGTGCCTGCAAAACAAAATATATGAGTTTGTCCTATTTTAAGCCGGACAGAGCTGATTATAGTAGTGCCTGCAAAATAGAAAGAATGAGCATGTCCAATTCTAAGGCGGACGGGCCTATTGTCATATTCTAAGCCTGACGGGGTTCATCGTCATATTTTAAGCCTGACGTGGCTGATTGTCATATTATAAGCCTGTCATATTTTAAGCCTGACGGGGCTGGTCGTCATATTTTAAGCCTGACGAGGCTATTCGTCATATTTTAAGCCTGACGAGGCTAATCGTCATATTTTAAGCCTGACGTGGCTGGTCGTCATATTTTAAGCCTGACATGGCTGGTCGTCATATTATAAGTCTGACGAGGCTAAAGTGTTATCATGTCCATTGTGATTGCCTGCGAATTCTTGTGTTTGTGTTGAAAGATCTGTTGTCAAAGAAAGGTTCGTTAGTTGAAACAAAGTGGTTGCTTTGCATTGAACACCAATGTATTTGCTTGAATCTGCATTCGTCCTTTTTGGTGTGACATTGGGTATCTGGATGACTCTGATTATGTGGATGCTTACATTCTTGGATGGAGGTTGGATTTTTCGGATTTGGAGACTGTCCAAAATTGTAATTGTCGTGGGTTGTGCTGGGGTGTCTTCATGTTTCGTGTTTATTTTTGATGGATTGGTCTGTGTAGAAAATGTAGTTGTGGCTTGAGAGTTTTGCAACTTCCATTTGTTGGTTCTTGTTGTATCATTGTTTGGCTTTTGCCAATCAAGCTACGAATTTTGTGTTTCAGTGCTGGGTATTTGGCGATATCAGGGTATTGAATACTTGAGTGAAGGATGCAGATCTTTATTGGATCAATTTTTTGAATGGGTCTCTAGGAAATAGTTTGTATGTTGGTTGCAATATCTTTTGAATGAGCTAAAGGAGTGAGGTTTCGTCTGTTTGTCTATCCTTGATGGTGTTGACACTTTGAAAGTCTTGACAGAGGGGAGATTGTTTATTGCATAGGTTGGGTGCAGTGTGGGGTTGTAGGTTTTGTCAGTTTTGGTTGTATAGTGGTTGGATTTATTTCTTGCGACTCTTGTGTGGGTATAATGCCAGCTGATTCTGGTTCGTTCATACTACAAGCTGTACGAAAGTGGAATTGGGATTGTCTGGATTCTCTCGGTGTCCCATGCTGGCGGTTTGAAAGGCTTTGTTCTAGAAGGTAAATATTTTCAGCTCGGCTTGACATTTCGACTTTTTCTCAACGCAGATTCTTGACCAATTTCGGTGTTCAGATGCAAAGCGACCGTAATAGAGTGATAAAATGCGCAAAACAGTGTTAAAACATTTAGAAAAAAATTTGATGCAAAAAATAACACATATAGCTTAAGAGAATGCCTAGACCGCGGATGATAAATTACCACTTGAATTTTAGAGACTGACAAATTGTATAGAGGTAAAGATTGCTTGGGTGCTTTATGTAGCAGTCAAGACAAAGATTCTTTTGTTAAATGACTGGTGCTCGCTTGAGCAAAAGATAGGTCTGGTTAGATCTCAAAAATTTACAAGAATTTCGGGTAAGGGGTATATATATGACTGAAAAGGAAGTTGGCTTTTGTCGAACACCAAGACCTTAGTGCATTTGTCATCCTTTCTTGCAAATTTGGGTGTCATGATGCCCATGTGTCTTTGAGAGGGATACTCAATGTCTCTCATACTTGTCAACCGACTGCTGCAATTCAATCTTGCCTTAGTTTTTGCTTGTCATGTAGATTTTGTGGCCGAGATACCGATCCCAGTGTATCACGTGTATTCTTAGATTGCATCTTCAATCAAGACCGTTTTAGAGGTTGCCCATATTGTATTCCTTGCTCGATGTAGTTGTTGTCATGAAAATTTATTCAAATAAAGCTTTCGACCAAAATTGCTCCAGGAAATCTGTCTGCCCCTGTTTTGTATCAAATTAATTCATGGTCTTGTAAGTGTCTCAAATAGCTTCATCATGAGTTCCTCTTCTCGTCCCACACTTTCTAGCTGGAAGAGATACACTTCCAATACTCAAAAAGAGATTCTAGCTCCGTCATATAATGGAATCTTTGCCACTGCGCCTTTGCATTCTTTTCCAAATTGAATCAGTCTGCCGGTTTTTGTTGTTACGCATAAACCTTTGTATCATCAAGTGGGTTCCGATCATCTCTCATTTCCTTATTGCCTTGTGTCCCTTCGAACATCTTTTGAGCCAGGAATAGGTGCAAGTTTGGAAACATTTTGGATTGCCTAAAACGTATTACAATATGTACTCGACCGACAAAATGATCCTCAGACATTGTGTCAAAACGAAGTATTTCACTAAGTCATGTGTGCCTTTGAGTTTGACCAACAAATCTCCTGTCCTGTCAATTTCCGCTTTGTGCGTATAGTGCCTGCTATTACAAACTCTTCTTGATTTGAAAAACCCTTGATAAGTGCACTCTGCTTGGCCAAATCTTCTGTCTTGGTATTCAACTTAAACCAACCTTTTTGGATAATAGGTTTTGAGTTCATAAGGGATAGGGAATTATCAAGACATGCAAAAGATTTCTGATATCATGATTTGGGCATAGAGTAGGGAGATGAGGTGTCTCGGTAGGAGATTGGATTTGGGAAGGGATTGACTTAAGTAGAAAGAGACTTAGAGCAATCGAGCAAATTCAGGCAATGCACATATATCAGGTAAGAAATGCTTTCTATAATATAAAGGACAGTTTTACGCACGATGATTTGAAAAGTGCTTTGTGTCACATATATCATTTCATTTGCTATAAAATGCAGAGTCTAACAGAGAATTTGCATTTATCAAACATTGGTCTTTATTACAATGGTCGATATTGAAACAGTGTAAGAGAAGGAAAAGACTAAACATTTCTGGGGGATTAAATCATGGCCAGTTGAGCATCTTTCATGTTGATCCATCCCCAGAAGATTCATCTTCTTCCTCTTCAGACGAATCTTCGCTAGACGAACTTGCCCCTGACGAGTCTCCTTGGAAGATGATATTGTCTGCGTCAGTTAAGAGCCGGGATATATCGAATGTGAAGTTTTTCAACATTTCCCAAGCCTTCCTTCCTTTCTCCTCTATTCTTTTGTCAGCCACAGAGCTCATCCCTTCGCTAGCCCATACACCGATAGACTCTATGCGTTTTGTCAGGAGTTCTGACTTATTGCGCCATTTGTCTTTCTCTTTATCCTTTGCTTCGAACAAACTTTGCTTCTTCATTATTTTCTCTCGTGCCTTTGCCAGTTGTTTGTGTAGCCTCTTGCACTCAGATTCCAATTCATCGGCATTTCTTTTCCTTTTTCTTGTTGCTCTTGGTTGAACTGCCTTTGCTATGTCTTTCCTTAGCCAGTCTGGATAATCTTCATCATAGCCTGCATCAAACCTGTCTCGTCCAATAGTCTCAAATCCCATTTGTCTTCTTTCTTTCCAAAGTTCTAATATCTTGTCTTTAAATGGTATCACTCCTCCGGAAATATCTGTTTTGAAACTGCTGATGTCTGCAATTTGGGGCACAATCTGCTTTCTCCCCGCTTGTCTAAGTGCCCTTAAAGGAGTATATGGGTAAACTCCTCTAAAGTCCACTAAAATGAGAAACGAGTCTCTTTCCGACCGTGTGATCACTGTAGTGCTGGGAAAGTAGTCAAACATCCATTGTATATTTTCGGACGTCAATTGAGAAAGCTTGTGGTGCCAGCTTCGGTTGTTGTTGGCCGGTCCCACTTCTGCAGAGCGTTGTCCATGCGGGCGGTATGAGTGAAGAGGTAATTCTCTCTTGGTATGGAGTGGAAGCCTTGGTCTGTGGAGTTCTTCTTGTGCAAATGCTCCATCGACCAAATTTGTAGAAGCAAATTGCAACCTTCGAAAAAGCTAGCGCCTTTCTTGCATCTTTCTAAAGCTCGATAAAGTTCTGCAACGATCATAGGTACCAAAGTGTATTTCTTGTCAAAATCTTTGAGTAGGACATCAGCAATTGATACTATGCAAACGTCGACTCGTCCTTTGTGTTGTGGAAACACGACAGTCCCTAAAAAACTGGTGACAAAAGCAAGCACTCTCCGTTCTTGCCAATCTGCCTGGTTAATGCTGAGATAGTCTTCGGATTCCTGAAATGCTTCATCATACCCAAATTTGATGTAGAGGGAAGTCAAAGAAATTCCCGACTGCCTTATGTTGTCTGTGCATAATTCGGGCTTAAACCCTACCATTTCGAAGAACTCCTCGGGTGTAATATTTTTAGGCATCAAGACTTCCTCACTTTCAAATGGTAATTGACTTAGCCCGCCTATTTCTTCCAGTAATGGTGTCAACTCTACATTCCCAAAGTGAAAAATTGCTCGGTCCGCATCCCAATAGTGTACTGCTGCTTCTACTATCCCTTTTACTGCCGTGTGCTCCATTAGTGAAATAAGGTTCCCCAACACTGCCTTAACTCGGTCTTGTTGATCTATGCTTAAGTTTCTCCACCAATCTCTTAGCAACTGAGGGACTTCAGCAACCATGTCAAATGTTCTAGTGGCCATGATCTTTTGGAAAAGGTGAAGGACGATAGGAAAAGGAAGAAGAAAATGCCTAAAATTTGCTTTATTGCAAACAAATGATCAACGTGTGGCACAAGCTTTTGAAAATAATGCAACAGAGATGTGTCGTTATGAGTTGAGAACCTTTTAGACACTTTAGAAGGAAATTGCTAATGGACTTTTAACAAACCACGGATGGCAAGTCTTTATATAATGCCTAAAGGATAAATGCGCATTATGTGTCATCCCGTCTATCAAACGGTCAATTCTGCTTCATATTGGGCCTTTAACGCCTTTTCGGTTACCCTTTGTGCGTTTGAATAGCATTGAATACAGAATAATTCCAACCGCTTAGGAATAAACAGTCGTTTCTGATTCAGTTTCGGCTTTGATGCCTCTTGGGTTACTATTTGTGCCTTTGAATGGCATTGAATGCAGAATAATTCCCATAAACGGTCTACATTTGCACGTTCAATCTTTTAAGTATATGCCAATAAATCATGTTTAACACTTTTTAAGGCCAAAACAAGTTGGCTTATTGGACTTGAGAACAAGTCGACTAATGATATGTCATGATGCATGAGTTCTAGTATTACTACTAAAGAATGGAGTTAGCTAGACCGAGTTTTATTATCCTCCCAAGCGGACAACTCAGGAGCGGGAACGTCTTGGACCAAATAGGTTCCAAGTTGTTCCCCCTAAAAGGAAATTTTTGCGAGGGAAGAGGTGGTCGTAACCAACGCACGATTTAGAAACTTGCCAGGAGCGGCGGAAGGTATGCATGATATGTACAATTTTTTTTTTTTTTTTTTAAATGCACAAGTTTTTGAAAGAAATGCATATGTCTTGTAAAAATGATGCACACATAATGAAGTATTTCGTAAAATAATTTTAGAAGGATGAGAACAAAACAAATGCGTTAGTTTCGAAAGATAGGATTAATATAAACTAGACAATATTAAAAATCATGAAAAAGAAAAGATGTTCATATTGATATTTTACAAAATAAGTTTTAAAAGGGATAACAAAACGAACACACATTAGTTTTGAAAAATAGAGTTAATAGAAACTAGACAATATTAAAATGAAAAAAAAGAATTAAATCAAGTGAAATTGTTTTTTTTTTTTTTTTAAAGATTTATCAATTTTATAGAAAGGGTGCACATATTGAAGCATTTCAAAAATGATTTTAAAAAATGAGTAAAAAGAGAAAAACGAAACAAACAAGTTAGTTTTAAAAATAGGATCATGGAAACTAGACAAAAAGAATTATGAAGTGAAATTGTATAAAAGAAAAAGATTTTGCAAAATTTATGAAAGATTAGAAAATAGTAGAAGTTTATGACATATTATGCCGAGAGTGGGTTTACTAGACAAGAACATGGTTCCCCTAGGCGGACAACCAAGGGGTGGGAACGTTTGGAGTTGTTGGTTGTACCACGGACCAACTTACCCCAACCGTTCCCCCTAAAGGGTTTTTTGAGAGTGAAACGGCCGTGAGATCCACGTAACCGTTTAATGTGTGTGCAAGTGTAAAAAGAATTCCAGGAGTGGAGGAAATATAAACGAAATAACAATTACAAATAATTAATAAAACGCAAATGAAATAGAATACTAAACTTAATACCTGCAAAAGGAAAAGAAAGAAATATTAGTTTTGAGAAATAACGAAAATAAGAAAATACATGCAAATAATCCCAATTAAAAGTCCGTTATGGTTTGAACCTTGATATCCCCAGCGGAGTCGCCATTCTGTCGACGCCCATTTTTTCCCGAACCCCTTAAGGGTTCGAAATCGGCTCGACTTATTGGGACTCGCGGGTAAAGACTTGGAGTCGCCACCTAACATATTTTTTAACTAGGCGTATTAGGGCACCTATTTTATTTCTAGCCAATTTTACAATTAACTCTGAAACTTAGTCTACAAACCAGAATTTCTAGGTAAGAGGTTCAGGTTAACTCGAGAGGAAGGGGTTAGGCACCTCTCGAGTCCCACCAAATGTGGTTACCGGCCGGACTTCATGTTGGGATTCAAAACAAGTAGTTAAGCAAACAAACTGATTAAAAGATGATTTAAATACTATGTGTATTATACAAAAGATACGAATTTGCTAATAGGCTACTTCTTTAGGGAATTAAACCTTGCAAAATAAAGTAAATTAATCAGTTTATAAAAATAAATATTAAGTGAAAATAATAGCAAGTAAAAGTAGAAGTATTTTCTGAAAAGTCACTTTGAAGACATTCATCCAAGTGTGCCTCGCAAAAAAAAAAGATGAAGTTAAGTTAGTGAATAATAATAAAACAGTAATGAATAATGATAATAATAATAATAATAAAAGGTCCTTTTCTTCTAAGTATTTTCTTCAAAACTATGCCGTCTTCTATCCGAATTTACCTTGCAAAATATAAGAAAAGAGTTAGTAAATAATAATACTGATAATAGTAGAAATACAATAATAATGATAATAATAATAATATTAGTACACAATAATAATAGTGAAAATAATGATAATAATAATAATTTAAATATAATAATAATAATAGTTTTAAAATAAAGGGGAAGGGGATTTTTGAAAGTGTAGGCTCAGAATATGTATTGCGTCAAGCAGAGGTTAAGGATGCCGGTGCGGCTGCAAACACGGAGCCGGTCGTGTTGCCATGCCAAGCACATTCACTCCCACCACTCCACTATCGCTTACTTTGCAAAGTGATATGCATCGTCATAGCCTATTTATTTTCGTAGGGGCAAAAATCGTAGGGGCATTTGTGTGGAACGGGACGTGTATTAGGCCTCCAAATTGTCATCGGCCTAAGTGTAGTATCGTGTTCAAATCATTCCGAGACCTCAATATATATAAATATATTTTTTCATTGACCTTAAATGATCAGTGACTGTAAAGTCCAACGAAATGGCACTGCAACACAAAATAATAAGGTTAGGCAACATCATTCATTAACACACATGATAGGCTTCACACAGCTTTTAATAAAGCTTTGAAAGCCAAAACATAAAGTGCAATAATAAAGAAGCAGGAGGCTTCAACGAGGCCAGGAAGTCGATCAAAGCGCCCATCAGAAAAACCAGACGACTGCAGCAAAGAAACGCCGACTGCCGCTGAAAACATCCGGTGAGGCGGCGAGACAGAAAACAGACGAATTCGAATCCGTAATTTAGCGTCTCAATAACACAGCGACAACAAAGAGGAGCAGCTAAGCTTTTTCCGGTGAGGACCCGGCGTTTGCTGCCGCTTCATCTCCTTGTCGCTCCACCTTTTCTCAACCCCAGCGTCTCGATCTTGTTCCTCGTTCTGCTTCAACCTCCGTTTTCACTAGTTTTTGCTACCCCCTTTCGTTTCTCCTCTTTTTCCGGCGGCGGTGACGGATGTTTCCTATCACTGCTCGTCTCTGTTTCAGCCTCGTGTTGGTGGTGTTACCCTCTGTTTCGATCTGCTCACTAGTGGTGATTGGTATGTATGTATCTGTTAAGAATGGTGTGTGTATTGTACGGAGAGGAGGGGATGATGGCGATTTTATATGTTGGTGTGGGTATTGTACTGATCTTTCGTGTATATTGAAGAAGAACAAAAAGGGCGTGTGTGTGTAATTGATAGGTGATGTTACTGTGTGTATATGGCCTTTGTGATGGGGAAGGAGAGGTGTAATACTGCTGTGAGTTCTTGTCCGTATGTGTTGATGCTATGTATGCGTTGTTGTTTGTATGCACTGATGTTTGGAGATTGTATGTGTGCAGTGAATGACGAAGAAGAGGAGAGTGTATTGTTCCTGTTTCTTGTTTTGTGGGTATTTTTTGCCGTGGAATAAAGTCAGAGAAGATGAGGTATATATGCAAGAATTTAGAAAATAGAGCTGTTGGTTGATTGGAGAGAATTTGGGGATTTAGGAGTAATTAAAGAGATTAGATGGAGAAAATTAGGGGATAATAGGAAATAATTGGGAATATCATATTTTGAAATACCTAAAATGTATTTGGCCCAACCTTATGTCTAGATTCAAGATGAGAGTAAGAAAAATTTCAAATTTAAAAGGATCTAATTTTAACAAATATGAAATTGAAAAAATGAAAATAAAAATTGACTAGATATGTTTAATTGAACCATATTTAAATAAATGTGCTAAATAAAAAATAAAAAAAAAATATAAATATATATTATGAAAGAAAGAACAAGAAAATGCACGCGTAAGAAAATAATCGAGATTTGATCTAAACGAAATAGGCGTAAATATTCACATGTAAATATTTAAATATTATAAATACCGTAAATTACACAAAATAGCCTTAATCTTCTCATGTACTTAACATATAGCCTAAATGACGCAAAATTACATAATATAATCGCAATTAAGTGTATAATGTATAATTAGTGGATAATCAAAGGTAAATGCATGTTTCCTAATGCAGATTTTGTTCAAACAGTCAATATTGCACCTTTAAGCTAAATATAGCCATTTATGAAAAAGGAGGGACAAAATTGGGTGTCAACAGCAGCCAAAGTAATAATTAACCCTTTGTATTTTATCGCTTTGAGTGTAAACCTGAACATGAGGTGCATGAACAACATCATTGTCATTTTCATCAACCCATATTGCTGCAATCTCATTTGTGGCAGGCAAATTAAAGACCCGTTGATCTAATCCAGAGTCGCATTTGAGTGCTATATGATGGTTTTGTAAGTCTGGAATCTCTGCTAAAGATCGAAGAAATATTGAATATGGATTATCTTTTAATATGTCCATCAGTTCTGTAACTATCAACTCATCTATTTTATCAGAACAAGCCATTCTATTTGTCAGCTCATTGTCATTATCATAAAAGTACAACTGCAAGTTTCGAGGCCTTTTTTCTTTAGGATATAAATCATCTATTAAATGATACATCTGTCCTTGGACTCTGAATGTGTAGATACCATGATTTCTCTTCGCTAAATCTTTATCATAATTGACACCAAGTGATGTAAAGGCGAACATATTGTTATATGTTCTAATGTACGTCTGGAAGTGCTTGGACTCTTTAGATTTTCCTACATATAAATTTCTCAGTCTAGCTGGCATTTTATAAGAACTTAACTTAATTTTACCGCTAGCACAACAGAATCCAGGTGGTTCATATTCAAATTTTTTGGCAGAACAGAATATACAGGTTGCCATTTTTTTTAATGGAACATACTCAGTTCGTAATCGATTAATATTCGTCACAGTTCTTCTATTATTCATTACAGTTCTTGTATTGTTAGGCAGAATTCTTCTATTAATAGTCAAAGATCTTCTATTATTTGCATTACCTGCATATTCCAAACAGCCTCAAGCAGCCGAAAAAAGCAGATACATTATATAACATAAAGTAAGGACTATGACAATACTAACCGTTAGTTATAGGTGTTTCAAAAGCTGCAGTATATAGTTCATTTGAGGTACCTGATGTCGAACCTAGTTTAATATAATTATCAATTAGATGTCTGGCATATATATATCTATATATATATATAGAACCATAAACAACCAATGCAGGTTTGCACACTTACCTTTTTCGAAAATGCAGAAGGATGAACCACATTTTTCCCCTTGCCAAAAACATTTGAGAAGTGAGAAGCTTCATTGCCGGTGATTCCTGCAAGCATAAGTTTTTGAAAAAGATGAACGATGCAGGTGCATAAGCCGTACACATTTAAGCTATTTATATCTATAATGTAATTAAAGTCAGAGTTCGAATTTTGACCCGTTTCTAAAGTAGAAGATGAAGCTCCAATTCCAAGATTACTTGATCCAGTAGTGTTTTCATGATTTTTATTTGCAAGAAGACGTATACTTGTTGCCTCAGTGGTCTTTAGGCTTTGTTGCAGCAGTAGAGCATTTTTTTTAGCCATGCTCATATTATGATACATTTCACGACGTTTTGCATTTCTATCAGCTTGGATCATTGAGGAACGACGCTTTCTTGTTAACCGACGATCCATTTCTACAAAAATTTAATTGTTGCTACTGTCAATATTGCAGTAACGTTATGAACGTACGCATAAGCCAAAGGATAAATTAAAGAAGCAAAAAAAAAATTTGGCGACAGAGTTGATCCCTGAAGGATGACGTGCAGCCTCAAAACAGGGACTGCACAAAATTCACCTATAGGCATACAGGCTAAATCAAAAATATCTACATAGTCTTTATTACAAGACAATAGCTGGATATATTTTTTGTTATTAGAAAAAAAATCATAATAAGATATATTGATATGCAAAGCTGGAAAGCAATACAATCCAAAAATACAATTCTAAAAACACGTTTATCGGTTGCCTTTGCCATTAACATGCACAAAAAGATAAGCAATTATATATCTTGAACCTAAGTTTCTGTAAGAAAGTCAATGTGGAGAAGCATATTTAACTCACCAAGAGTTTAGATTTTGTTCCTTAGATGTAAAAATAATGTATATCTTTGTATTAAAGTTGTAGGCAGTGGCACCATATATGAAAGCACATATTTTCGTTCTCGCCGTTAGCGATACACACTCATAATTTGCTAGCTGACCCAAGATGCACGCTGGTTGTACAGGTTTGTGATCTATTGCAGCAAACACATGCACCTTTGTCTTATACTACATCTCTGATTTTTTTGAGCTTTTGGTTTTAGATCCCAGGATGGAGTGGTTTATCTAATGCGAGAGCGACAATATTTGGTAACATCTATCCACTACCTGAAGATCAGCAGGGTCTTCTTCAACATGTAGTGATCAATATCAGATTACAACCAGTTTTTTTTACTGACGTCCCTCAATTTAACAATAAAACAGATAACAAATAAGAGAAAATTCGTAATCAGTTCCAACCATTGAAGGGGCGAAAGAAGCCATAACTCAACAGAAGGAGTTGCAACGGAGAAACCAAAATAAATCACAGAGCTCAATTTTCAGAGAAAATAGAAATTGGAGGTGATGAGTGAAAACATACCAGAGCTTGTATCAAAATTGTCAAAACTTTGATTATATCCAGCTTGGAAACAACTATAAACCACACCTCAATAATTATATCGTGAAGTGCCTATTACCACTTGATCAAATGGGAACAACTAACTCGAGCACAACTTTTTTGAAAACTAAGAGAAGCAGAATAGTAAATCACTAATAGGCAAGGTTATTAGTCAAAATACCTTGTTAAATTAATACCTCCTTACTCCCTCCCATTTTACGAAACTTTAAAAGTAGCTAAATAAAGGAACACCTCAAATATGCAACACAAATTTTGAACTCTAAAATCAGCTAAGCACGTTTACAAGAGCTCATTTAGTCATTTTTACTTCTCCTAAGGTCTTAGCTGCAAATATATGGCGAGCTCATTTATAGGAGCAGTTTCAGCATATTGATTAACATCTTCAGGAGGTTGGAAACCTTATAGTTTGGATTGAACTTCTGGAATCACTTCCAAATGTCATTTTTTACGGTAATTTTCTCTTCTTTTGATCTTTGTATCTTTGACAGTAAAAGAAACAAACTACAAGTCTACAATAGGAGTATTGGATATTGGTATTATGCAATACACTTATACAAACAAGGTAAAATGGAAATTAGGAGCCAAACTATATACCACAAATAATTAACCAATTTAAGCCAAACAGAGGAGCACAACATCCCTCAATATAACAATGAAACATATAACAAACATGGTATGGAAAGCCATAACTCACCAGAAGGAGTTGCTATCAAGAAACTTAAGAGAAAACAGAGAATAGTTGTGGAGGAAGACGGGAAGACGAAGTTGGCAAGTATATGGACAATAGAATTTGGAACGGTGCGGTGGTCTTTATTTAATCAACAGCTTTATAAATTTTTTTAAAAAAGTTTTTATGGTTATCAAGTAATGAGCATGGGCTTCTGTTTTTTATAGTTATCAAGTAATGAGCATGGGCTTCTGTTCAACTAAATCCAACAAAGTGGCTATTTCGAAAAATCGGCGCACGAAACCATAGGCTGGACGAAGGGAAGCACCTCTCAACACAAATTTTGAACTCTAAAATCAGCTAAGCACGTTTACAAGAGCTCATTTAGTCATTTTTACTTCTCCTAAGGTCTTAGCTGCAAATATATGGCGAGCTCATTTATAGGAGCAGTTTCAGCATATTGATTAACATCTTCAGGAGGTTGGAAACCTTATTGTTTGGATTGAACTTCTGGAATCACTTCCAAATGTCATTTTTTACGGTAATTTTCTCTTCTTTTGATCTTTGTATCTTTGACAGTAAAAGAAACAAACTACAATAGGAGTATTGGATATTTGTATTATGCAATACACTTATACAAACAAGGTAAAATGGAAATTAGGAGCCAAACTATATACCACAAATAATTAACCAATTTAAGCCAAACAGAGGAGCACAACATCCCTCAATATAATAATGAAACATATAACAAACATGGTGAGGAAAGCCATAACTCACCAGAAGGAGTTGCAATCAAGAAACTTAAGAGAAAGCAGAGAATAGTTGTGGAGGAAGACGGGAAGACGAAGTTGGCAAGTATATGGACAATAGAATTTGGAACGGTGCGGTGGTCTTTATTTAATGGGTTTTTTACACATATATACAAATATACACTCCTAATTACACAAAAATAGCAACATTTTTCAAATTACAAAACATAACAATATTTTTTTAGCATATTTTACAACAATCAACACATTCACTTTTATTTCTCCAAATTACAACATCTCACTTACTCTCTCTTCCTCCCACCCCACCACCCCAGCCCCATCACGCCAACCCCGCGCTATCACAACCACCCTAGCACCATCACGCCCACCGCTGGTTACCAGAAACCCGTCACCAACAACCCATTACCAGAAACCCGGTCAGATCCGGTGATATTTTCGGCGAGACAACCAACACTTTTCACACACACTCACACCATAAATGCACACTCCAATTTAGTACTAATCATGAAGCGAAAGGTACTCTACTCCAAAGCATCACAGTCACCGGCACCGGCGAAAAAACAACTCCGATCAAATTTCCCTCGCCGGAGACGTTCACATATTTCTCCAATCATTCTAAACAATTCAGTGAATAATACTAATGAAGTTCATAGAATCATTACCAGAGTTGTTGCTCATTGCGCTTGGATCCGTCGGATCTCAGTTAGAAATTCAAGTTTCATATCACCTCCGTTGGACCTCAGTCCATAGTGGCTATACTGAACTTCTAGATTAGATCAAATTAGCCCATTTGGATTATGACTTACTAGACCCAATAATGAATACAGGATTGAGAAACAATCCCGCTCAAGGAAGAAGTCAATTTAATTCCTCAATCACTAAAACCTACATGTTGAGAAGGCAAAAAGGAGCAGCCATACTCAAAACTAAAAAGGATTCATTTAAAGTTTCTCTGGGAAAGCAAAAAGGAAGAACCTTTAGATCAAACATTACCTTAACCTCCTCATACAGTTTCTTATGATCTGTAGTGGCTTTTTTCGATTGACGGTGTGTGTATCGTATAGTGTTGACACATTGTTGAGTACTTTTTAATAGAGTGGAACATGTATCAGGAGATTTATTTTCTAGCTGCACTTGTGTTGTTGTGTTTTTATTTCATGTTGTAAAAATCTAATCTTTTTCTAAGTAGCTTTATCAAGTTAGATACAGAAAACGTTTGAATCTTGAATGGTTAAATTACGATTTTAGAGGCCTACATAGTCTCGTTAAGCTCCAGAAACAGTCTAGAAATAGCCTATAATAGTTAGATACGGTGAAAAACAGTCTGAAACGGCGCTAAAACAGTCTGAAAATGGCGCTGAAATAGTCTGAAACGGTATGATACGGTATGAAACAACTGTTGAAACAGTCTGATACGGCGTTGAAATAGTATGATACAGTCTAGAAACAACTAGATACAGTCTACAAATCGTTAGATACGGTGCTGAAACGGTACAAAAATAGATTGATACAGTGCTGAATACAACCTGAAACGGTGCAGAAACAGTTTGATACGGTGCAGAAACAGTTTGATACGGTGCAGGACAGTGCAGATACGGTGCAGAAACAGTTAGATACGGTGCAGAAACAGTTTGATACGGTGTAGGACAGTGCAGATACGGTGCAGAAACAGTTAGATACGGTGCAGAAACAGTTAGATACGGTGCTGCAGAAACTGTTGAAACGGTGCAGAAACAGTTAGATACGGTGCTGCAGAAACAGTTGAAACGGTGCAGAAATAGTTGAAACGGTGCTGCAGAAACAGTTAGATACGGTGCAGAAACAGTTGAAACGGTGCAGAAACAGTTAGATACGGTTCTGTAGAAACAGTTGAAACGGTGCAGAAACAGTTAGATACGGTGCAGAAATAGTTGATACGGTGCAGAAATAGTGAGATTCAACGAGATACATTGACGATGGATGAGGAAAAGTGAAATTGGAGAAAATGAGAGGAGTAAAAGTGTAATTGGAGGGAAATGGTGGGAGGAAAAGTGAAATAGGGGGAAATGGGAGGAGCAAAAGTGATAGTGGGGGAAATAGAAGGAAGAATGTAAGGATTTGGTATGTTATGGGAAAATATTGCTATGTTTTTGCTATGTTTGTAATTATCTTGTGTTTTCCTCTATATAGGGTAATTTTACTAAAATGTTGCTATGTTTGGTAATTAAGCTCTAAAACTTGTACTTTTATGTAAAAAATCCTTATTTAATCAACAGCTTTATAATTTTTTTTAAAAAAGTTTTTATGGTTATCAAGTAATGAGCATGGGCTTCTGTTTTTTATAGTTATCAAGTAATGAGCATGGGCTTCTGTTCAACTAAATCCAACAAAGTGGCTATTTCGAAAAATCGGCGCACGAAACCATAGGCTGGACGAAGGGAAGCACCTCTCGCTTCACGCTTATATATTAGTACTAATAATTAGATACCTTCTCGTGCTTGATAAATAACCTTAAAGTTGGTGGATACACAAACTCATGAAGGGCTAGTTCTGATTTTGATCCTCTAATATAAATTCTTCTCGTGTTTTATTATGTGACTGCTGAATATTCTCTCTCTAGCTCCTACGTTCTTTTCTTATTAACTTTTAATTATTTTTAACATTAATTTTGTGTGAGTATCATGGTAGTTTAATAATAATGGCGTCAGTAGAGTCAGAACTAGCAAAGCACAACGAAGTAAGAAGCATTATGGTGTTAGATTTACCTTTTGCCTCTCTGATTTGCTCGAAATGCATATATTGAAATATTTTGTTAGGATAAGGCAGTTGCTATTGATGTGAATCATGTTTACATGTATATTCTGCTATGGACCCCAAGATCCATGAAGAGTTTGCTTTAATAAGTAGTTGAGGATTGCGTCTGATGCAGCCCGAGTTGATCAAGACCTGTTTGTGCCATCGAAACCGATCATGCGAAGCCAAGCTAAGGAGTTTCATAACGTGCACGTCCACTTAGTGTGACCGGGAGGGAACAATACAGAGACTAGCAGGGGGGACAACATGTTTGGGTGCTCAGTGAACAATCTTGTGCCCCATGAAGGAGAATGTCTAAAAGCGACTGATTGAGCCATGAAGACCGTTGCTGATAGGGGTGGGCACAAACCGAACCACCAAAAAAAAAAAAAAAAAAACCTGAGCGAACCGTAATTTTTCATAAATTTAGTTTTCGATTTTTTGGTTTGATTTTGGTTTCATATTTTAAAATTTTGAAGTTGCGTGGACTGTCTCATACTATTGTGAGTGACCGGGACTCTAAGAGAGTGTCTAAGTAGGTGCTTGTTGTTGAGCTGCGAGAGTCCGAACATTGAGTTCGGAGGCGCACGGACACAAAATGTTTTACTTATCTTTTCTGTTACATTTCGGCCCTGTGAGGCCTTGTATTTTGGGTTAGTTTGCGGCCTCTTTTCTAACAATAGTCGTGGGCCTCCCTATATAAGTCGCACTTGGGAGCTTATTTCATTACCTAGCTTGAAACCTAAGAAACATATTTGCTCTCTAGCAAAGAAACCTCTTTTGAGGAACATGTTCTTTTGGGGGAATTCAATTGAACATTATCTTTCTTTGATCATTCGGTTTGCAAGTGTCATTGTACTCTTGAGGGATCTCTGCATATTTTAGGTGCTTGTTCATTCTTAATCGAGAGGTAGCTAGACTAGTTCTTAGCTATTGCTTGATTGGATTTAGATTTGTATCTAGCTTATATCTTTTATCTTTTATCTTTTCTGCTTGCAGTAGCTTGGTATCAGAACTTGGAAAGGGATTGTTCATACAACCACAATCCAATTCTTCGTGCTTTAGCTTAGATTTCGAGTTTTAGGGTTCTTGTTATTTAGTTTTGATTAAAAGAAAAAAGAAAAAAAGAAAAGACAAACAAAATGTTTCAGTTGTGTGATTATATGAAAATTGATTGCCGATGTGTTATAATCGAAGTTCCGTCGTGAATTTTTTGTTCAGATCGTTGACTATTGTTGATTGGTCGTCAATAGTGTTACGATTGAAAGGAAAATGGGTTACTTGGAGGCCAAGTTTGCGTCTGGTTATTGGAAAATTGAACTTTAGCCATATTGTTGTCTGAGAATCATGGTTAAGCCGCAAAATTCTGTACGGACCATCAACTTTTGGTGGTTGATCATCTCAGTGTATGATTTGGGTTACTAGAAGCCTAAGTACGCATTGGACGTAAACGCTGGTTGATGGAGGCGACCAGATATTTTTCCCTATTTGATTGATTGACATGTGAAATTTCCCCTCGATGGAAAAGGAAAGCACACCGTATTAGTGGAAAGAAAGGGTAAGTCAGCTGAAAGAGGGAAAGTGAAACAAGGAACCCTAACCCTAGAAAGAGAAGGGAAGGCAACTTCTATCCTGGATGGGAGTGGAGTGTCCGAATTTTCACAAGGGAAAAAAGGGAGGTGGAGGATGTATGTTGATTATCGGGCAATTAACAAAATTACAGTAAAGTATCGTTATTCCATTCCTCGATTAGACGACATGCTTGATGAGTTGAGTGGTTCATGTTGCATTTCTAAGATTGATCTTATTAAGTCCGGTTACCGTAATAGTTGAATGAAAATGGGTAATGAATGGAAAACTCCATTCAAGACCAAATCCGGTCTATATGAATGGTGAGTGATGCCTTTCGGACTCTCTAACACACTGAGTACCTTCATGAGATTGATGAAAAATGTGTTGAAACTGTTCATAAACAAGTTTGTTGTTGTGTATGTCGATGACATCCTTATTTATAGTAAATTTGTGGATGAGCAAGTAGAACACTTAAGGCAAGTGCTTGATGTTTAGCATGTTGTCTTTCTTGGTTTTGTTGTGAGTGCTAATGGTGTTGAGGTTGATGAATCGAAAGTCTAAGCTATTAGAGATTGGCCAGCCCCTGCTAATGTGTCCCATGTCCGTAGTTTTCTCTTAGCATGTATTTCGGTGCGACGCTCTCCCGCCCAAATTCATTCCACTCCTTGGTAAGTTTTACACTTGCTCGAGGAGTTGGGGGACTATCTGTATTAGGTGAGAATGGTTTGTGCACGTGGTGCTTCGAGCTCATGACGCGGAGTACATCAAATGAAGGTCTACTAGATTAGCACCAAGGCAAAATAGCTTAACCACCGGGGTGAGCACCCGAAGCCATGAGTCTTGATATGCCCCGGGGACAATAGCCTTGGTGAATCAGCGAGCTGATAACCCCGAGGCGAAGGATCTTAGCCTCAGTGGATCTACTCTATTACTGCGGGGTGATATCCCCACGATCTCAGCCCACTACCTTGCCTTCTATGGGAGTAGGATGTGGGCATGGCCACTATTAGAACATGGGGAATGTGGGTGAAACTTCTCCATTTCATTATACTATAAATAGCATTTCATTTCATATTGTAACCAAGTAGAAATATATACCAAAGCTCTGTCAAACTTTGTACTCAACATTGTTATTATTGAAATTCTACATTTTATTGCTTTTCGTTTAATTGTTAACTTTAATTCGTTGTTTTCAATTGACTTTGATACTCAACATTGCTTGTAAACCTATTCGAAATTCAATTTGTTGTCCTAAGTTGATTTAGGCCAATACAAACATCCGTGGAGGACAGATGTGCTACAAGGATTTCGGAAAACAACTCTTCAAAACATTTTCATAACAAATGTAATAGTATATTGGATGACATACCAATGGGTTGTTTGCCTCCTCTTTCTCTTTCTCTCCCTCTCCATCACATCTTTCTCCTTTGTCCATGTTTGGAGTAACCAGCCTTTGCTCAAGATCTGATGTATAAAAAGTTCATGATCCTTTATCATGAGAAAGAAGAGCAAGACGAAAAAGAATATATGAAAATTGAAGGATGAGTTGTAAACTTTCGATTATGTTGTTTAAACTTAATTATCCTATGTTAAGGAAAATGCAAATACCACATAATTTAACGGCAAGGATATGACTTTTCAAGATGTTTACAAGATAAAGAAGCAAACATAAAACCTAAATATACTGGAAAACAAAACCGATCACATCATATTTCTTCAATAGTGCTGCTCATTTACCATGACTTTTCAAACATTGCCAGATTTATTAATTACAGTCTGTACTTTTTCTTCTACTTCTGTAAGTTAGAGTATTATTGTAGATTCATGTTATTAGCTCTTAATAGATAGGATACTCTGTTGCATGCTTCTTCTTTAACTCCTACTCCCTCAGTCTTAACTTATGTGACAGTTTGATTGCACGCGATTCTTTTAAATGAAGATTTATGAATTATATGATCACAAATAATATGTCATAACATTATTTTGGCCACAAACTTTCGAAACTCATAGTAACATAGATTTGTCTGAGTATAAAAGCTTATCTTAAAAGGTAAAATGAGACGTTTAAGTTAAATTGTTTTCAAAATTAGAAAGTTGTTAATTCTTTTAAACCGATCCAAAAGAAAATTTTTGGTATATAAACTGGAACATATTAAATATATGATTTCGTTGATCAATATCACTCATGATCTGGTATTTTGCTTAAATACTCAACAAAATTAAAGAATAATCTTTCTTGTTATAGCGTTGAGTCGGTAATGAAAAATGAAAGCCCTTGTAGATTTAAAATAAAGACGGAAAAACTAGAAGGAACAAAATAAATACGAGGCATTCAACATATCAAACTCACCTTTTGACCGGTTAAAGTTTAGCAAACCAAGATTAAGCTGTTATAACCTCATAGAAACAAATTAAAAGAACTATTCAGGGTATGGATCTTTCTCTCTCTTTTATGTCTAATGAAAAAAATATTTCTGTAATGTGATTTTTCTTTGAACTCAGAAAGATCTGTGAGACAGAAAGGCTAAAGAGGAATCGAATAGACACTTAATTCGGCTGAAATATATACAATTCAATGACGAGAGAAGTCATTTAGTTTAATGCTACTGATCATTAGCATCTCTTTCATTTTAGTCAATTGTGAAAATAGGTACACGTCCTTGTCTTGTGAGCTAGTGCTTATTAATTACAATAATTTTTTATGCTGTACTTGTCTTGAGATTTTTTTATATGATAAGCATCGCATGTGGTAAGATGCTGGTAATTATGACTTGTCCATGCCCGTTGAGAAGATGTATGATCTTTGTTTAAAATATCCTTGTTCAAAGATGCAATATCTTATTAGATACTTTGACCATCTCTCATTTTATGCTGAATTTAACATTGTTGGGCATGCCTATTTGTCTTTTCATATTGTCGAAGAGTTAAATAATGGCTTTCTTCGTGCTATCAAAGATTTGAACAATAATAAATGGTGAGTGTCTGATTAGCTTGATTAGAAAAAGTAAACCAACAAACTCAGAGACTTTTTCTTCTGTCTTAATAAGGTGATGCATAGATCTTTGACAGCATGAAAACAGTTAATAAGGGTGATTCATAAATAAGCACCAATTGTCAATGCAACGCAGTAGACAAGTTTCTCTTACTTTTAACTGACTTCGGTTCATTTTACAGGACAAAATTAGTACTCCAATAAATGAACTAATTAGGGTATGGCAAAACTAACAAGTAGTTGGAGCATTATTTTTTCGTGATGACTTACAGAATTGACCAAAAAATGCAGAAAACTCCTCGATATTTTTCTTTTAGATATTCTGGAACAATGTGATTTAAGTTCTATGTAGGTCTTGGAACTGTGTAGGAAAATTTAGTGTTGTGTAGGTACTGAGATCCCTTGAACGATAAACAATGCCCTCTCATAACCTCCAACTGCACAAATTTCTGGCACAAATTTAGGATAACCTTGAAGTGGACATCTTGGATCTTAGTAGCTTGATCTCGAAAACCTCAGCTCGCTAAGATAAGGAATTACTCCCTCCGTCCTAATTTATGTGGCACTATTTGACCGGGCACGAAGTTTAAGAAAATAGAGGTTGACCTTGTTAAGTATCAATTTTACCCTTGAAAAAGTAAGAGAGAGAAAATTTGAGTAATAAAAAAGTTGTTGGTAGGTTTAAAAGTATGTAGGGTCCAACAAGGATAAAATAGAGATGATGCATTAAATAGTTATCAAATAAGGAAAGATGCCACATATTTTGGGACAAACAAAAAAGAAAATGGTGCCACAAAAATTGGAACGGAGGGAGTACATAGTTTGTCACATAATTTGCATTCAACTGTCTTCATAAGCTCAACTAAGGCTGTCCAATGGCCCGATTTGCACCGGACCGGACCGGCGCAAGCCGGGCCAAATGAAAAAAAATTTATACGGTTCGTTCCCCAACCCGGCACCTCCAAAATGGACCGACCGAACCGGAAAAAAATAGACCGGAACTGGTCTGGACCGGACCGGACCGGACCGGAAAAATAAAAAAAATCAGGTGGGCTTGTGCAAAAAATAGCCATTGGGCAACGACTCTTTCACGCACAGCCGTTGGTCCAACGGCTAAAAATTGGCTATTTTTGCTCCCCCACCCCCCTAGGCGCCCCATACTTCCCCCCAACCTATTTTTTCTATAAATACCATCATTTTTCATCAATTTATTCACAATTTCTCTAATATTCTCTCTAAATCTCTCTCAATCTCTCTTATTTCTACAAATGCTATTTGCTAAATAATTCAAAGTTGCTCTTGCAAAAAGGGTTTAAGTGCTAAATTGCATTACAAAAAAATATTTGGAGTGAAGTGGAAAATTGTTCGGTGCGGTTCCGGTCAAGTTTCAACTTTCACTTCCTAAGTTCTGCAGTCTACATTCTAAGTTCACGATATCAAGTAAACTCGTTCTTACTTTTTAGTTTTTATTATCTATTTTATTTTTGTGCAATATTATTGTTTGTAGCATATTTTAGTAATTTATTTGTTTGATTTACTTATAAATTATAAAAATATCTGGACTGTGGAGATCAATTACTGGGCGTAGGGGTAGCGGTCGTAGATCACGTGCTTCTAACCGAGGGGGGATGATAGACGTAGTCGTGCTTTAGGTAAAAGACCAATTGGTACTTCTAGCGCTCCTTCTCATTTGGTTAATTTACCCAGGAAGATGACACGCAATTTTATCATGATATAGATTTTGATCAACCACTAGATAATGATATGTTAGAGACACAATATCAAGAAAATACCGAAGGGGCTAATTTAGATGATGAAACACCCACTAGTCAATTTCATGGTGAACTGAATTACCACCTATGCCTCCTAGTAGAGAACCAGCGATACGACCTGAAAGATCGGATGTGTGGAAATTTATGACTAAAAATGTTTCGGCTAAGACCATTAAATGTGATATTTGTAAAAACGTTTGGGATTTTAAAACCGGCAAGCATAATAGTGGGACGGGGAAGTTGAGAACACACTTAGAAAACCATCATAAGGATGAATGGGAAAAGAGGGCGGGTGGCACTCGTTCAGGGAACAGAATGGCTCCATCGCAAAATAGTGGAGTCCAACAAGAAATTAACCCAGTGACAGGGGGGGCTTATGCATTATGATAAGAAGAAAGATAGGGAACAAATGGAAAAAATGATTGCGGTAGAGTGCTTACCTTTTACATTTGCTTCTTGTCAAGGTTTTATTCGTTATATTCAAACCGTATATAATCCATCTTTTCAAGGTTTTCCAAAAACTACGGTTAGAAGTGATATTATAAAATTTAAAAATGAATATAGACAATATTTACGATATATATTTTATCACTTTGATTGTAGAGTTTGTCTTACTACTAATTTGGGTCGTAGTGTTAATGGGTATGAGTATTTAACAGTTACTTGTCATTGGATAGATCTTAACTGGGTAATGCAAAAAAGAATTTTAGCATATTGAGCTGTCGATGAACCACACACAGGAGCATTTATTAAGAGAGAAGTTTCTGATATTTGTAAGGCGTATTTTATTAGTGACAAAATTTTAAGTATAACTCTTGATAATGCTGCAAACAATAATTTTGCTATTAGTAAGTTAAGACCCGCATTGCATCCCCCTTTTGAAGAATTGTTTCATGTTAGATGTGCATGTCATATATATAATTTAGTTGTAAAAGATGGCCTTCAGTTATTTGATTCTACTATTGTGAAGGTTAGACTCGCAATTAGTTATATTTTTAAATCTAAAAAACCGGATAGATGGAGGGATTTTCAGGTAGAGTGTGTGAATGAAGGTTTGCGGCCTAGAAGGGTTCCTAAGGAAGTTTCAACTAGGTGGAACACTGTATATGACTCTTTGTCTGTTGCTTACACTTTACGAGCGCCTATAACTAGTTATTTTAATGGCAAAGTGGCTGTAGAGTATCACCTAGAAGAATCTGATTGGCAACTTACTGAGCGTCTTCTTCTTTTTTTAGAAAAGTTTTTTTATGCTACTAAAGAATTTTCCGGTCAATATTATCCTACAGTTACTACCATGTTGTATTTTATAGCTGGAATAGCAGAATTACTTAACGATTATATAGTAGTTCCTGGTTATGAAGTTGCCGTAGAAGCAATGATTGAAAAATTTAAAAAATATTTTTTTTCCTATTCCACCGCTTTATTGTATTGCTTCTGTATTACATCCATGTTTTAAACGTTTTAATACTGAAATGCTTATAAGAGAAATTTATCGGACTTTGAGAATTATTGATGAAGAAACACCAAGTGTAGAAACAGCTTGTGCGCAGGTAATTGTAGATTGCCAACGGATTTATGAAAGATATAGGAGTGCGGCTGATAATGTTGTTCCAAGTATTCCAAGTGGAGCTGGATCAAGTTCAACGCAGGCGAGTAAAAGAGCTGCAGCCGGATTGGAAAGTTTTTCCAGCCTTAATCAAAGGCTTTCTAGCAGGCATTCGAGTAGCAGCGGAGGGTTCAACGAGCTTGATGTTTATTTACTTCATGCTTGCAAGGAAATTGATTATTTTGGAAGCGATCAACTACTGCCATTTTGGAAGGATCAACAAGCACAGTTTCCAGTTTTAACAAAAATGGCGCGGGATATTTTAACTATTCAAGCATTATCAGTTGCTTCAGAAAGCGCGTTTAGCCAAGGAAGATTACAAATTGGAGATCATAGACATTCATTGAAGGAAGAAGCAATGGAGACGGTGATCCACGCTCAATCCTACACCTTTAATGGTGAGGGGCGGGCGTCAAAATATAATACCCGATATGAGTCGGGGTCGATTTTCCAGGGGAACTAGCTTGTCAAGTAAGAGAGTCGCAAATAGAAATTCAAGTGAAGTTTAATATTGAGTCCTAGAGATGAAGTTTGTTTAAAGTAACACTACAATTAACTATAACGCATACAAATTAGGCAAGTAAGTTGATTCGATATTACGAGACTAGGGGTGCAAACGACTAATAGTGATTTCCAACCAACGGGTGTTTTCGCTTCACTTTCCCAACACAAATATAATTATGGTCGAGTATTCCGATTGTGATCTCTAGAATCCTTCCGGCCTAGAAGAGATCTTTCACAACTTGCTCGTCAAAGCCTTAGTTGAATGCTCAAAGCACTATTCGAAGACCCAAGGAAAGGAGACCTCTTCCGAGCGTAACTCCTTTTAGATGAGTTAGTCTATATTAATAGCCTATCAACTCAAATCCTCGCCAACTCCACTATTCTATACTAGTTAATCTCTTCCGAGTCTTTAACTAGCAATGCAGACAAGAATTCCCAAATATCATGGATTTTGGAATTTTGATGTTATTGTAATGGGGAGTTGGATAATGGTTGTTTGTATTATGGTTAGTGAAATGGAACAACACCCATTGATTTTCTATCACTATAGCATGTTTACACCCCTAGTTATGAGTTTAGCTACTCATGATTAGGGTTTGAATCAAAGCAATCATAATGTAATGAAATGATGGATTGGAATCAAACATGAGTTTTGAATTGATATATGAAATAGATTCAAAGATACAAGATTGGAAGCTTACAAAATGATGTTAAGACTCCTCCTTAGCTCTCAAAAATCGCCTCAAAACAAGTAGCTAATGTAATATCTAATGTCTTTGTTAAACCCTAGCTTTTACTATTTATACAAGCTGAGAAAACGCAGTCACAGCAGCTGAGGCGGAGCGCCTCAAAGAGTAGGCGGAGCGCCTCTTTCTGGCTTCAAAATGTTGAGCTTCAGGTCCTTAATGAGGCGCCCGCCTCACGATTTAGGCGGAGCGCCTCATGCATTCTTGTTCTCTGTATTTTTGCTAGGAGGAGAGCCTCGACGCCTTATAAAAACTTGCTCTCTGTATTTTGTTGCTGTAATTCAAGATCTTCACACTTTGGCTTCAATTCTTGCTTTTGAACTTCAATCTTCAACCATGGCTCGAACATACTCATTAAAACCTGAAACTAAGCAATTACGGCATTAAACAACATTAAACGTTGCTTTTGGATTCAAAAACAAAAGCTTAAAGTAGTCTCTACCAACTTATCAACTCCCCCAAACTTAAGTCTTTGCTTGTCCTCAAGCAACTCAAAATCAACGGAACCAAAGCAAGTTCTATTTTGAATTTGAAACCAAGGCATGTTCCACATTTCGAGCTTCTCAAGCAATGCATTAATGATTTAGTTGGTACTAACTAGTCACACATACTAAAATGAACAATTGACAACCGATTATGAACTTTACTCAGACTATGGCATAAAGGAAACTCACGAGCCTTTAGAGTTATCTCAAGGTCATCGGCTTGCTTCGGTTGTTCATGACCCTCAATATGCATTCAAACCCTTTTCTCAAAAGTTACTTGCTTCCTCACGAAAAAGAATGTAGTCCTTTGCTCACAAAATACTTTTAAGCGCCAAAAATCGGACTCCAAAAATTTGAACTCTCACTCTCACAAAAGAATGCTCATGTGTGCTTCTCAAATATTCAAAGACTTGCTCTTCTTGTACTTCTCCACTAATGTAGGCATACTTGACTCAAAATCAATTAGGACTTGATAGGTTATAATGTAGGCTTTTGGTTTAAGGTGTGGTAGATTTGGCTAATTAGTGGCTAATACCTCCATAGCACCACATCATTTTGTTCTCCTTCGTGCAACTTTTTCTTTCTTTCCATTAGGCTCATGCTACCTTTCTTTTGAAGACGGTGCCAATTAATCCCTTCTTTATTCAACACTTTTCTTTTCTTCTTCTTTCTCCCTTTTATATATATATATATATATATATATATATATATATATATATATATATATATATATACTTCCTTTCTTTTTCTCTTTCTTCTCTCTTTATGTACTTCAATTTGACATTCACCATGGGATTCCAAGCTTTTACCATCTCCCCCAAACTTAGGTTTTAGCCTAAGTTGCACGTTTTTCAGTGCACACATGGAGGTTAGGGCCAAAAAGAGGGTTGGTGCCTTAGCACACAAGAATTGGCTCGGTTTTCAATTTAGTGACTGCCAAATGAAAGGTTAAGGCTCAGAGGGGCTAACTGGGGTAAATACGTATGGGTAGGCCATTTAGGATAGTAGCGGTCCAAAGAAAGCCTAAAATCATATCTCGAATCAAGTTTCACCTAGGATTTCGCCTCAAAGTACATTAAGAGCAAGTTCCAAACTTCCGAGTCACACACACAAACTTATTATTCAAGAGCTCACCACACATGCAAGTAATCTTTCTAAGTTCAAGGTCTAAACACACACTAAGGACACTTACTCACAAAGCATATGATGGTTCAAATTGAAAACCACGCCAACAACACAATTGAGTTAACTAGAGAACCTCGTGGTCTACAACTCATGCCATGCCATTCAAAATACACATTCATTTGTCAAAGTTGCCATAAAAGTAATGTAACAATAGATAGTGCCACATAATCCATTAATATATTTTCAAAAGGTTTTATGTACAAACTTGGTTCAAAAAGAACCTCCGGAAAGAACCAAGTGAAGAAAACCGGAGGCTTATTTGAAAAATAAAAAGTCAAGCATAATATAACTACTAGCTATACTAAACAAGTGCGTATACATAAATATGGTCCGAATTTGTACATGGATATCATTAAACATAAGACACTATCCAAAATACATATACGAATTCGGACCCCTCCCCCCAACTAAAAACTCTAGCATCGTCCCCGCGTGCTAAGTAAAACAAAGTAAAGTGCGAAGGGGTGTAGAAGGGGACTCCCTGGAGTGATCAAGAAAGGCCTTTGCCTTTTCCTTCCACATGAGCAAGTGGAGGCTCTGCATTGGTAGGTAGATCAGTAGTAGGCAGTGCAGGCTTACCTGAAGGTGACGGAGGAGTCTCTTTGATGGCATACCAGTTGAATGGGGATATTGGGTTTGACTTGTGGTCATGTGGCCATTCTCTACAACCGTGGTGCATCAAGAATGCTGTCAATGTCAGTGGGATTAACAGGTTGTCCTTTTCTGAGTGTGCTACCTCCACCATCTGCTTGACCATTTCAGCTCCCAAATTTACCTTAATACCGGTCATCAAACATCCTATCATAACTGCCCTCCTCAATGTAAGTTTATTGTCTTGACTTTTAGGGCGTACTCTGGAGATAATGATGTAATGCCATCCTTTGGCCTCGAAGTTCAAGTCAGCTCTGTAAATCTGCACCCCCGGCTTCTTCCAATGCGCATCCTTCTTTCTCCCAATTATCGGTACCAACCAAGCCCTTTGCTCCTCTTCGGTCATTGCCAACTTTGCCATGTGTTGCCTCGGAGAAACGTTCTTCCCGAGATTTAGAAATCTCATCAAAGCTCCTGAAGATGCATCAACATATTCTTCCCTGCAATACACTCTAATGTTATTTTTGGGATTCGTAGCTAAGTTCGCATAGAACTCCGCAACCATAGATTCATTTGCTTGGCCCATTGGTGCTCCAAGTGCCTTGTGCCACCCCGTTGCCATGTATTTTGCATAAATGTCGGGGTTTTTCTGTTGCACATCTTTCATCCCTATGACTCGCTCGGGATTCACATGCCGGTTATGAAATGACTTGTGATATAACCGACAAGCTGCTTTTGTTTTGAACAGTCTTGGCCACTCTTCTGGTAGATCATCATCATCAGATTCGGATGCTTGAGCTTGATGTTGTGCTTCCTCACCATTGCTTGCATTGTCATCCTCCCCCTCCTCATCATTCGACTCAGTCTCTGTGGATACTTGTGGTTGGGCTCTTGCTGATGAAGCTTCTTGTTTCTTCTTCTTTCTCATTTCCACCCTTGCTTTTGTTGAGAAATTAGCTAAGGGAACATCATCATTTACATCATCATTGGAGTGGGGAGGTGACGCTTGAGGTTTTCTTTTCCCAGCTCTTGCCATTGTGCCTGAAACACCCGCATTTCAAGGTTAGAAGTGTACAATTGCATTGCACTATGAAACTAAAAGGAAAGACCGAAGCAGTGAGGTGAAATAGGGGGAGGCGGTCCGCCTCATAGAGATAGGCAGAGAGCAATCCAGCAAAGGGCGGCCGCCCTCAAACAGAGGCGGTCCGCCTCAAGAAATGACCAAACAATTTCCAATCAATTCCGGGGAAGTATTCGAGCCATTATTTAAGAAATCTCCAATCATCAACTCACTTTCAAGTTCAAAATATTCTCATACAACTACAAATACTACTCCCAAATCATGAGATCAATTTCAAGCCATACAAATAGCAATTTCAAACTAAAAGTGCAAGGTTGCACGAGTTTTGCTTTCCCCAACTAATTGCGTTTGGCATCTTTGAGCTCTTAAACTATCATGAGAACATTCCCCATATTCCAAACGACTCAAGCACTCCAAAGTCATGGGAAAATTATCAAGGGTTCAAGTTCATCCAAATTCCCAATTGTCATTACATGAACCCTAACGTTCTCAATTTATCTACTTCAATATGTAGCATTTAAGCGCAAGTAGCACTAAAGTAATCTACTTTTAACTACTCCTAATCCTAAATCATGTTTCTACAAAGTTGAAGAAGATTAAAGCAAAAGAAAATAAAATAAAATAAAATAAATTCAACACATACCCGAAATTAAAGTGAGTTGATGATGAAAAGTGATTGTGGAATTATTTGTGTGTGATGTGGATGGATGATAATGGTTGTTTATGGAATGGGGGGGGGGGAATTTTCGGCCAAGGGGTACTCTCCCTTTTTTTAAAAATTTTTTTTTTCAAGAATGAAAAATGGGGAATTTTTGGGTATTAAAACCCCTAAGCCAACTGGTCAGCCGCCTACATGGGCCAGGCGGGCCGCCTACTGGGCCAGGCGGGCCACCTCATGGGCCGGGCGGTCCGCCTAGCCTTTTTCTCCCTTTCTTTGTCCAGTTTTTGCTTTTAATCTTACCTGGGCGGTCCTAGCCTTGAACCGAGCTATTCTTAGCCCTTTTCCTCACTTTCCATTCTCGAACTCACCAACTCTCGAGTACCTGCACAAGTAACAAATAATTATACCAAAAACATGGGTTGCCTCCCAAAAAGCGCCTAATTTAACGTCGCGGCACGACGGTTTTGGCTTTTACTCTTCAAGGTTCATCAAGGTAGATGCACGCCACTTCACCATCCTCTGCGTCACATCCCAAATAGTGTTTCACTCTATGCCCATTGACCCGAAAAGTTCTTCCGCCTTCTCTTGATTGCAAATCAACGGAACCATAAGGAGTAACTCCTACCACCTTAAAAGGTCCCTTCCACTTTGACTTGAGCTTGCCCGGGAATAGCTACAACCGGGTGTCGAACAATAACACGACATCTCCTTCTTTGAACGTCCGGTTCCAAATCCTAGAATCATGGAACATTTTCATTTTCTCCTTGTAGATCATTGCATTCTCATAGGCTAGGAACCTGAATTCATCAAGCTCATGCATATTTGAGATTCTTGCATTGGCGGCATCATCCCAATCCATGTTCAATTTCTTTAATGCCCATAGGGCTTTGTGTTCAAGTTCCACCGGTAAATGGCAAGCTTTTCCGAACACTAACTTGAATGGAGACATCCCAGTTGGAGTCTTGTATGCGGTTCGGTAAGCCCATAGAGCTTCATCAAGCTTTCTTGCCCAATCGGTTCTATTTGCATTAACTGTCTTGGCAAGAATGTTCTTTATTTTCCGGTTCGAAACCTCGACTTGGCCACTTGTTTGGGGGTGGTAGGGAGTTGCAACCTTGTGTTTCACTCCATATTTTTGAAGGAGGTTTGAAAAGGCACGGTTGCAAAAGTGACTCCCACCATCACTAATGATAGCTCTTGGAGTCCCAAATCTTAAAAAGATGTTCTTTTTCAAGAAACTCAATACACTGTTGGCTTCATTGTTGGGGAGCGCAACCGCATCCACCCATTTAGACACATAGTCAACCGCCACCAAAATGTGTTTATTTCCATATGAGCTCACAAAAGGTCCCATGAAGTCAATCCCCCATACATCAAACAATTCAACCTCCACAATGGGATTCATTGGCATTTCATGCTTTCTCGAAATTCCCCCCATCCGTTGGCATTGATCACAATTCTTGACCCAAGCATGGGCATCCTTGTGCAAGGTTGGCCAAAAGAAGCCACATTGTAGCACCTTAGACGCCGTCCTAACTCCACCATGATGTCCTCCATAAGGCGAAGAATGACACCCATTCATAATGGCTTCTTGCTCGGACTCGGCAACACATCGTCGGATGATTCCATCAACACATACTCTAAAGAGATAGGGCTCATCCCAATAATAGAACCTTGCATCTTTTTCCAACTTCTTCTTTTGGTAGAACGTGAAGTCTTCGGGGTATACTCCCCCAACTATGAAATTGGCTAAGTCGCCATACCAAGGGATTGGTTCCCAAGACACGGCTAAGATCCTTTCATCCGGAAATGTATCATTTATCTCCACTTCTTCTTTCGGGCGACCTTCCTCCTCTAACTGTGACAAGTGATCCGCCACTTGGTTCTCAGTCCCCTTTTGTTGCTCCCAAACGCACACGCAAGTATACGCGGTCGCCAAGTAATAAAGTGACAAAGTCGAGTGTCGATCCCACGAGGACTGTGCAGACTAATACTTAGTAAACAATTTCTAACAAACTATCCAGGGGTCTTGTTCTTTAATGGTGAGAGTTTTCGTAACCAAACAGCAGTAATTAAAATGCCAGATGTGTAGTCAAGCAATGGTGCAAACTTTGGGTGTTATCAATATTAAGAGGACGGTCCAGGGTCAGAGCTATGAACAATCCAGTTGATGTATTCAATTGATTCCACTTCTTAAATCCCGGGTTACTAACTGACAGAGTAATTGTAATTATGAAAACCTTTCAGTTATTCACGATCTATGCAAGCTACTTCAATCCCTATATGTCTATGGGTTAAATCACATGCACGCATTAACGATCTCTGTAATGAGTTAAACTAGGCAAGCAAGTATATGTCTATCCTACCCGCGAATTGGTTCCCCGATGCCCGGGTTCACAAACTAGTTCTATTCTTTCTTATTCCGTAATTAGATTCTCTCTTTCGAGTTCAACCCAAAACCATAGATGATGTATAATTATCGAGCTCTTAACAATTATACAAGTGAAATCAAGAAAGAATAAGTAACCCGTTATGGGATTCAATTAATGGGAATCAATCTTCAACAATCAACTTTCATGTAAAACTCTAACCCCAGAACGTAAGGAAATTAGCCACACATATTCATAATCACAAGACAAAGATTTGGTGTAATAATGAAATACTTGATGTAATAGATAAAAGATTAAGAATCACCCTTGTTCAATGAAGTGTGTAGCTCTCAATATTGCTCCAAAGTCAAGAACTCCCTTCAAAAACTAAGTAATAAACTATTTATAATGTTTCCAAACCCTTGGTAATAAGTTAAACCCAAAACTAGAAGGAATAGGGAGTAAAATCGCGCACAAGAGGCGCTACAACGGGCGCCCCGCGCCCCAAAAAGCATGACCACAACCAGAGGACGCCACCAGCCTTCGTGCCTTGGCCATGCGGCGCAGGCCAAACGCGCCAGCCACTGCGCGCGCTAGGCTGCGCGGCGCGGGCCGTAGAGCGCCAAGCCAAAATGTTCTTCTTTCGCTCCAAAACTCGGCTCGTGTCGTGCCTTTGTGTGCTCGATCAAATCTTCAATCAACATCCAATCAATTCATGCTCGATCAAGCTCCGAAACACTCCAAATGCATCGCGTAACACCCTACACACGCACAACACAACATCAGTGTAAAACCACATTCACAAGCTACCAAACAAGTGCAAAACAAGCTCAAATGTGCGGAAATATTAAGGAAAAGTAGGCATAAAATGCCGAACATCACCACCCCACACTTGAACCCTTGCTCGCCCTCGAGCAAGTCACATCTCACTTCCCTTCCTAGGTAAAACAGGTCTGCCTCTGACTATGGTTGATACCGACCATTGAACTAATGCGCACATAACCATCATGGGTCCACAACATGCCAACAATTTACCAAAACCAAAAATATGAGAACAACCACCCCAAACTAGCTCAAATGCACAAAACTCAACTTAATGCAACCATGCTCCCACAAAATCACACCTATCTACTCAATCAAAAAGCCATCAACTTTACCTACTTCATGCAAACCACGTACCCTCACCAATATGAAAGAGAGTGCCCCCCAAAGATCACACACAAAAGCAAATATCATGAATAGAACGGGGGCAACAACAAATGAATTCACTCACTCTCATGAAAGGCTCACATGTCACAAACAACGTACCATAGGCTTGCCCGTAGTGTAGAACTCCACTAATGTAGACTCACTCCAATCGGGATTAACTAGGACTTTAGAAAGGTCGTAATGTAGGCTAAGGGCGGGTAGGATACATATGGTAATAGTGACTACCTCCCTAAGCACTTTAATACATCACACTTAATTTCAAGCACAATTCTCATCAAACCTCCCAATCACAAATATCACACATACACCTTTCCAATAAGTAGCATTTTTATTTTCAATCACACACTAGCAAGGAATGGACATCTTTCTTTCTTTTTTTTTTTCAACGTTGCCCTTTTTTTTTTCTTATCATTTCATTCCATTTTTTTCAATTTCATTAACTTCCAACCTTGCCAATGTTTTTCACTACTTCACAATTTTTCACACATATTTCCCTTTATTAGCTCCACTCAAAAGTCTCCCAACATCCAACCAAAACTCCAATCAACTACACAATATCAATAAAGTGCTTAAGGAGTAAAGGGCCAAAAGAGTCAATTTAAAACAAATGGGTAGGCTCGGGGTGTGGGTGCCAACAAAAAGGGTCAAAGAAATCACAACAACAATTTTTTTCAAGGTATATATGTAAGGGTAGGCTAACAAAAGAAGGCCTTGTATCATTTCCCGACTAGAGCGAACCTAGGATTTCGCTTTGCACACACACGGGGCAAGTTCTAGACATTGATATGCAACATGGAGCAAATAAGAACAGGCCTCACACACACATTGCACATGGTTCACACAAAGAGGTTCCATCAACAACTCTCGACTAAGCTTCTAGAATGCAACTTGTGGAAATTTAAGCACTCATGCAGTAAAGTTAGCAATCAAGTCAAGCAAGCGGACTCAAGCATCTCAAGGGGGTTGTTCCATTTTTTTTTAGGCATGCATCAAATTAAAACCAAGGACACCACAAATAGCACATGCAATCAAGTCCAAGTCCACCGGTATCAAACAAATCAAAGGCACCTAGCATTCTACCTTTTTCCTTAGCCTAGGGTCATCTACAACTAACTATCCTAATCCTAAAAATAAAAACTACCCGGTTCAAAGGCCACCCCGTGGAAAAGAACCGCGGCCATAAGAAAAACCACGGGGCGGATGACATGTACCACTAATAAAACTAAAAGGAAAATCTTTTTGGAATTTTTCATTGGTTTTCTAATTTTTTTCAATTTTTTCATATATTAAAGCAAGAAATAAATCAAAACAAAGTCAAGTGACAAAAATAAAAATCCTACGGTACATGCATCCTAAACCTCAAAAAATAAAAACTAGATAAAGGGCAGTACCCCACCCCACACTTAAACTAAGCAATGTCCCAGTGCGACAAAGAAGTAAGTGCAAAAGTAAGAGTACAAGAAAACTGCCCTGAAAGCTGGATGGTGCACAGGAGTGTGGACCTAGGCCTCCGCCTCATGATCAGTCTCATACTCACTGTCCGGATCATTGGCCACAACATCTGAATCCGTGTTCTCATCTTCCTTCGGATCCACCGTTCTAGCCTCAACCTCGCCCAGCAGGACCTTCGAGGTCTCCGTCAGCGGGACCTTGCGGTCAATAGCAGTCATATCAACGCCCGACTGACAGGCCATAGCCTCCATCATCAAGTAATGACGCGCGGCCAAGTTGGCACTTGTCTCCCGCCAATCGTCCGCCGTCAGCTTCACCGGTGCTGTGGTGATCACCCCCTTGACCGAAGCAATGTCAGATGGCCTCCCTATATCAAGGACAATGCGATCCCCAACCTCATCTACGGGGACGCCCGCCTTCTCTAAGTAACGGGTCAAGAGGTTCCCAAAATACAACCTACTACATGATTTTTCATTCCTTTCTTTTTTCATTATTCTCAACATGTAGTATCCAATGTTCACCGGCCTCCCGGTCATGAAAAAGTATACCATGCACGCCCGAGTCTTAGTGACCTCGGAGTAATGGGAACATGGTAGAATCCGTGCATTGATGAACCTCATCCATACACGCGCCGGCTTGAGAAACTGTGAGAAGTGCATGAACTTATGTCGCCCAGACGCTCCTCGCCCCCACTTATGCGTGGAGCCCTCACCACACAAGGTCTCCCGCATGGCCGTGTAATTAGGCTTCTTGATGTAATTTCTCAACTCATCATAATCGGGGTCAGCTACCCCCAAAAAGGCATTCAATGCCGATGGATCTAATTTCACCTTCACTCCCCTAACCGTCACCATGTCATCATCTCTCCACACCTCATCGGGCTCCCAGTTAGCATAAATTTCTTGGACCATGTCCAAGTTGGCGGGCCCCGGACTCTCAAACACTGAGTCCCATTTGAGGGCAATGATCTGCTCGGCCACATCTCTAAACTTTTGTAGCACCGCCCGTTTATCAATGGCTTGCTCGGGTATGTACCCCGCAAGCCGCACATTCTTGTACCAAGTTTGGCAATCCCCCTTCTTTACAAAAGGGAGGCCATACCGGGTCTTGCCTCCGGGACGTGGTATCGGCACCGCGTCCTTTGGAATCTTGGCCTTAGCCTTTGCTTTGGGCTTGGCCGGTGCCTTGCCCTTTTGAGTCGTGGAAGAAGGCCCGGCTTGAGTTGTTGCCCTCCTTGGACCCGCAGTGGATGAGGAACTAGCTTTATGCGGGGGTAGCGACCATGGTACCTACACAAACACAAGATCAATGTGAGATATATAGCTAAGTACCAAAAATACAATTCAAGCTCAAGGGTACCACCCCACACTTATCACACACTCAATGTGTCAATCACTCAATTCAATGGTACAAGCAACCCCACACTTGAACAAAACTAGCATTGAGCAAAATATGCCACGTTTTGAATTTTTAAAATCAAGCTAGTGTGGGTGCCTCATGATCAATTCTAGTGTGTATGCAACACCTAATGTTCATAGCAAGCCTAAGGAATGCATTGCTACTCAAGAATTCACAACGTCATTGATATTTCATCTTTGAGGCCTTTTCACAAACACCTAGTGTGCACAACTTTGAACTAGCAATTTCAATGGATTTTGTAATGTGCCAACCCTCCCAAATTGTTGGGAGATCTCTTTTTACAAGTCACAAGTTCTATAATAAGCATCATAGAAAATTAAGCATATCAAGATTGAATATTTATGAAAAAGCTTGTAACTAGCTAAGAGAATCACCCATGAGCAATAATGAAGATAACTTACATGTTATTGAGAAGGAAGAGTAGTAATGTACTTACTTGATGGTGTTAGAAGTGATTGCACAAGATTTGGGTTGAGTTCAATTGTTGCAAGTGAATTAGTGTGTGTGTAGAGAGAATTTGGAGTGAAAGTAATGAAGAAAAAGTGTAAGAAATCGGGGTTATAGGGGTTGGGAATTAAAGAATTTCGGGTCAAAACCCGTTGACCCGACAGGAATTCAAAAATTTTGGCCCTCCGCGTTTTGTTCCGCGCCGCAGACCAAAAGCGTGCGCATTTTGTGAACTTCTGCCAAGCCTCGCGCGGTGGGAGGCGCGGGACGCTCCCAACCGCGCCTGGTTATTTTGCTTCAGCTTTTTCTCGCGCTTTGGGAGGCGCGGGGCACTTCCGAACGCGCCCGAGCACGTTTTTTCGCACCGATTTTTAATTCTAAGTACAAACCCAAGCGTGGGACATGTCTCGAGACGTCCCATACCCCTCAACGCATGCATTTCACCTTATTTAGCTCACCCGATTCCTGCGAAAACGACACACAAAAAAACAACAAAAACGTGACACTATAAAAACAAAAGAAAACTAAACTATTACAAGTACAAACTCGGGTTGCCTCCCGAGAAGCGCCTTATTTAACGTCGTGGCACGACGGGTATGAATCAAGAGTCCCTCAAAGTAATTGAAGTGCGGTGATTCACCGCACCTCCCCAATAATGTTTCACCCGTTGACCATTAACCAAAAATGTGTTCGCTGAATCCTGGGCTCTCAATTCAACCGCTCCATGTGCGGTAACACGAACAACTTCAAAAGGCCCCGACCATCTCGACTTCAACTTGCCCGGAAACAATTTCAACCTCGAGTTGAACAACAATACAAGCTGCCCGGGCTCAAAAGAACGACGCTCAATGTGCTTATCATGCCACTTCTTTGTCCGTTCCTTATATAATTTCGCATTTTCATACGCATGGAAACGGAACTCTTCAAGTTCATGCAATTGGAGCATCCTCTTCTCACCCGCCAAAGCCATATCAAGGTTGAGCTTTTGAATTGCCCAATACGCCTTATGCTCTAATTCAACCGGCAAGTGACAAGCCTTACCATAAACAAGCCTATATGGAGAGGTTCCAATAGGTGTTTTGAATGCAGTTCGGTAGGCCCAGAGAGCATCATCTAACTTCATAGCCCAATCCTTCCTCGAGGCATTCACAGTCTTCTCAAAGATTTGCTTGATCTCTCTGTTAGACACTTCCACTTGGCCAATAGTTTGGGGATGATAAGCAGTAGCCACCTTGTGGCGAACCCCATACTTAGCCAATAACTTATTGAACAACCGGTTACAAAAATGCGTACCTTCATCACTAATGATAGCCCGCGGTGTCCCAAAACGAGTGAAAATATTCTTCTTCACGAACTTCACCACCACACTCGCGTCATTTGTTGGAAGTGCAATAGCCTCCACCCATTTCGACACATAATCAACTGCTACAAGGATGTATTTATTGCCCATAGAAGGCGGGAATGGACCCATGAAATCAATACCCCAACAATCAAACAACTCAATCTCCAAAATATTGTTCAAAGGCATCTCGTGACGCCTAGTAATGGTACCCGTTCTTTGGCAACGATCACATTGCTTCACTAATGCATGAGCATCTTTAAATAAAGTAGGCCAGAAGAAACCAGACTGAAGTACCTTTGCAGCTGTTCGATCTCCACCAAGGTGGCCACCATAAGGAGAGGAATGGCAGCTCTGTAGAATCGGCTCTACTTCTTCCCTTGGAATACATCTCCTAGCTAGTTGATCAACTCCTATCTTGTACAAATAGGGCTCATCCCACACATAAAATCTGCTCTCATGAAGGAGTTTACGCTTCTGCTCAGCAGTTGCCCCAGGGGGATACACATTACTCACAAGTAAATTTACCATGTCAGCATACCATGGCGCTTCAGCTTCATCAAGAGCAAAAAGTTGCTCATCAGGAAATACCTCTTTAATCTCTCGCCCCTCATCTACATGATCTCTATTCTCAAACCTTGACAAATGATCAGCTACTTGATTCTCAGTCCCGTTGCGATCTCGAATTTCAACATCAAACTCTTGCAACAAGAGAACCCATCTAATAAGCCTAGGCTTGGAGTCTTTCTTTTCGAACAAATACCGGATTGCGGCATGATCAGTGTAGACAACGACACGAGTGCCAACCAAATAAGATCTGAATTTATCAAAAGCATAAACCACGGCTAGCAACTCCTTCTCAGTGGTAGTATAATTAGATTGGGCTGCATCAAGCGTCTTGCTTGCATAATAGATGGAGTGAAAAATTCTTCCAATTCTTTGGCCTAGAACAGCCCCAATAGCATTATCACTCGCATCACACATCAATTCAAACGGCAAAGACCAGTCAGGAGCAATGATGATTGGTGCGGTCACCAACCTTTTCTTCAACTCTTCAAACGCCTTGATACAAGCATCATCAAACACAAATTTCACATCTTTCTCCAACAATTTGCACAAGGGAGTGGAAATTTTGGAGAAGTCCTTTATGAAGCGTCTATAGAACCCTGCATGTCCCAAGAAACTACGCACCCCCTTAACAGAGATAGGTGGTGGCAATTTCTCAATAGCCTCTATCTTCGCCTTGTCAACCTCAATCCCTTGCTTTGACACTTTGTGCCCAAGTACTATGCCTTCTTGAACCATAAAGTGACATTTTTCCCAATTCAGCACCAGATTTGTTTCTTCACAGCGGCTCAGCACAGCATCAAGATTTTTCAAACATTCATCAAACGAATCACCAACCACTGAGAAATCATCCATAAATACCTCCACAAATTTTTCCACCATGTCAGTGAAAATAGCCATCATGCACCGCTGAAAAGTCCCCGGGGCATTCCACAACCCAAACGGCATCCTCCTAAATGCATAGGTGCCATATGGACAAGTGAAAGTGGTCTTCTCTTGGTCTTCAGGAGCTATCACAATTTGATTGTAGCCCGAATATCCGTCCAAGAAACAATAATACTCATGACCTGCAAGTCTATCCAACATCTAATCAATAAAAGGGAGTGGGAAGTGATCTTTCCTGGTGGCTTTGTTGAGCTTCCTATAATCAATGCAAATTCTCCACCCTGTAACAGTTCTTGTAGGAATCAACTCATTGTTCTCATTCTTCACCACTGTCATGCCCCCCTTCTTAGGAACACATTGCACTGGGCTCACCCACTTGCTGTCAGAGATAGGAAAAATAATACCAGCATCCAGCCACTTGATAACTTCTTTCTTCACCACCTCCTTCATGATTGGATTTAGCCTCCTCTGCTGCTCTATGGATGGCTTATGATCTTCCTCCAAGAGAATTTTATGCATGCAGAAAGAAGGACTAATCCCTCTAATATCAGCAATAGTCCAGCCAATAGCTCTCTTGCGTTCTCGCAATACCCGCAATACCTTCTCAACCTGCACATCAGACAACAAAGAAGAAAGGATCACGGGCAAAGTATTACCTTCACCCAAATAAGCATAACGTAAATGTGCGGGTAAAGGTTTGAGCTCAAGATTAGGAGCTTTCTAAATAGACGGTTTAGCAGGAGCTAAGGTCAACGGTCTATCAAGCTCCTCAAATTTCTTCCACCCTGGGATGAATCTACTCTGCATGTTAAGAACCTCCACATATTCTTCAGTATCTTCATCCTTCAGGATATCATCATCATCACATAAGAGTGCCCTTTCCAAAGAATCAACATTAGAGGCCAGGAATGACCTCTCATCAGCAGTCAATTCATCATCTATTACCTTTACCATGGACAACTCTTCATAATGAGAAGGAAGCTGGGTAGCTCTGAACACATTAAACACAGCTTCTTCCCCATTTACCTTCATGATCATCTTACCAGCTCTGACTCTAATAACAGCATCAGCAGTAGCCAAAAATCCTCTTCCCAATATGAGAGGAACCTCAGGATCAGCTTCATAATCAAGAATAATAAAATCAACGGGTAATATGAACTGACCCACTTGTACTAGCACATCCTCAATAATCCCCTCGGGGCATGTCAAAGATCTATCAGCCAGCTGCAAAGTCACAGTAGTGGGTCGTGGCTCACCCAGGCCTAGCTTCCTAAAAACTGAAGAAGGCATCAAATTCACACTAGCACCCAAATCACATAAAGCACGACCAACCTCATGTTCCCCAATTTTCAAGGGGATGGTAAAGCTGCCAGGGTCCTTCAATTTCTGCGGAAGCTTGCTTCTAACTCTGGAACTGCACTCCTCAGTAAGTGCAACTGTCTCAAACTCAGTCAATCTTCTCTTGTTAGCAACAATATCCTTGATGTATTTAGCATATTTGGGAACATCCCGCAAAAGCTCCACCAAAGGAATATTTACCTGAATTTGACTCAATATCTCCAAAAATTTCTTGCATGCGGCATCAACTTTCTGCTTCTGAAGTCTCTGCGGGAAAGGTGGTGGTGGTCTCACAATAGCAGACTCGGGCTGCTTTTCAATTACTTTTTCTGCTTCTTTCTCCACCTCCCTGTCGGCATTTGGCTCTAACTCACCAACAGGCTTCTTTGGCTTTGGGGGAACTTCTTCCAGTGCTCTTCCATTCCTCAAAGTAACTGCTTGCACAAATTCTCTAGGATTTTTCTCTGTATCACTCGGTAAAGCACCCCGAGGTCTATTATTTTGTGCTTCAGCTAACTGCCCCAATTGTCTTTCAAGATCTTTCTGCGCATTGCTCAAATCTTTAATTGTTTGTGCCTGAGATGCTGAATCATCCATGAGCTTTTGCTGCCCTTCAAGAATTTTCTTAAGCATATCCTCAACTGAATTAGACTGCTGTGGCTGAGCCTGTGACTGCGACCCCTGCTGTGGTGCATTGTTTTGAGTAAATTGGGCTCTCTCATTACCCTAAAACTGCTCACGGGTATCCCTCCAGGAAAAATTTGGGTGATTACGCCAACCTGTGTTATAACTGTTACCATACTGATTGCGATTTTGACCCTGTGCTCTGTTCTGATTACCCACATAATATACCGACTCTGGGTTAGAGGGACACTCCTCTGTGTTATGATCCTCACCACATACTTCATAAAAAGTCTGAACTTGTTGCACTGGAGCTAATTGTGGCTTTGCTTGGAGAGTCAGCTTGCTGATTTGATTAGAAATAGCATCCATTTTCGCTCGCAGCTCTGAAATTCCATCTAGTTGAAGTATCCCGGCGGCTTTCTGCACATTAGCCCTGCTAGTACCCTCAACCTGCGTATTAGCTCTGCCATCACCCTGCCAATCAGGATTGCTCTGTGAAAATTTATCAAGTAAATCATAGATCTGCTCAAAATTTAAAGCCAGCACTTGGCCTCCAGCAGCAGCATCAACCACAATCTTAGTATGTTGGTTCAACCCCTCAACAAAAGTGTGTGCAATAACCTCATTAGATTGGTTGTGGTGCGGACAGTCTCTCAATAAAGCTTTAAATCTCTCCCAGGCTGCATATAATGATTCTCCGTCAAACTGCCTGAAGGACAAAATTGCGCTCCTCAACCTGGCTGTCTTGGCGGACGGATAAAATTTTGCCAAGAATTTCTTCGCTAAATCCTCCCAAGTAGTGATAGACCCAGGCTTTTCAGCCTTTAACCACTTCCTTGCATTCCCAATCAATGAAAAGGGGAACAAAGCCAGTCGCACATAATCAGTAGGCACACCCGCCGGTGTATAAGTATCATTGATCTCCAGAAAGTTCTGAAGGTGTTGCTGCGGATCTTCATGCAGGAATCCACCAAATTGTCCCGTCACATGCAGCAACTGAATCATGCCGGACTTGATTTCAAAGTTTCCAGTAATAGCAGGCTTCACAATACTAGACTCCACCCCCTTCAGACTAGGAAGAGCCACATCACGCACTGCTACTGCTTGTTCTTCAGCCATTTCAACAGGTAGAGAGGCAAGTACGATTGCTAATGCTTCTCGATCTCTCGCTTCCCTTTTTGTCTTTCTCAAGGTTCTTTCAGGCTCGGGATCAAAAGGTGCGAGTGATTCGTCCTTTTTATTCCTTCGCATTCAAAACCTATCGCCTGAAATAGCACAAGAAACTCAACAAAAAATTAAACCTGAAAAGCAATTAAATAATTGCTCAAAAGAAAATAGTCCGTAACAGTCCCCGGCAACGGTGCCAAAAACTTGTTGCTCCCAAACGCACACGCAAGTATACGCGGTCGCCAAGTAATAAAGTGACAAAGTCGAGTGTCGATCCCACGAGGACTGTGCAGACTAATACTTAGTAAACAATTTCTAACAAACTATCCAGGGGTCTTGTTCTTTAATGGTGAGAGTTTTCGTAACCAAACAGCAGTAATTAAAATGCCAGATGTGTAGTCAAGCAATGGTGCAAACTTTGGGTGTTATCAATATTAAGAGGACGGTCCAGGGTCAGAGCTACGAACAATCCAGTTGATGTATTCAATTGATTCCACTTCTTAAATCCCGGGTTACTAACTGACAGAGTAATTGTAATTATGAAAACCTTTCAGTTATTCACGATCTATGCAAGCTACTTCAATCCCTATATGTCTATGGGTTAAATCACATGCACGCATTAACGATCTCTGTAATGAGTTAAACTAGGCAAGCAAGTATATGTCTATCCTACCCGCGAATTGGTTCCCCGATGCCCGGGTTCACAAACTAGTTCTATTCTTTCTTATTACGTAATTAGATTCTCTCTTTCGAGTTCAACCCAAAAACCATAGATGATGTATAATTACCGAGCTCTTAACAATTATACAAGTGAAATCAAGAAAGAATAAGTAACCCGTTATGGGATTCAATTAATGGGAATCAATCTTCAACAATCAACTTTCATGTAAAACTCTAACCCCAGAACGTAAGGAAATTAGCCACACATATTCATAATCACAAGACAAAGATTTGGTGTAATAATGAAATACTTGATGTAATAGATGAAAGATTAAGAATCACCCTTGTTCAATGAAGTGTGTAGCTCTCAATATTGCTCCAAAGTCAAGAACTCCCTTCAAAAACTAAGTAATAAACTATTTATAATGTTTCCAAACCCTTGGTAATAAGTTAAACCCAAAACTAGAAGGAATAGGGAGTAAAATCGCGCACAAGGGGCGCTACAACGGGTGCCCCGCGCCCCGAAAAGCGTGACCACAACCAGAGGACGCCACCAGCCTTCGTGCCTTGGCCATGCGGCGCAGGCCAAACGCACCAGCCACTGCGCGCGCTAGGCTGCTCGGCGCGGGCCCTAGAGCGCCAAGCCAAAATGTTCTTCTTTCGCTCCAAAACTCGGCTCGTGTCGTGCCTTTGTGTGCTCGATCCAATCTTCAATCAACATCCAATCAATTCATGCTCGATCAAGCTCCGAAACACTCCAAATGCATCGCGTAACACCCTACACACGCACAACACAACATCAGTGTAAAACCACATTCACAAGCTACCAAACAAGTGCAAAACAAGCTCAAATGTGCGGAAATATTAAGGAAAAGTAGGCATAAAATGCCGAACATCACCTTTCTATCGATCACCTCAATGTCAAACTCTTGAAGAAGTAACACCCATTGTTCTCGACCCCACCAAGTATGCTCGGAATTTTTCAAAGGCAAAAACTATTGCTAGAAGCTCTTTCTCCGTCACTGTGTAATTTATTTGAGCTCCATTCATCGTTTTACTTGCGTAGTAGATAGGATGAAACATCTTCTCCACCCTTTGACCTAACACGGCTCCCAAAGCCACGTCGCTGCGTCACACATGAGCTCGAATGGGAGCTCCCAATTAGGACTCACAATTACCGGTGCGGTTGTCAACCTCTTCTTCACTTCTTTAAAAGCTCCTAAGCAAGCTTTGTCAAACACGAACTTGGCATCCTTCTCCAAAAGTTTGCACATAGGATTCACAACTTTGGAGAAGTCCTTGATAAAGCGGCGATAAAATCCCGCATGCCCCAAGAAACTTCGGACACCCTTCACGGTCATTGGAGGTGGAAGTTTGGAAATCACCTCAATCTTTACTTGATCTACTTCGATGCCTTTCTTAGAGACTTTGTGTCCCAACACTATGCCTTCTTGCACTAAGAAGTGACATTTCTCCCAATTGAGCACAAGCCTTGTTTCTTCGCATCTCTCTAGCACCCTCTCCAAGTTTGACAAGCAATCATCGAATGAGTCTCCAACTACCGAGAAGTCATCCATGAAAACCTCAAGAAAATTCTCCACCATATCGTGGAAAAGAGCTAGCATGCACCTCTGGAATGTGGCGGGGGCATTACAAAGACCAAATGGCATTTTGCGGAATGCAAAGGTGCCATAGGGGCAAGTGAAAGTGGTCTTGTCTTGATCCTCGGCCTCAATGGATATTTGGTTATAGCCGGAGTACCCATCCAAGAAACAATAGTAAGCACGACCCGCCAACCGATCAAGCATTTGATCAATGAATGGAAAAGGGAAATGGTCCTTCCTTGTAGCGGTGTTGAGCTTTCGATAGTCCATACACACTCTCCATCCGGTTATGGGTCTAGTTGCAATGGACTCACCCTTGTCATTTAGAACTACCGTCATACCCCCCTTCTTGGGCACACATTGCACGGGTGACACCCACTTGCTATCGGACAATGGAACTATCACACCCGCATCTAGCCATTTGGTGATTTCTTTCTTCACTACCTCTTGCATATGAGGATTCAACCTCCTTTGGTGTTCTAAACTTGGCCGACACCCTTCTTCAAGCAAGATCTTATGAGTGCATACCCCCGGATCAATTCCCCTTATATCTGCCAAGGTCCATCCTATAGCCTTAATCCTCCTCTTTACCACTTCAACAAGTTGAGATTCTTGAGTTTTGGTCAAATGAGATGAGATGATAATGGGTAGAGTGGAGTTAGGACCAAGGAAAGTGTATCTCAAATGGGCTGGTAAGATTTTCAATTCAAGTTTCGGTGGTTCTTCGATGGATGGTTTTGTTGGTGGTGTTTCTCGGTTCTCAAGGTCTAGGGATAGGTTTTTAGGTACATAGGGTTTTGATCCAAAGCCTTCCAATGCCTTCACTACCTCCGCTACACTCTCTTTATTTTCCACATCCATGTTCCATATCACTGCCGCCAACATGTCTTCTTGACTAGCTAAGACACTCTCTTTTTCCACTAGGGCATCAACCACGACATCGACATAAGAACAAGTCGCATCATTATCCATTGGTTGTTTCAAGGCCATGCAAATATGAAAAACGGCCTTCTCTCCATTGAACCTAAAAGTAAGTTCACCTCTCTCCACGTCACAAAGAGCTCTCCCGGTTGCCAAGAATGGTCTCCCAAGAATGATGGGTACTTCAAAATCTACGGGACAATCAAGAATAACAAAATCCGCCTGGAAGACGAATTTGTCCACCTTCACCAACACATTGTCAATAATTCCAATCGGACTTTTCATTGAGCGATCGGCCATTTGTAAGTTCACTGTTGTTGGTCTAGGTGCCTTGGTGTCCAATGTTTTATACACCGCATATGGCATTAAGTTGATACTTGCACCTAGGTCACACAAAGCTTTCTTGAAGTGTCTTCCACCAATTGTGCATGGAATGGTAAAAGCCCCGGGATCTTCCATCTTTGGAGCTATGTGTTTTGACACAATGGCACTCACTTGATGAGTCACCTTGATTGTCTCAAAATCTCCATACGTCTTCTTGGTCACCAAGTCTTTCATGAATTTAGCAATGTTGGGCATTTGTCCCAAAGCATCAACCAATGGAATGTTGATTGAAGTGCTTGCAGTTTTCTCCCATATCTTCTTTGCATGTGTGATTTCTATTTGCTTGTTACTCTTTTGTGGGAATGGAAGTGGAATTTTGGGAATGGAGCTTGGAATGGAAAGGCTTTCTTTGGGTGGTGGAGTTTTCTTTGGTTTAGCTTTTTGGGTAGTGGTGTTTTGGGATGTAGGCTTTGGAATTTCTTGAACATCATCATCATCCTCTTGCACCAACACGTCACCTTGCCTCTCCATTTCATCTTGCACCACCTCCTCTCCAATAGCTTCATTATCATTCCACTCGGCACCCACATGATCATCTTGCATTGTCGACTCCGCATCATCATAACTCATGGCTTTTGGATCTTCATATGTCTTGCCACTTCGAGTTTTGATCGCCATCACTTGGTCTTTACCGCCTCTTTTAGGATTCACTACCGTATCACTTGGTAATGCTCCTTGCGGCCTTTGATTGACTTGATGTGCGAGTTGGCTCATTTGCGACTCAAGTTCTTTGATGGATATGGAATGTGATATCATAGTTTGCTTCATGTCTTTCATGTCTCCGGAATAGCCTTGTTGATTTTGAAGCATTTGACTCATCATTTCTTCCAATTTTGTGGGAGCCTTTGTCTCTTGATCATTTTGCTTAAACGGAGGTCTTGGAGCATATTGTTGAGAAGAACCGGCTCCTCTCCCCTCTTGGTTGTTACTCCAATTACCTCTTCCTTGACTTGGCCTCCATTGCCCTTGTTGTTGATAGGCTTGTTGATATGGTTGTTGGTAGGGTTGTTGATAAGGTCTTTGATAACCACCTTGATCATACCCTCTTTGCCCTTGGTAATTACCCACATAATTTACTTCTTCTCCTTCTTGCATATGGTAGCATTGTTCCGGATAGTATCCTTCTTGCCCATGTTGGAGAAGGGACATAGGAACACCTCCGGGAGTCACATAACCCATTGGGGCCACTTGATGTCCGGCATTTGTAGTGTGGATATTTTCCACCTTGTGCAACTTCTTTTCATTGGCTTCCCTATCGGCCTTTGAGTTCTTGTTCATAAGGTCCACCGATGTCAATATCCTTGCCATTTTCTCATCTTGGGCTTCAAGTCTTTCCATCATCATTGGACTAATCCCAACTTCTCTTCCCGGATTCTTAGCTCTTGATTGCCATTCTTGAGATCTCTTGGTTACTTTGTCTAGGATATCTTTCACTTCTTCGTACCTCTTGTCCATGGTGACACCATCACATAAAGTGTCCAAGGCAGATTGGTTCATCTTGTTCAACCCTTGGTAGAAGCTTTGCAACAACATGTTCCCATTGAAACCATGATTAGGACACCGGAGCAACTCATCTTGGAAAGCCTCCCAAGCCTCGGTCAAAGAATCGGATGCCTCTTGCTCAAACATGTAGATCTTATCTCTCAATGGCGCTTGCTTCCCCTTTGGTGAAAACTTCCCTAGAAATTGTTTTACCAACTCTTGCCAAGTGAAAATGGAGTTTCTCGGCAACTTGTTCAACCACTCTTTTGCTTTTCCGGTGAGAGAATAGGGAAAAACTCTCAACCTCAACGACTCCTCCGACACCCTTGCTGACTTGTAGAGATTACAAGTTTGCACAAAGTTTCTCAAGTGGTCGTTTGCATCTTCATTCTTTGAACCACTAAAGCACCCATGTTGTTCAAGGCCTTGGAGAATCACATTTGGGATGCTAAAACTTGCATTGCCATGAATCGGGGGAGGAACTATAGCACTTGCAAAGCTATTCATGTCAACTTCATCCTCCAAGTCTTCTTCATCATCAAAATCCCTCATCTCTTGTCGATAGTATCTAGCATCTCTTGCATATTCTTGGTTCCGGTTGGCATTGTGGGCATTCACTCTATTAACATTTCCCCCTCGGTTGGCGTTTGCTCTACCTCCACGGTTCACACCCCGACCACCTTGGTTCATACCTCGGCTGCCTTGGTTTGCATTGTTTCCATCCCGATTGACATTACCCGCAACACCTTCATCTCCACCAAGATTTTCTTCTTCATCATGTGCTTGAGCCCCCGCATTTGCTTGGGCAAAAGGATTATCACCTTGAGGGTTCTCATTCTCAACTTGAGGCTCATTAGCTTCCTCTTGTATCTCATCTTCATCCACTTGTTCTACATGGAATGGATAGCCCTCTTGGTTGAGTTCTATGTGGAACTCTTCATCATATTGCTCTTCATAACCTTGCGGATCCCCATGTTGTTGACTGTAGTAATGGTTATAACTGGGGTTCCGCAAGTTCCTATTAGGATTTCTCCTAGAAGCCATGTTTCACCTACACAAGGTAAAACCAAAACCAAAAGTAAAATGCTAGGACTAGCGAACTAAACAACTTTGATTAACTAATGCAACTCAATATTGAAACCGTAGTTCCCCGGCAACGGCGCCAAAATTTGATCCACGCTCAATGCTACACCTTTAATGGTGAGGGGCGGTCGTCAAAATATAATACCCAATATGAGTCGGGGTCGATTTCCCAGGGGAACTAGCTTGTCAAGTAAGAGAGTCGCAAATAGGAATTCAAGTGAAGTTTAATATTGAGTCCTAGAGATGGAGTTTGTTTAAAGTAACACTACAATTAACTATAACGCATACAAATTAGGCAAGTAAGTTGATTCGATATTACGAGACTAAGGGTGCAAACGACTAATAGTGATTTCCAACCAACGGGGTGTTTTCACTTCACTTTCCCAACACAAATATAATTATGGTCGAGTATTCCGATTGTGATCTCTAGAATCCTTCCGGCCTAGAAGAGATCTTTCACAACTTGCTCGTCAAAGCCTTAGTTGAATGCTCAAAGCACTACTCGAAGACCCAAGGAAAGGAGACCTCTTCCGAGCGTAACTCTTTTTAGATGAGTTAGTCTATATTAATAGCCTATCAACTCAAATCCTCGCCAACTCCACTATTCTACACTAGTTAATCTCTTCCGAGTCTTTAACTAGCAATGAAGACGAGAATTCTCAAATATCATGGATTTTTAAATTTTGATGTTATTGTAATGGGGAGTTGGATAATGGTTGTTTTTATTATGGTTAGTGAAATGGAACAACACCCATTGATTTTCTATCACTATAGCATGTTTACACCCCTAGTTATGAGTTTAGCTACTCATGACTAGGGTTTGAATCAAAGCAATCATAATGTAATGAAATGATGGATTGGAATCAAACATGAGTTTTGAATTGATATATGAAATAGATTCAAAGATACAAGATTGGAAGCTTACAAAATGATGTTAAGACTCCTCCTTAGCTCTCAAAAATCGCCTCAAAACAAGTAGCTAATGTAATATCTAATGTCTTTGTTAAACCCTAGCTTTTACTATTTATACAAGCTGAGAAAGCAGCTGAGGCGGAGCGCCTCAAAGAGTAGGCGGAGCGCCTCTTTCTGGCTTCAAAATGTTGTGAGGCGCCCGCCTCACGATTTAGGCGGAGCGCCTCATGCATTCTTGTTCTCTGTATTTTTGCTAGGAGGAGAGCCTCGACGCCTCAAGGCGGAGCGCCTCATGCTGTAATTCAAGATCTTCACACTTTGGCTTCAATTCTTGCTTTTGAACTTCAATCTTCAACCATGGCTCGAACATACTCAATAAAACCTGAAACTAAGCAATTACGACATTAAACAACATTAAACGTTGCTTTTGGATTCAAAAACAAAAGCTTAAAGTAGTCTCTAAGTTGGTAAAATACCAACTTATCAGACGGCCGTATTATTCAGAGATTGGATTAGATCGGAGCGAAGAAATTTTGGATTTGCAGAAAATGAACAAGCAGATGCAGAAGCAGCAACCGAAATTTTATCAGGCGATGGGAGTGTGGACAATGAAAATGATTATGAAGAAGATGAATCTTTGCCACTGGTTCCTCCAGAGGTGCCAGAAGAAATTATTCAGAAAATGAGAAGTATTTTTTTATTAATATGTAGTTTTGCAATTTAATATCTATGTAGTATGTACTTTGCAAAAAAAAAATTCAACCATTATTCAATAAAATGCGTTACGCCTTGCTATTAAGTTATAAATTATAATCCTTTGTTATATTCTCAACTAGTGTATATGCCCGCGCTTCGCGCGGTCACAAAATCAATTGAAAATATGGCTAAATAATTTTTGTTATAACTTATAAGTAATAAAATGAGCTATCAGTCTTTACCCTTTGATGATTTTTACCTTCTCTATATATATACCTCAAACTGTAGTATCAATTAGTTTGTTCACTTTCTCTATTTTCATATACGGAAGTACACTTACATCGACATGATTAAGTACAGATATTTACACATTCAAACAAACATAAATTGGGAAAATTATCTTGAAATATATAAGAATGGAGCAGTTAAGAACGAAGAATAACACTTTTTGCTCATATTACCAACAATGTTTTCTAAATTCTTATGCAAGAAACAAACATGCGATGACTCCATAGCTATTTACCATTATTAATTATGACTGCACATGCCCAAATATATGCCATTCTCGTGTAGCAAGTTGTTATCATGCTATGCCTCTTCATCCGATATTGTTTAGAAATGTAAGAATGTTGGTTATATGGAATTAATAAATTATTTAGTTGTATTTAATTGAATGATGAAAAGAAGAATGGGAGAAAACATTCTCATTTCTCTTAGTACGTTTCATTTTATGCCTTTATCACAACAATATTATAGACAATCAATTACTTAGAGAAAAAGTGAAGAAAGAATGAGGCAGGGGGAATTAAATGGATAACGGGAGAAAAAAAGACAAATTCGAGAACAATTTTTTATTTTTTATATTTTGATGAAATGGGTGGCATAGAGAGGTGTCAAGTCATCTTATATATGCCCTCCGTTATATTATATAGATATAGAATATAGATTGTAGCATCGATATGGTACAATATTGAAAACTACCAAAACTTTTGATATGTTAATCACAATTTGCCCTTAAGAATAAACAACCATTAGCAGCAATTTGCCATTTCCTTGTTACTGGCCTTAAAGAAGGCGCTTTGATCGAAATAATTATTACAAATATTTTCAGTAACAATATTAAATTAAAATATTTAGTTAGTGTTATTATATAGTAGACAACATTGTAGAAGGAGTAACTATCACATCATCTGGAGAAAGATTGTTTAAGATTTTTGCTAGCAAAAGTTAAATACCATTGAACCGATAATGAAATTCAAATAAACCTTTAGAGATGGAAAACTTAAGTTGAGAAAATAGCTCCATTGATTAATCCATGTCAAATTTGTGTATGCACAAGAATTGTCTGACTATGTCCGCACAATATCAAAATTCACAATAGATTGATAAAGAAAAAAATCATCATACTTAGTCAAACTAAAACCCTAGAACATATGTGAAGATGTAAGAGCAAAAACTACATATTTCATACGGCCTTTCATGTATGGAGATTGAAATTCAAAGGATCTTGCACTTTGTGATTTTATCAAAAGGAGGTATTATCAAATAGTGAATCGCAGATGTACACATATATTGGAATAGCACCAATTAAAACCTAATCAGGTAAAACTATTCTATGTATCCCAAAATTTTTACCCGAAAAGCAAAGTCACCGTAAAAGAAAAAATATCTACCTACATTATACAAAACATATCCCTTCGATTTTAATTGTAAAATCAAATGAAGCATTATCTTTCCCGTACCCAATTGGCATTGTCGCTGTTCTTCCACCTATCTTTACTTTGAGGAGCGGCTTCAACCATCAAAGACACGCATCATGAATATGCGCTTCAACTGATCTTATGTTATACTGCATCAGTGTAACTCCACCATATTAGTAGCTAGTCCATTTCATACAAACATTTTGTTTTGGTTTAAAATAAGGGAAAAAGTAAAAAGAGATGAAGCAACAATATGAAGAAAACTCCAAAAAATGACAATCCAAGTAGCAAAAACCAAAATTATCATTAGTCCAAAGTAATGAATCAGGTACCAAGAATCAAGATGATGAAATAAAGTACTAAAACATTGTAACACTTACGCAGCAATAATTCGTGAAGCTGTATGCATAATATTATCTGACTACAAATATTCATGTAGCCAGCAACTAATGCAACATTAGTTTGACCTGATCAATTCCCTATGTCAAACGTTCATCTTTTGTCGAGGTAAAATGGAAATGGAGAGCAAGATCCTGAAAATGCAATGAGTTAAAATATAGTTGGGGAAGTGAATAGAAGCTGTCACATTTGCCTAACAACTGAACATGAATATATACTTAAGAAGAATTTAATGATGGAAGGGAAAGAGAATAAAAACAGACACATTAACACACATTAAAGAACCGTTACGAACTAACAATTGTTGGGGAAGTGCGGAAGATGGGAAGAAACGGGCTCTAATTACTATATAAATTAATAAGTGATTTATATTATAGCTCATAAATAGAAAACAGAGGGTTAAAAACCCAAAAAAAAAAAAAAATTAATGAGGAAAGAATTTAATTACACTAATTATTGTAGGAATAAATAGGGTGCATTAATTTATTAAATTTTTTAAATAAGGAAAATAGGAGGAAATGGAAAATATTGAGAAAAAAGATAAATAGCAATCTTGGTCTTAGAGAGATGCCACATCAGCTTTCTTATGCCCAGAATTATAGATATATATTGATTATCCTTTGCTATTAAGTTACCTCTTTGCAATTCAATACTTAAATACTACTAATAAATACTAAAGAGTAAATACTAAATACTAAATACTAAAATACTAAAATACTAAATACTAAATACTAAAATAATAAATACTAAATACTAATTACTAAATACTATTATACTACTAACTTAGTATTAAGTTTGAAAAAATAACAAGTGTTATGTCTTGCTATTAAGTTATCATTGTTTTATATATTCTCAATTATACTTTTACAATTTAATACTTAAATACTAAGTACTAAATAATAAATACTACTAACTTAATGAAAAATAACAAGTGTTATGTCTTCCTACTAAGTTACCATTGTTTATATATATTATCAATTATATTTTTTGCAATTTAATACTTAAATATTAAATACTAAATACTAAAATACTACATACATAATACTTTAATACTAGTATTATATAAGTTATTACATAAAAAATAGATGCCTTGCTAAGTTGCTATCAAATTTATATTTTTGTTATTATTTTTCAAAAACTACAAAGGCTATTAAAAACAAAACAATAACCAAAAAAAAAAAATACACGTCCAAACCGGGCCAGACCAAACCGGAACCGGGCCGGACCGGCCCAACAGAACAAAAACTCCAAATCCGCTCCCTTTTGAAAAATAGCCGCTGGCAACGGCATAAACTGCTATATTTCCCTCCCCCACACCCATAAACGCCCCAACATCCCTCCCCTACCTATTTTTCCTATAAATACTCTCATATTTCATCATATTAATCATAATTCAATATTTTCTATTCATTTCTCTTAAAAAATTTCTAACAAAGGCTATTTTTATAAATTTTCTATCAAAATGGCTGCAAATGCAAATAATCCTAATCAAGTTCAAGGTGCTACTACAGAAGGTCCCTCTAGTCCAAGAACTGGAAGATCCCAAGTTTGGGAATTTATCACAAAAAATAATGATACCGGCAAAGCTCAATGTACTCTTTGTAAGAAAGTTTGGAATTGGAATGATGAAAGTGGATCACATAATGGAGGGAGACGGGCGGGGAAGTTTAAGACTCACTTGAAATACCATCATGCCCCCGAATGGGCAGCTCGTGGTGGTGGCATATATCTGCAACCACGTGATAATTGAGTCGCTGAAGTTGAAGATTTATGTATTTTTCTAATTTCTAGTCTATTTTCTAGTTTTTATTTTCTAATTATGCATTTCCAACTTAAGGTACTGTCGTATTGTTGAATAAAATGTGTGTTTTGTGTTGTTTATTTCGTCTACCATATTTTTTTTTATCTATTTCAAAGAATAAAAAATATAAGTTAAAAAATAAAAAAAATTAACGAAACCGGACCGGGTCTAACCGGGACCGGAACGGTCTCACCTTGCCGGTTCAGGTTCCGATCCGGCATTGGTGCAAATGCACCGTTTGACCGGACCGGGACCGGACCGGCTTTGACTTTTTTTTTTTTAATTAACGCCGGGCGGGTGGACAGCCTTAAGCTCAACCCTCAAACTTACAATAACTGAAACATAAACTTACAAACTGCTCCTCTGGATTGGAAACAAACCAGGTAGTCAAGATTTATGAAGAAGAGCTGTATTTTTTAAGGAGTCATGATACATACATTTATGTTGATTAGGACATAACTCGGGAAAATATTGAATATTTTTCCATTAAGCTGCTGTGCGTTCACAGTGGAGAGTGAGATATTGCCAGCTTGAGGTTCTTCCCTACAACATGTTGCCAACATTTGATTCGAAGTGTATTTGAAGTGCCCCATGTGCGCCTTAGGGACACGTATTTATCAAGATAGTTTTTACACGACATTTGGTTTAAAAGAATCACCAAAACAAAGAAGAAGAGTATTATAATGCATTTCTCCCATTGGGTTAAATAATGGAGACAGAAAGCAAATGAAAAAAGGACAATTCAGATGAAAATTTTAAAGAAGTACAAGTAAATACATTTTGCTGTCATGCCTATGGATATTAGCTCAGAGTGATCAATAAATATAAAAGAGCAAAGTGTATTCTATGAGCCAAGACTTCAGATTCTTAATGACCAGGGGAACTGAAAGACCTATTAACCATTTTAAAAATACTCTCAAACATGACGGACGAGTCCACCGGCATTTTACAAGAGTAGCTAGAAACAAAAACAGAGAAGCCGGAAATATGAATATAGCTGTTCAAAATCTTTTTTTGCCCTTCGTTCAATATTATAAACTAGGTAACTTACCCGCGCATTGCGCGGTCTTGAAAATCCTCTCTTTGATCTTACAAAATGATTGTTTCCTAATATGAAATATTAAAAATAATAAAACAGATTTATTATTTGTGTCAAGACTAAAAATATGAGAGTGCTTCATCATTGAATGAAAAAAGTTTGATCAATTTTGTTATGTCCGTATTCTACAACAATAAAAATTTACATCATTGATTGACTTTAATAATAATTAAGCTATCTTTCGTTCTATTCTTTTTACAGTATATAAAACATTCATCTTTCCATGGAATCTCGTATTTAAATGAACAGTGAGTTTAATGACCCTTTTTATTTAAATTATGTTAATAGAAAACCTAAGAAGAAAACAACAAAGTAAGGATTGGCTTGAATGAAAGAAAGGGATGAAAAACCTTTTATATACATGTAATCCTCAGTTAGAAACTTCCATGTCCATGTCTCTTAGCATATAATTGACCAAGCCTTGTGTTTTTTTGTTGATGAGGTGATTCTCTTTTTTAGCACATATCTCATTGTGTCACGCACTTTATTATGAAGTTGCATTAACGATTTTGTGTGCGAAATAACATAATTGATAAATTAAAAGAATGAATTAAATATCTTGACAACGTTCAACACACACCTCGGCTCGAGGTATGAACGGTCATCGCAATACAATTTACCCAACTAGGAGTCGGGGTCGAATCCACAAGGAACAAAGTGATGCGATCAAAGTAGTGGAGGAACTAAACCTATTTGACAAAGCCAAATTAGGATAACGAGGTGATGGAATGATATTAACAACTACAAACTACACTAGAAAAAGCAAGTAAAGGTGATCTATGGCCTTCTCACAATCAAGGAAGACAAGTTTTGAACCTAGGATACAATTATAGCACGGGGTATATATATTATGGCCGAGTCGTTCTAATGTAATCCCTAGAATCCTTCCGGCCTAGAAGGGATTTACCTCAACGGTGCTCGTCAAAGCCATGGTTGAGCTCATAAAGCACTACCCATTACCCGAGGAAAGAAGACCTCTTCCGAGCGTAACTTCTTTTAGATGAGTTAGTCTATGAAATAGCCTATCAACTCAAATCCTCGCTAGCTTCACTATTCTACGCTAACTAATCTCTCCCGAGTCTTTAATTAGCAAAGTAGACGGGCAACTCAAGTGTCGCGAGCACAAGAGTCAAGCAATCAAAACAATGGAAGCTAGATAATCAAAACCCAACAATATAAATTCCTAGTCATGACTCATTCATATATTCATGTCCAAATCATATCAATTAATAACATAAATAGCCATGAAATATATTCATAAAATCAATTCTTCAATAACATCAACAACACCCAATATATTCAATACAAAACATGAAAGTAAAGAAAGGAGTACTAATGGTTGAGAATTTCTCAATGGGTTGCTCCAAATCTTCACCCTCTTGGTGTTCTTGTTGATGGATCCTTGCTCCAAGATTGGAAAAATGGCCAAAATATGAGCCCTAGGTCGTCCAAGGGCTGAATATATGTTCCCCATTTAGGCTGCTGTGAAATTACAACACTGTCCACTGCTGTTCAGACGCGAACCTTCGCTATCGCGTTCTTCCTAGCGCTATCGCGCTTCACTTCTTTTTCCTTCTGCGCTATCGCGTGAGACAATGGCGCGATCGCGATGCATTGTTTCAGTCTTCTACGCGATCGCGTGAGACACTGGCGCGATCGCGAAGAACAATTCTCCAGCCAGAAACAGAAACTTCACAGATTGCCTTGTTTTGACTTGTTTTCATCCATTCATCACTACAGCTTCAATATTCTGTAATATGCAACTAAAACATGATAAGTGCACGTATTTAATCAATAATGCACAACAAAAGCTCAAGTAAATCGAAGGTAATGTGTGGCATTTTGCCCACACATCACACCCCCAAACTTAAACTATTGCTTGTCCTCAAGCAAAGCACACTTCAATAAAAACCAAGTTGCAATTTATCTATTCATGCATTTTTCATAAAAGCCACAACAAGCCAAAACTCGATTCAAGTTCAACAACTAATGACATTGGTTGGTGCCAACAATTAAGCCAAACCATGTGAGCATCACTTTCATATACAAAACATCAAAGAAGACAAACATACCATGACACAAGACTTTCAAAGTTTACCTCTTCGTCACAAGAGTTCACCGTTTTGCTTGCTCACCTCAATTGAAAAGTGAAACACAAGTCCTCAACTCAACTTCACAAGTGCCCTCACCACTCAAGAGAATATTCCAACCACAAAAATGCAATGATAACACAAATGGGATTAATGATAGGAAGAATTCGCTCACTCTCTCAAAAGAAGTTCGTCATGCACACTAAAGATCCATAGGCTTGCCCTTCGTGTACCTCTCCACTAATGTAGGAATGCTTGACCCGAAATCAATTAGGACTTGTTAGGGTCGTAATGTAGGCTTTTGGTCAAAGGTGGGGTAAAATATGGGCAAATAGTGACTACACACCTCCTTGAGCACTACACATTACAAAACTTAAGGCACATTTCATTTTTTTCTTGCACTTACACCTTGCTAAATCGAGGTTTATACACTAATTTTTTTCTCCTCTTTATTCATCAATTCTCTTTTTCTTCTTTTTCTTTCTTTTCTTTCACTTACTTCTTTTTGTTTCTTTTCACTTTTTCACTTTTTTTTTTATATTCAACTCACTTTTGTTGCTCTTTCTTTTAATTTATTCATTAACTTCCACACTTCACCATAACTCGTGCCACCCCCAAACTTAGGCTTTTGCCTAAGTTGCACGTCTTTCAATGCACTCAAGGAGGTAGGGCCGAAAGAGAGGGTTAGTGCTTTAAGCACTTAGAATTGGTCTGGGTTAATAATGTGGTTGCCAAAGAAAAGGATATTAAGCTCAAAGGGGTTGACTAAGGATATAATGCAAGGGTAGGCTTTTTAGATTACTGAATGGGCCAAAGAAAGCCTAAAATCATTTTTTCAAGTCAAGCATCACCTAGGATTTCGCCTCGAAGCACACTTAGGGCAAGTTCTAGATCAAGAAGCATACACATGAACACACCAAAATCTCACCACACATGGCACATGTAAAGCAAGGAAGACGAGTATATTCAAGTCCCAATCAAAGGCAATTAAGCATCCAAAGTTTACTCATAGCCTAATGAGAGCTAATTAGCGACATAAGAGCCAAAAGTTGAATTTAAAGATCATAGCACAATTTACCAACTAAATTTTCCTATTCATTTTTCAAAACAAGCTCACATGATAAGGATTAAATAATGGTGGAACCAAACATGCCAAAAGTTGCTAAGGGGCAAAAATCTACAACTAATCATCATTATTTACAACTAAATACTAAACTAGTACTAGAGATGCCCGGTTCAACACAATTACTTCCTTAGAAAAGAACCATGGCAAAGAAAAACCAAGGAGGTTATTTCAAAAATTTTATACAACATGGTATTTACAATGAAAGTGGTTGTTCGGAGCCAAATGAGGCTTTCACACCCAAGTGGGATGCCTACGTATCACACAAAGGTGAATCTGATAAAAAGAAGCAACATCCCAAGCGTAGTTCATGGGAGTACCTTTTTTTTTATATATATATATAATTCTAACTAACTACTAAATATAAACAATCTATTAACACATTACTATAATACTACTAATACTAAATATGCACAAGCTATTAACAAAATACTTATACTAATATTAAAGAAAATGATCATCCACAAAAATTTTCACAATTTGCTCACAAACAAGGCAACATGAGGGAGATATATCATAAGCATCAAGTACACGAGCAACATCAATACTACACCCAGAACACAAATACACAAATACACTCCCAAACTTAAATTATGCACTGTCCTCAGTGCAACTAGCAATGTAATACAAAGGGTGTAAGGAACTCCCTGTCTAGCAGATCACTCCTCACTGCCAGTGTTGGGGTAGCGAAGCTCATCCTCGGACTCCTCATCTGAGCTACTGGAGCGACAGATTCAGCTTGCTCATCATCTTGTTGAGGAAGTTGCTTGTTCTCTTGCCAAAATTTTTCTGCTTCCTCTCCATTTTATCCAGCCTGACCTTAATCCTCTCTTACTCAGCTGCTACTGCCTCCAATGATGGCGTGCTCAGAGGCCTGGAGGAAGAACCCTCTCCATGTGGGCCTGAAGGAAGCCCTGCTACTAACTGTCTAATTTGGGCGTCTACAGAAGAAATTCGAGAGGAAATGTACCTCATGTTAGACGCTCCAGATGCAAGTGGTGGAACTGGAGTGTAAGAACTCCCTGGTGCAGTAGTAGTATCAGGTGTGGAGAATTGCCCAAAAGCTGGGTCCTCGATATCAACCTGGGAAGGCATCTCAACTTTTCTCTTCTTGCTTTGTATTACTCCTCCCCGTCCTTTCTTCAGCAGTGGATAGATAGGTTTTTCAGGACCCACACTTTTGTCAGTAGTGCGTATCTCCACCCCGGCATCCATGCATAGTCGGTGAATCAAGCTCGGGAAGAATAAACTCTTTGTTCTGTCTAGCACCACTTCCTGAATCTCTTCAACAATGATTTCACCAATATTGACTTTAAGCCCATCAACCAGTGCCGCGACCAGGCGAGCTTTTTCAGGAGTGAGATCACTCTCATTGCTCGAAGGCATCACCCTAGTGCACACAATGGATAGCCAAATACGGGCCTCAACTGTAAAGTCGGTAGATACAATTTTGTGACCAAATGTGGACCACCCTGAGTGGTTGCCCCCTTGAAGCATATCTACCATCCACTGTATACCCCCTTCTGAAGCACGAGCTTTGTATAGAGCATTGTCAACATTCTCGAGCTCGTACACCGCATTGATAGCCGCTGCATCAAATCTCACCAACTTGCCCCTCACAGTTGTCACCAACTCCCCACTAAAATCCGTCCGAGTAGCGTTTGCATAGAACTCCCGCGCTATGGTAGCGTTTGCCTTCTCAGGAGTCTTGGCAAAACAGATCCACCCGTTGTTTTCTAGCTTTTGAAAGAATTCGGGGAGTTTTTCTTCCACTTTTTCCATATGTATCCTTCTTTCCTTGATGAAGCTCATGTCAAGGTCCCTTTGGAATTTTTCATAGCACGATCTGGATAAGAACCTCGTTCTGTCATATGTTGCTTCTTCTCCTCCTGTTGAGTTCCGTTGGTTGTTTCCTTCGGCCATTATAATGAAAAAGTACCTACAAACATCAACATTGTTAAAACATGATTTGGGTACTTAATATATGCATTAACAAATCTCAGGAGCCAAAGGTTGAAGTCAAAAAATTTCAGCAGTGGGCTGTGCAAGCTCACTGTTTCTGCCAGAATTTGCATCTCTGCGCGATCGCGACACTACAGGCGCGATCGCGCTGCTTTATCTAGGACCTACTGCGCGATCACGATCATATGACGCGATCGCGAAGAACAGCCCTGGACGAAGCCGCGCGATCGCGCAGGAAGTAACGCGATAGCGAGGCTGTCTTCTCCAGCAAAGAGGAGACAGACCTCGGCTACAACACCCCGAATTTTCATGTTTTAAGCAACAATCACAATGCACACCCACAATTTAAACAAGCAAAAACAAGATTTTTGGCTTCAATTTGTCGGATCTAACACTAGGGTTTAGTTCAATTGAGCATTAACAACTAGTGACCTAACCCATTTCTTCACAAACAATTTGTCAATGAGGGTACATCAGACTTCCCCTATCTCTAATAAAAGCCCCTTGTTTGCTTATTGCTACAACCATTAATGGAACCTTACCTTGACAATGGAGATATATTCAACCAAATTGAAGATGGAAATTGGGAACATACCTTGATAATGGAGTGGAGCACTTGAGCGTGTAGTAGAAGATGCAATGAAACACTTGGAATGCAAAAATGGGGGAGGGGAATTTGAGAGAATGGGGGTTTAGAAATTATAGTCCGTTTTTCTCTTGAAACTGCTTAATATATGCCTGAAGTGTATTCTTCGCGATCGAGTGGTCAAAGCCGCGATCGCGCTTTTCTGTTGAGGTAACCTACGCGATCGCGTGTGGATCAGTCGCGATCGCGCAGGTTTGTTTCACAGTGAAGCGCGATCGCCTGGGTTGTGACGCGATAGCGATGAACAAATTTTTTTCAACTTCCAGTAAGCAGAATTTCAGTGAGGCGGTCCGCCCCAAACTTTAGGCGCTCCGCCTACTGGGACTCAGAATGCCCAGTTTCAGTGGGCGGTCCGCCTTCTCTCATTGAATGGTCCGCCCCACACCCTGTGCAATCCGTTTTTTTCAATGTTTATGCTTTAAATCATGCATCCTAACAACTACTACATGTGGGATTCATGTGAGATGATCAAAAACAACTACAAAAACTAGTCTAATCCTAACATGCAATCAAATAACAACTAAAATTTTAAAAGTGATTCGGGTTGCCTCCCGAAAGCGCTTTATTTAACGTCTTGGCTAGACGGTACCCATGGTGCTTTTCTCTCCACTTGGTGAAGGTGAATTTTCTCCCCAACATCGCTTCATGCTTTTTGTTATGCTCTTTAGGCGGGGGCACACATTTACAAGATCGCGAAGCCGGATCCTTCATTTTGCACTTCTTCGCTTTCAAGTGGGGAATGTCATTTTGCCTTCTAGGCGTTGCAAATTCAACAATGTACTCATTTTGCTCATCAACGCCAAAATTTTCCGAAGGTGCTTGTTCTTCCACTTCTATTGCTTCATCCACACATAGAGTTGAAAAGTGAAGTGAATGAGGTTCCAATTGTTTCAACATCAATGGAGCACCAAGCATGACATCCTCTTCTTCACATGTGCTAGAGTCTTCATCACAAGAGTTCTTCATTTTCGCTCTAGACTCCAACACACATTTCTTGTTCACGGCATCATCACCAAATATCTTGAAGATGTGATCACTTTCACGAGTTCCCATGATTTGACTTGTGCCCTCTTCCACAAATTCGCTCATTTCTAGCATATCATTCACTACTTCTTCATGTTGAGCCTTGGAGGCTTCAATCACTTCATGCACTAGAATGTTCAAGACACGAGCTTCAAGATCAAATTGGTTCACTCTTTGTCCTAGTTCTTCCCTTTCATGTTTGAGATCCCAACCTTCTACATTTAAGTCGTGAATGCATGCTTCATGGACTTTCATTTTTCGAGCTTGATCTCGGAGCCAAGCTCGGCTCACAATTTCTTCTTCATCCCAATTGTGCTCTTCTTCAATAATTCTTTCTTGATATTCAAGCACATCTTCAATGGAGGATTCTTCTTGGAACTCAACCTCATCTTCCATGTAAAACCTTTGTTGAGATTTGGCAATACTCTTAGCTTGTTGATCATTGAAAGTGTCAACCAATTGGCTCAATTGAGTTTTCAAGTTGTGAATTGCCAAGCCATTTTGATGGATTGTTTCTTTGAGGGCTTTGGCATTCTCACAATGTTGTTCAATTATCCGCTCCATCAAATGTTCCAACCTTGCATTTTCGTTGCATTCATCTTGTGAAGTTGATAGGTCCATCTCCTCTTGAAACCTCTCTTGGATGCCTTGCCGCTCGGGTTCAAGCTCCATGTTCATGTTAGCATTTGCCCTATCAAACTCATAAGAATCATTAGCATCATTATAAAAATCATTGGAAGAAGAATAAGGAATATTAGGACAACCGTCTCAATGGCCATTTTGACCCCCACACTCATGACATATGTCCCACTCAAAGGGTTGAGAAGGTGCACACAACTCACCCCCGGAAACAATTTGACAATCTTGCCAATAGTGAGGTCCGCCACAATAAGGACAAGGATCACTCATGTATGGATTTTTAATATTTGACCAATTTTGGTTCCATGATGCCATTTCAAGATAATTATCACTAAGCTAAACTACCTAACTAAAGCAAGTAAACACTACACACAAACAAATATCTACAATTTACAAAGAACATTACTACTATTCACAATTTTAACAAGAACGGTTCACAAAGTTTGGAACTAAGCAAACTAGCTCAACTCCTCAAACCACTCTAATACGCCAATTGTTCCCCAGCAACGGCGCCAATTTTGACAACGCTCAACATACACCTCGGCTCGAGGTATGAACGGTCATCGCAATACAATTTACCCAACTAGGAGTCGGGGTCGAATCCACAAGGAACAAAGTGATGCGATCAAAGTAGTGGAGGAACTAAACCTATTTGACAAAGCCAAACTAGGATAACGAGGTGATGGAATGATATTAACAACTACAAACTACACTAGAAAAAGCAAGTAAAGGTGATCTATGGCCTTCTCACAATCAAGGAAGACAAGTTTTGAACCTAGGATACAATTATAGCACGGGGTTTATATATTATGGCTGAGTCGTTCTAATGTAATCCCTAGAATCCTTCCGGCCTAGAAGGGATTTACCTCAACGGCGCTCGTCAAAGCCATGGTTGAGCTCATAAAGCACTACCCATTACCCGAGGAAAGAAGACCTCTTCCGAGCGTAACTTCTTTTAGATGAGTTAGTCTATGAAATAGCCTATCAACTCAAATCCTCGCTAGCTTCACTATTCTACGCTAACTAATCTCTCCCGAGTCTTTAATTAGCAAAGTAGACGGGCAACTCAAGTGTCGCGAACACAAGAGTCAAGCAATCAAAACAATGGAAGCTAGATAATCAAAACCCAACAATATAAATTCCTAGCCATGACCCATTCATATATTCATGTCCAAATCATATCAATTAATAACATAAATAGCCATGAAATATATTCATAAAATCAATTCTTCAATAACATCAACAACACCCAATATATTCAATACAAAACATGAAAGTAAAGAAAGGAGTACTAATGGTTGAGAATTTCTCAATGGGTTGCTCCAAATCTTCACCCTCTTGGTGTTCTTGTTGATGGATCCTTGCTCAAAGATTGGAAAAATGGCCAAAAGATAAGCCCTAGGTCGTGCAAGGGCTGAATATATGTTCCCCATTTAGGCTGCTGTGAAATTACAACACTGTCCACTGCTGTTCAGACGCGAACCTTCGCTATCGCGTTCTTCCTAGCGCTATCGCGCTTCACTTCTTTTTCCTTCTGCGCTATCGCGTGAGACAATGGCACGATCGCGATGCATTGTTTCAGTCTTCTACGCGATCGCGTGAGACACTGGCGCGATCGCGAAGAACAATTCTCCAGCCAGAAACAGAAACTTCACAGATTGCCTTGTTTTGACTTGTTTTCATCCATTCATCACTACAGCTTCAATATTCTGTAATATGCAACTAAAACATGATAAGTGCACGTATTTAATCAATAAGGCACAACAAAAGCTCAAGTAAATCGAAGGTAATGTGTGACATTTTGCCCACACATCATATCTGAAATTTGGTTAGAAGATATGATATTGAATATATAGCTGCAAACATCTATTGTTTTCCACTACCTGTAATATTTCATGGTAAGCAGTTTCAAGAAAATTAACCATGGGAAATACATTAGACCTTCCACCAATTCCCTACACATGCCACTGGTATTGAACATATGGCCATTCTCATTTCTCATGATCACCACTTAAAATTTGCTTCATCCTCTTATAACCCTCTAGTGGATTGCACCTCTCCAGAAAATAGTACTGCTACTACCGAAGCATAAAACATTACATGTGACTGTTAAAATTGATAAAGAAGGACACAAATTTGGGGTGAAGAACTTCTCACCTTTTCCATTAATCAATAGCTCTATATATACAAGCGAAACTAGAAAATCTAACTTAGTCACAAAGTAACTCCTAATGGGCAGGGGCGGACCTACATGGTGGGGGTGGGTGCACTGGCAGCCACTGGCGTCGGAAAAATTTCTGGGTATATATATGTATGTATGACAGAAAACGTGTATATATATTTAAATGTGCACCCAGAAGAACAAAAGCTAATTGGGTCTACTGGTAGTGCTGATGTTTAAAGTTAGCTCCAGAGCTGGAGACTTGGGTTCGAATCCCACCTCCTACAATTTCTTTTATACTCTTTTCTTCAATTTTATCTTGTGCCCCTACTGAGTTGAAATCCTGGGTCCGCCTCTGCTAATGGGCTTGGCCCAATACACAATTAGTCTAGGCTACACTATAATTTACATTAATAAACCTATTTACAATAATAACCTCCATTACCCCCTCCCCCTCAAGTTGGAGCATGAGGATTTTTCATGCCCAACTATGCCTCCAAGAATTTCATCTCGGACAAAATGACAATCAACGTCAATATGCTTCGTCCGTTCATGAAACACAGGGTTCCGTGCTATATGCGAAGCCGCTTAACTATCACACTTCAGTTGTATCAGGAACGGATGGTTCACTCCGAGAATCCACAAAATTCCCTTAAGCCATTTTAATTCACACACGGTCATAGCCATCGACCGATATTCAGCTTCAGCTAAAGATTTGGAGACTATCTGCTGCTTCTTCGTTCGCCAAAAAATCGGTGACTCTCCTAACGAGACATACCATCCGGTGAGAGAGCGTCTGGTCAATAGACAGCCTGTCCAATTTGAAACACACCAACCATATAAGCGAAGGTCACAACTAGAATTCATCACAATACCTTGACCCGGACACCCTTTCAAGTAACGTACCACTCGAAGAGCTGCTTCCCAATGCTCAATCTGTGGCTGCTGCATAAATTGGGACAATATATGAACACTATATGACAGATCCGGCCGGGTAAAACACAAATAAATCAATCGTCCAACCAATCTCCGATAACTCTCTGGATCTTTTATAAATTGGCCTCTTGCATGCGCCAACTGGTTATTCTGCTCCATCGGTGTAGCAATCGGGCATGCCCCCAACAATCCAACTTCGGACACAATATCCATGGCATATTATTTTTGACAAAGGAATATCCCTTTAGGAACCCTTGCCACTTCAACTCCCAGAAAATATTTCAACAATCTAAGATCTTTCATCTGAAAACAAACGGATAGATACAACTTGAACAGTCGTATGGCCTTCGAATCATTCCCGGAGATGATAAGATCATCTACATACAGGAGCACACTTAATTGTAAATTTCCCTTCTTCATCGTAAATAAAGAGTAATCGGAATATGACTGCAGAAACCCATACTTCTTCAGAACTGTCGATAGCTTTGCAAACCAACACTGGGGAGCTTGCTTCAATCAATACAAAGATTTTCGGAGACAACACACTTTTTCGGATCCATCATTTCGATAACCTAGTGGCAACTTCATATAAACCTCCTCGTAAAGATCACCGTGGAGAAAAGCATTGTGAACATCCATCTAATGCAATTTCCAATTCCTAGTTGCAGCCACTACCAAGAAGACACGAACAGTCACCATCTTAGCTACCGGTGCAAATGTCTCCGTGTAGTCAATTCCTTCAACTTGGTGATTGCCAAAGATCACCAATCTAGCTTTGTACCTCTCAACGGAACCATCAGAGTTATACTTAATCTTATACACCCATCGACATCTGAGAGCCTTCTTTTTCGGAGGTAAGTGTTCGATTTCCCATGTCTTGTTTGCTTCCAAGGCTTGCAACTCTTGTTGCAAAGCTGTCCGCCAATTTTCATTTTTCAAGGCTTTAGAAAATGACTTCGGTTCATGTCCCTCTGTTATGGCTGCAAGAAAGAATGTATGCTTCTTCGAATATTTATCATAGTTAATATAATGTGCCAACGGATAAGGCGCACCTGAGGCTTGTTGTTGCTCGGGTGAACTATCTGACTTACGAACACAGGTCCATACACGATGACTTTGTTTTCGGATAGTATTGGTCAGCTCGGGTAAGGCATTGGTTTACTAAATCGACATACAAAAAGATTGTATCATGGGTTCGCTGATTTCCAGACACAGGTCGATACACAATGACTCTGTTTCATGACAGTATTGGTCACATAATCTCGCAAACGAACACTCTCTGTCTTCATTCTCTTTCCTCGGACCAACTCTTCTTCCATCGCTTCTGCTTCTAAGTGTCAGGGAATGGCATCTTTGTTTAGTTCATCTTGATTTGACCCCTTATTTTCCAGATGCAATGCGTCTTCTGCTTTAGTTTCATCGACAACATTCACTGGGGGAATCTCAATACCCCCACCCCACTCCAAAATTGTTCTCTTCTTCGACAACTTCATCCATTCGGACTGCCTTAATACTCGAACTCTCTATCACATCATCCGTTAGTGCAAACATAAACTCGTTCTCATAGAACATAACATCTCGTGACATGAAATATTCTTTGGTATCCAAATCATACAACTTCCATGCCTTTTCCCGTTCGGATACCCCCAAAAATATACATCGACGACTTCGGCTTTCAAACTTATTATTCATTCGTCCGTAATTGCGTGCATAACATAAGTATCCGAACACTCTGAAGTGATCATAATTCGGTGTCACGTGCATCAGGACATCATACGGTGTCTTTGCATTGACGAAGAATTCGATTGATCAAATAAACAGCTGTCATTATACACTCTCCCCAAAATTCAATCGGCAAATGTGCTTGTAATCGGAGAGGCCGTGCTACATTCAAAATATGTCGGTGCTTTCTTTCAACTCTTCAATTTTGTTGAGGTGTCCCTACACACAAGGTTTGAAAGAGAATTCCTTATTCTCGAAAATAATCTTTCATACATATGAACTCAGTCCCATTATCACTTCAGACGATCTTGACATATTTATGAAATTATCTTTCAACCATTGCAAAGAAGTCTTTCAAAGCTCTTCCGACCTCTTTCTTATCAACCATCAAAAATACCCACACAGCTCGAGAAAAATCATCAACAGTGATTAAAAAAGATGAGGCACCACATGAGGTTTCAGTTCTACACGGTCCCCATAAATCAGTGTGTATCAATTCAAAACTCTTGGAGGCTCTATTCTCGCTCAACGGAAACAGATTTCTTGTCTGCTTCGCCCGATGACATATATCACATGCTTTCACGTTTTCTTACCACTACAATTTCTAACTTCTTGAATTGGGAGAGAATTCGTTACCTGAGTAGAGGGATGTACCAATCATTGATGCCACAGATCCAGAACATCCACTTTCATAGCCCTCACCGATGACACCGACTGAAAGTAGTACAAACCGTCCATTTGTTTACACGTACCAATCAACTTGCCTGTGGTCCTATCCTTCACAACACATATATCCTTAGCAAACTGCACATCACAATCACATTGATCGATCAACTGGGACACCGAAATCAAATTGCACGTCATTCTGGACACATAAAGAACATTTTGGAGGGTCAACTGTTCATTAAGGTGGGTTGACCCTTCTTTTATGGCCATGGTACTACTTCCGTTAGGTAAGCCCACCGGACAGTATACAATATCCAGCAAATCATTCAACACATTCAACTCTCAAGTCATATGGTTCAAAGCTCCAGTATCAATTATCCACGGACCATTAGTCGTCTTATTGTTCACTCGAACAATATCCGACCTCTTTTGATTCAACAAACTCATCAACACCTGCACTTGTTCGCCACTCAATCCGGACACACTAGAGCTTCCGAATCCAACTTTATTCGTCGCACGAGCCACATTCACTAGTGTATTTGCACGACCACTTGACGCCCATGTATCTCGATTACAAGAGCCAATCTCATTCTGTGAACCAAATTTCCACCATTTTGGAAATCCGATAACCTCATAGCAATAATTTGGATTATGCCACAAACGATCACAGTTCGGACACATCACCCCTTCCATATATTCATCACGCCTCTCCGGGAGAGTGTTGCTCTATTTACGATAACTCTCTCTCAGTCACTCCATCCGTGAGCATCACTTCTCATTCGTTCATTCAACACACCAATCGAACCCTCTCCGGTTTGCTTAATGGTTTCACCTCTGAAGACCATCTTCTCCGGAAACCTCTCCTGCCGCCACCCATTTACTCCCTCAATATAAACACTAGCTACGGTGACACCACATCCTTCCTGTCGACCGGCCATTACCAAACTATTTTCTCACACTTTTAGTGGAGAAGTTTTTACTATTCCAATTCCTTTCTCGATCAATTGCGCGGTGGCTCTGATACCATGTTAAAATTGATAAAGCAAGACATAAATTTGGGGTGAAGAACTTATCATCTTTTCCATTAATCAATAGCTCTATATATACAAGTGAAACTAGAAAACCTAATTTAGTCACTAAGTAACTCCTAATGGGCTTGACCCAATACACAATTAGTCTAGACTACACTACAATTGACATAAATAAATTTATTTAAAATAATAACCTCCATTAGTAACAGTTATGATATTCGGTTTTAGAGTAGATATATGAGTTCTAGTTTTGGTAGTAGCAATTTTCAAGATTATTTAAAGACTTGCTGTAGAATTTAAAAAGTTTGTAGATGGTGAAGACTTACCTTTTCAAACATTGCCAAATCACTTTTGGAATTCACCTGCTGTCTCACTGAAGTATTCCGAGTTCGCAGGGATTTTGACCTTTTAGTATGTTTTAAGAAGACCATATCCAAATCACTACAAATATCTAAATTAGCCATCAAGACAAAAACAATAGAAATAACATACTCCCTCCGTCCCAATTTATGTGGCACCATTTTCTTTTTTGTTTGTCCCAAAATAAGTGGCACCTTTCTTTATTTGACAACTATTTAATGCATATTCTCTATTTTACCCTTGTTGGACCCTACATACTTTTAAAGTTACCAATAACTTTTTTATTACACAAATCTTCTTTCTCCTACTTTTTCAAGGGTAAATTTGATACTTTACAAGGTCAACCTCTCTTTTCTTAAACTTCGTGCCCGGTCAAATGGTGCCATATAAAATGGGACGGAGGGAGTAGTAAGTAGTCCCTCCGTCCCAATTTATGTGGCGGTGTTTGACTTGGCACGGAGTTTAAGAAATAGAAGTTAACTTCGGAAATGTTCAAATTTATCATTGAAAAAGTAAGAGAGAGAAGATTGTAGTAATCAAAAAGAAGTTGATAGCTTTTAAAGTAAGTAGGGCCCAATAGGGGTAAAATAGAGATAGTGCATTAAATAGTTTACAAATAAGGAAATATGACATTTTTTTTGGGACAGACCAAAAAGGAAAGTGTGACACATAAATTGGGACATAGGGAGTACGATTTTTTCATGAGTCAGCGGTGATTTAAAGTAAATCATGTAAATCCCCAAATTCTAAAAGAAGGAAAAAAAGAAGAAGAAATGAACCTTATATTTGGGATGACGAAAAAATAGAAGACCCCCTTTGAAAATAGACCTCGTAGATTCATTCCAAGCTCAAATGAATTTCCTCTAGTATGTGTAGGTGTGCCTTCGCTTTGGACTTTATAAAAGAGAAAATGATGTGAATAGACCTCTGTGAAGAGGAAACGCTTGGGCATGCTCGTCTGTTTGCAACCTTAACTATCACATTATGTTTATTTGGTGTAACCGTTTCATCAAATTGGATTTTATGGAGAGTAATTGCGAAAAACATTAACTGTCACCATTATTTCAATTATTGCCTCTGTTAAAAAATAAATATATAATATGAAAAAGAAAGAAAATGCCCAAAAGCATGACAAAAAAGAAACCATTGTTTTCTTTACTTTTTTCATGAAATGGTGGCATTAGAGGCATGCCACATCACTTGTTTATAGTTCTCAATTAAAAGATATATAGATAGATTCTTCTAAGTCATACTAAAATCTATCAGGTGCAATGAACGGAGAGATTGTAAGAATCATATATCCATCATAACATAGACGAGAAACAGCTGTAAGATTGTATAAAATGTCTGGATGGCATCCGTCTTTGGCCTCTAAAGTTGACGTAGGCAAGAAGTGAATTGTATCTCCTTATTCCTCATTTGCATTCTGCAAAGAAAATTATAATGGTCAGAGGTAAATTTAAAAATAAAAATTTCATCTCCCATGGTCATCTCCCGTCACATTTTCAGCATATTGCTTGATCTCTAGGGCTGAATCTTCAAGATAAAGGTTATCGATCAGTTCGATAGATTTTAGTGAACCAATATCAGCAAAACTAGAAGGAATCTCCTCGAGCTCTTCACATTCCTTCAAGATTAAGTACTCAAGCATGGGAAACAAATCCTCTCCAACCTGCCATTTAAAAAGATAAATACAAAACAGCTCCAAAAATTTTGGATTCTCGAAGGTGTCATTGATTCTAATACCTAAGATCAACTTATTGATGACCACTGTGGAACTGAATGAGCAGTTAACAAAAATTGATTTTGAGTATCACAAACTAAAACGGAGAAGCTAGCTAGACCATATGATTATTGTTGTTGAAACATTACATTGATTAAGAACGCACATACTCACTCTAGTGAGACAATGTCTAACTGATATAAAATGCTCATACAGTATATTCTCATGACATATTCTCAACTGGATTACAACAAAAGGTATCATCCTTAAACTAGCTAGCAGACCAAAAAGAGAAGTCCCAAACACCCAATAATGCAGTATTAATCATATACCTTGACTAGAAGAAAAAGATATAAGTGCAAAACATTCAAGCCGTTCCAAAAAGAAAAAGATTGTCTACATGAACAACAAATGTTGGGATACGTAGAGAACTTGTTTTTGATAATTTAGTTGTCTATAGGAGTGTAACCACATTTATTTTACCCGCAAATTAAAAATAGAAAGAAATATTAAACAAATATCCTCTAGCAACAATTAAAAGTGGTAATCGACTAGAAGCTTGTCTTCTCCCATCATATCTTCAACATATTGCTTAATCTCTAGGGCTGAATCTACAAGTTGAGGGTTATTCACCAGTTTGATTGATTTTAGCGAATCGATATCCCCAAAACTAGGTGGAATCTCCTTAAGCTCTTTGCATTCCCACAGAGTTAAGTGCTCAAGCATTTGAAATGATTCATCTCCAACCTGCCATTCAAAAAAAGACACCTTATACAGTTCCAACATTTTGAGATTCACGAACCTGTCTTCGCCTTGCATGTTCCAAGCTTTCCCCTGGATGAATAAGTATCTCAGACATAGTTCTTGAAGGTTGGGTAGCCTTGCAATTGTTGACAGTGAATCAGAAGTCAGGACACCTAAACCCAGCGTCAATGATTTTAATCTCGAAGGGAAGAAGGGAAAATCACACGGATCAGGTCTTGCTTCAAAGGACAAAATGTTATTAGGATCTAAACTATTTTCATCAGATATGACATAGTTGGAGCCCGATAATGTGAGCTCTTCAAGGTCATTAAGGAAACCGAATTGTGGAAACAAATTGCACTCCGCCGAAGAATCCCACAATTCTACAATTTCGCAGCCAAGCTTTTGAAGATGGGCAAACCTTTTGAGGATATTCTCTTGGCCTTTTGAACAAGAAAGCTCGAGCCCCTCAAACGTTCGCAAGTTCTCTAATTTTGAATCCTCTGGTAACAGTGTTGGTTCATATGTACCGAAATCAGAGAAAAAACAGTAAATAATTTTCACACGTCGGAGCTTTGCAAGATTCCAAATAACAGGTTCTAGTGCCATTGGACATTCCCCATTATCAACCACCAGAGTTTCTAGATTCCAGAGATGTGAAAATGACAAAGGGAGAACTTCAATTTCCGCCGTCCTAATATCCAAGTACCTCAAATGAGATAGCTTGCCTATTTCATTCAGCAACTTATCTGGTACCCAAAAAAAATACTTGTCAAGGTTCAACACTCTAAGAAGCCTCAAGTGTCTTAGGTGATCGATAGGATGGTCCCCGATTTCTCCTGCAGTTATCTTCAAAGAAAGGAGATGCTTACCAGAAGAATCCGTTTTCTTTTCAGAATCGAACAAAACAATATTTTTAAATGACTGCGGGAGATGCTCATCATAATGAATAGTCAACTGACGTGGCATCAAATCTGAAGAAGAAGAAGAAGGAGCACTAGAACTTATCAAGTCAAACAACTTCTCCTTTCTAGCTTTTATCAAACAAAAATCATGCACAACATCATGAATTTGGACCCACTTGTTCCCGTTTTCCTTTTTGGAAACTTTTACCAAGCTGCTGGAAACTAAATGATCCAAATACTCCTCCATTACTTCTTCCACGCTCTTCAGATCAGTCACGTCTAGGAATCCTTCAGCACTCCATAAATCTTTCAACTCATTGACTTCAATATGCTCGTCCTTCTGATAACTTCCAAGGTAAAGGAAACACAACTTTAGATAATCTGATAAATGGTCATAACTTAATTGTATAACCTTCATGACTTCCACTTCATTCTCAAAAATAAATGAATTCAAATTATTTAGAAGTTCAAGCCACAAAATCTTTTCCTTTTCTCTCCTTGCAGCGACTCCAGCAATCAGATCAACCACCAAGGGAAGCCCATTACAATTTTGGGCTATTTCTTTTCCAATATCTAAGAGTTCAAAAGGGCAACTTGCTTCTTGGAATACCCTCTTCTCTAGTAATTCCCAACTTTCATCTGGTGTTAGTAGTCGTAGGTTTAGAGGTTCACTGTGGCGTTTTCCCTGCAAAGCCACTTCCTTTTTTCGACTCGTCAAAATAATTCTACTTCCTTTTTCAATTTGAGGAAAAGGCCTTGTTAAGTCATCCCATGTTGCAGTATCCCACAAGTCATCCAAAACAATAAGATACCTCCTTCCATATAGCTTCTTTCGCAACACATCATCAAGATCAATATCCTCTAAAAATTCCTCATTTGGACCAGTGACTTGTTTGAAAATTTTCTGCAATATCATTTTCCTGTCATATTTTTGGTTAACTGTGCACCATGCACGAATGTCAAAATGACCAATAACTGACCTATCATTATACACTCTGTAAGCCAAAGTAGTTTTACCTGCACCCGGCATACCAATGATCGAAATGACATCTAACTCTGGTGGTCCACTATTGAGCTTCCCAATTATCCATTCGGTCTCCTCCTTAAAACCAACAATTATTCGATCAAGTTCAGAAGACTTATTTTCAACCAACCTTTTGGGAGAGTTTACAATAACGAGGGCCCTATTCTTGGGAATCCACTCAAATAAATTGGAGACCTCTTCTTTGATAAGCTTGATCTTATTTATAGCATTGGGAAGTGAGAAAATAAGATGCAAGAGACCATCATCCCTAGCAAGAATTGAATCAATGGCATATTTAGCCTCATATGCTGCATCTAGAAAGCCTTTCCAAACATCTTTGTGCAATTCTTGCTCAACCTTTCCAAAGAAAGATCTTATGAATTCTAGGTCTTCCTTGACCAGCCCGATTTCATCCTTTATCAAAGCAACTGGATAAACATTGGAATTGAGGAAATCACTTAAGTTTCTGAGTAGAAGATTAATGAAGAGTGGTGCATCACTCATGTGGAAGCAGACTTTAGATGAGTCTAGGACTTTCGGGTAAGCATGTTTCAGATTTCCCTTCAGAAGCTCAATATTTTCCAGCAAGTGCAGAGTTGCATAATTTGCTTCGTCGGAACTCTTTTCGTTCCTTGATTTCTCTTCTAAGTTATGAACAAGAATTGATACTTCCTTGATAACTGCGCCAACATGTGCCAAGATATCAAACATTTCGTCGTCACGAATGAAGTCCTTGGGCAGATCAGTGAGCATAATCAATAGGAACTCTATAATGACTTGAATATTTCGAGCTGAAGTGCTAGTGGTAGTTACATTTACCATGTGATATTCTAGATGAATCATATTTTCTCTAAGAATGTCGGGAAAGGATTCTAAGAGCTGCTTAATAAAGTGTCCAACTTCTACTGACTTTGAAGCTTTCAAATTTGTAAAACATATGTGCATAATCTCCAGTTCAACAGGAATAATCTTGTCAAGTAGATGCTCTAATGTGGTATCGACTCGAGGGAAATCAAGTTTTTGATCAATCTCAGCAAATTGGTTAAGTTGATTTGCCAAAAGGACCCAACAAAAGTGTCCTACTCTCTCAGCCATAAGTTGAAACTGAGGTAAGACATATTCAACAATCTCAAGCTCAATGCAACCATTTACTTTCAACCCATGGAAATCTCTTATGTTGCCACATACATTCAAAAGAACATCATATTGAGTCATTAATGGAAAAATTGATTCAGCACTTGATAGATCATGGAGTTTCACTAGGTTGGAGTCCAAAAGCTCAAGCAACTGCACCTCAGTCATGGTGGCACTTGATTTAGAATCACTATGCAAGCTGACATAAATTTTGATATAACCTAGGAGGCGAACAAAGAGACATTCTACGTCATCTTCATTCTGAATCTCATATGATTTGCGAGACATTGTGTCCTCAATATCATCGAAATTGGGATAAAATAACTGTATAAATCTCAAAAAAATTCTTAGATTCAATTTTGCTTTTTCAATTTTATCCATGTCATAACGATCATCCTTTAACCTCTCTAAGAAATCCAAAAGATTGACAATGTCCTTGCAAATTGCACCAAATGACACCTGCCATATGACGAAAAGTTATATCAAATTTCAGTGCCAATTGTCTATATAGTAACAACTTCTACCCAAAATAGGAAACTATCATAGGCGTAGATGGCTTTCGTCAAAAACAGCCTGCCAGATAAGCAAAAGTTTGGCATGCATTCACAACATGTTAAACAAAGATGGTTTAATTTTATAGATATTATTCTTAGCATTTGAACAAAAAAAGGTAATTCTAATTTATCTTTTTGAAACCTTCCTTCGTATACTCGGCTTTCTATTGATCAATCCATGCCTCAAACTAGTTAGTTACATGTGCACCAAAGAATCTTTTATTCGATTTGATACATTAATCAATAGATCATGCAAAGTAAAAAAGGAAAAGGAGAAAGTTGCAAAAAAAAATTTTTAAAAAAAGGTTAATCCATTCATGATCACTAAACAAAGAATTAGCATACATTTTGATGTGTTTTTTACCCCGTGTTTTGGTTCTTTTCGAGCATCTAAATGTTGGAAAATGTTCAACAAGGCTAGTAAAAGATTTTGAATGTTTAGGAAGCACTGGAGATGAAAGGACACAATATGGACGAACTGGAGCTAAAACGGAAAATCTGGAGAACATGCCCAGGAGCTGAGCTGAGCTGCAGCTCCACCGTGAATAACACTTGGTAAAAATTGACAGCAATTGTGGGAGGATTACAGTTAGATTCACAGTCAGCTTCATCGCATGAGTAATTGAAAACTGGAAACTCTTTTGACGAAAGAGCATGACGAGGCTACAGAAATTGTTCCTGCCCAGCTATGCCTCAAGTCCATATTGTTTTGGTGAAAGAAAAAATATTATTAATAATCACCTAAAAAAACACTATTACAGCTTTTCCATCTCCTCTATCATCTGTAGCTACTGCCTCCTATACTGCTCTCTCCTTTCCATTTCTATCTTTACAGGTTGTCTAACTATGCTTTTTCAGCACTTTTTCTCTTTTTCTTTGCTATTTTGGTCCTATATTTACATTCATTTTTTATCTGCCTATATATTATCTCTGGGTTGGGAACTGCTTGACTCCATAGTGCTGCATTCCTTGCTTGCCAGATGTGGTATATTAGTGCTGTGAGCACTGTGATTGCAAAGGCTTTACATCTCTTTCCTTTGACTACTCTATCTACTCTTCTACATATTCCACTCACATCCAGTTTTCTGACTGCAATTCCCATCCATTGCAGTTTTGTTGTGCATTCCTGTGATAGTTTGCATTCAAAGAACAGGTGGTCAGTTGTTTCATCTCTCAGCCCATAGATCAAGCAGCTCCTTTGTTGTATTACTCTCATTCTGCTTAGTCTTTCTCTGGTCAGAAGTCTGTTGTGCATTATTAGCCAACTGATAAAGCTATGTTTGGGTATATTTGTTTTGTTCCATACCCATCTCCTCCATGGCCATTCTCCTATTGCTCCTCTTCTCCATTTGTACCCACTAGCTGATGTGTGGGCAAAATGCCACACATTACCTTCGATTTACTTGAGCTTTTGTTGTGCATCATTGATTAAATACGTGCACTTATCATGTTTTAGTTGCATATTACAGAATATTGAAGCTGTAGTGATGAATGGATGAAAACAAGTCAAAACAAGGCAATCTGTGAAGTTCTGTTTCTGGTCTGGAAATTTGTTCATCGCGATCGCGTCAGTGTATCACGCGATCGCGCAGAAGAGTGGAACAATGAATCGCGATCGCGCCAGAATCACACGCGATCGCGCAGAAGGAAGAAGAAGCTGAAGCGCGATAGCGCCCAGTGTGTCACGATCGCGAAGGGTCGCGTCTGAACTGTGCTGGACAGTTTTGTAACTTCACAGCAGCCTAATTGGGGAACATATATTCAGCCCTTGCACGACATAGGGCTCATCTTTTGGCCATTTTTCCAATCTTGGAGCAAGGATCCATCAACAAGAACACCAAGAGGGTGAAGATTTGGAGCAACCCATTGAGAAATTCTCAACCTTTAGTACTCCTTTCTTTACTTTCATGCTTTGTATTGAATATATTTGGTGTTGTTGATGTTATTGAAGAATTGATTTTGTGAATATATTTCATGGCTATTTGTATTGTTGATTGATATGATTTTGGACATGAATATATGAATGAGTCATGACTAGGAATTTATATTGTTGGGTTTTGATTATCTAGCTTCCATTGTTTTGATTGCTCGACTCTTGTGCTCGCGACACTTGAGTTGCCCGTCTACTTTGCTAATTAAAGACTCGGGAGAGATTAGTTAGCGTAGAATAGTGAAGCTAGCGAGGATTTGAGTTGATAGGCTATTTCATAGACTAACTCATCTAAAAGAAGTTACGCTCGGAAGAGGTCTTCTTTCCTCGGGTAATGGGTAGTGCTTTACAAACTCAACCATGGCTTTGACGAGCGCCGTTGAGGTAAATCCCTTCTAGGCCGGAAGGATTCTAGGGATTACATTAGAACGACTCGGCCATAATATATAAACCCCGTGCTATAATTGTATCCTAGGCTCAAAACTTGACTTCCTTGGTTGTGAGAAGGCCATAGATCACATTTACTTGCTTTCCTAGTGTAGTTTGTAGTTGTTAATATCATTCCATCACCTCGTTATCCTAGTTTGGCTTAGTCAAATAGGTTTAGTTCCTCCACTACTTTGATTGCATCACTTTGTTCCTTGTGGATTCGACCCCGACTCCTAGTTGGGTAAATTATATTGCGATGACCGTTCATACCTCAAACCGAGGTGTGTGTTGAGCGTTGTCACTAGCTATGGTGTATTTTCCATTCTGATGCAACCAGTGATTCTGATTATACTCATTCTTGAAGCACTCCTTTATTGCACATAACTTCTTCCAATACCAGCTGCAGTCTTAAGGTGACTTGTATTGCCACCAGTCCCTGTTCTTTATATATTTATATGCTTGACCCATTTTACCCACATGTTGTCACTCTTAGCTGCTATATCTTATACGTATTTAGCCACTACTGCCTCATTCCATATCATACAATCTTTTATTCCTAGTCCTCCTCCTCTTTTGGTCTGCACACTAGATGCCAGGCTATCAATGAGGTCTTAGTTGTTGCTGACTTCCCATCTCATAGGAAACTTCTCCATATTTAGTTGATGCTCTTCAGCACTTTCCCTGGCAATATGAATATTGATTTCCAATATTTTTGCACATGGAGAAATACTGAGTTTATTAGTTGTACACGACCTACATATGATAGGTTTTTGGTCCCCCAGCTTTTGATTTCTAGTTGTTAGCTTCTCAACTAGCATTTCGCACTCAATTGCTCACAGCTTCTTTGGGTAGATTGGTACCCCTAAATATCTAAAGGGGATCTTGCCTTTTTGGTAGCCTATCACCTCACATAAGTCTTGTATGCTTTGATTCTCCATGTTTGCACTGAAATTGTTTAATTTCATTGCATTTGCGGCAAGTCCAGATGCCTGAGAAAAAGTCTTTAGACCACCCAGCATCATCATCACGGCTTGTGTATCTCCTTTGCAGAAGAATAAGACATTATTTGCAAAGCAGAGATGGTTTAGCTTAAGGCTCCTACATCTTGTATGATAAGCAAATCCCTCCTGTTCAGTCACTCTTTTTATGATTCTTGAGAAATATTCCATGCATATGACAAAGAGCAATGGGGATATTGGATCCCTTTACCTTAGACCTCTTCTACCTTCAAAATTGCCATGCATCCTACCATTAATTGAGATTGTGTACCTAGTTGTAATGATACATGTCATGATCCATTGTATAAACCTTGTTGGAAAGTTCAGTGCATGTAGCGTTTCCTTGACAAAGTCCCACTCAACTGAGTCATAAGCTTTTCTAAGGTGAATCTTGATTAAGCAACTCTTGACAATGTTCTTCCAGTTGTACAGTCTGACCAGGTCCTGACAAATCAGTATATTCTGCACTATTCTCCTGCTGACAAATCAGTATATTCTGCACTATTCTCCTCCCATCCACAAAAGCACTTTGGTTCTCTTAGATTATTTTTGGAAAGACTTTCTTTAGCCTGTTACACATCATCTTGGATATCACACTTGTAGAGTGTGTTACAGCATGCAATAGGCCTGTAGTCACTCACTGTTTCTGCATGGGTCTTCTTTGGGATGAGTGTGAGTACTGTGCTATTGAGTATTCTAAGCATTTTCCCAGTCTTGAAGAATTCCAGCACACTTTTGCATAAGTCTTCTTTAACAACTCCCAACTACTTTAGAAGAACGGGCTACCATGCCCATCTGGTCCTGGTGCCTTATCACCTGGTATGTCCGATAAAGCCTTTTTCACCTCTTGTTCTATGAATTCAGCTGTCAGCATTTCCCTACCAGCTTCATTCAATGTTGCTCCCTACTGCACCAGTTGGCTATTAACATGTTCCCTGTGTTGTATTGCCGTTCCTAGTAGGTTCTGCTAGAAGGCTATGAATGCTTTAGCTATTTCTGCTGGCTCCTCATATTGTTTTCCCTCCTCATCTGCTATAGTGAATACTGACAACGCTCAACACACACCTTGAATTGAGATATGAATGGTCGTCGCAATATAATTACCCAACTAGGAGTCGTGGTTGAATCCACAAGGAACAAAGTGATGCGATTAAAGTAGCGGAGGAACTAAGCCTATTTGACTAAGCCAAACGAGGATAACAATGTGATAAAATGATATTAACTACTAACTACACTAGGAAAGCAAGTAAAGGTGGCCTTCTCACAACCAAGGAAGACAAGTTCTGAATCTAGGATGCAAATATAGCACGGGGTTTATGTATTATGATCGAGTCGTTCTAATGTAATTCCTAGAATCCTCCCGGCCTAGAAGGAGTTTACCTCAACGTCGCTCGTCGAAGCCATAGTTGAGCGTATAAAACACTACCCATTACCCGAGGAAAGAAGACCTCTTCCGAGCGTAACTTCTTTTAGATGAGTTAGCTAGTCTATGAAATAGCCTATCAACCTAAATCCTCGCTAGCTTCACTATTTTATGCTAATTAATCTCTCCCGAGTCATTAATTAGCAAAGTAGGCATGTAACTTTAGTGTTATGAGCATTAAAGTTAGTGTTGAGGAAATGTTTTGAAGAATGACAAACAAGAAGGAACCAGTGGTTCCGAAAGAGAACCTGGTCCTTTTATGGAAGGGCACGACTTATCGAAAAGATTGAGGGTTGTAAATCCCTGTGGAACTAGGAGTAATGGCGCGTGTACGAGTATGCATCCTAGTCAGACTAAAAGAGGTTGTATCGTGGCTGTATCTTCGAAGTACGAATACGAGTTGGACTTAAACAAGGAAAGGGTCACAAGAAATCTTTTCTTTCCATAATTACAAGGTTTCCTTGTGGAACTCAACTAGGGTTCTGATTCCCTTATAAATACAAGTAGTTGATGCAGCCGAAAACTGGTTATTCACAAAAAAAGAGTTGAGAGCATACATAGGCGATTCAGCAACTTTCAACGTGAGATAACTGAAGAACACAACTGCTGGAGTTTAGTAGGTGGAGTCTAGATATTCTGTCTAGGCTCTTTGTTTGTAAGTTGTCTTGTTTTATGCTATCATTGTCATTACCTATCTGCTTATCTTAGAAGTAATTGTGCTAGGTGAACCTTTGAGAGATTACTTTGTAAAGTTAGAGTTTAGCTTTGTTGAGTGATTAGGGTCTAGAGTGTAGCCCCTTGGTTACAGAGTTTTGTAATCTAAAAACTTACTCTTTATGTTAGTGGATTGGTTCGAAAATCCCAGAGTGTGGGTCGTGGTTTTTCTCCCTTGAGCAAGGAGTTTTCCACATAAAAACATTGTGTTCCTTGTGCCTGTTGATTGTGTGTATTGTGGTGTCGAAGTGAAAACTGTAAAGGCAAGAACAAGGTTCTTGACTCAAGAGAATCTGGTTCTTAAAAAGAACAAATCGGTAGACACTATTCAACCCCCTCCTTCTAGTGTCCTTAGGAGGTGCCTAGATTATAACAAGTGGTATCAGAGCAGGTCTTCTTGTGCTACGTTAACACCTTGAGAATGATCAAAATCATGAGTGCACCACCTACCATCACTTAAGGACATTCAGTTCTGAGGACCTCTCAATTCAATGGGCAGTATTATGCTTGGTGGAAAAATAGAATGGAAAATTACATATGTGCTGAGGATTACCAACTCTGGCTTATAGTATCTGAAGGGAATTTAATTCCTACCAAAATAGTTGGTGAGGGAGCTGCAGCTAAAGAAGAGCCCAAGTCAAAAGAGGAGTTCAATGAGGCTGATTATAAGATGATTGAAAAGAATCACAAAGCCAAACGTTTGGTAATTTGTGGTCTTGGTCCTGAGGAGTTTAATAGAGTATCATCTCATAAGACTGCTAAAGAAATCTGGGATGCCGTGAAAGTTGCACATGAAGGAACCACTAAAGTGAAGGACTCCAAGAGGAGAATGCTTAAAAGACAATTTGAGTTGTTCACTATGGGAGAGAAGGAATCAATCCTGGATATAATGACCAGGTTGACCATAATTACTAATGAGATGAGATCCCTGGATATAGAGTTGCCTGAAGTAGAAATGGTGGACAATGTTCTGAATGTACTACCTGAGGCTTGGGAACCCAAGATGACTGCTATCATTGAGTCCAAACCTCTCAGATCCATCAAACTTGAGGAATTGGTTGGAAGTTTGAAAACACATGAGATGATGAAGGATTCAAAAACTAAACTAGCTCTCAAGAAGGACAAGACCCTTGCACTCAAAGCAACTGATGAAACTGAGGACTATGTTGATTTGCAATCAGTTGAAGCTGCAATGGTTAGTTCTCTGAGGCAAAAGTTTAACTTGGGAAAGTTCAGAGGATTCAAACGAAATAACAAGGAGAGTTCTGGAAGAAAGAATATAGTTGACAATCCAGACTACTCAGGATGCTTCAAGTCCTTCAAGAAGGACTATGCTGTTGTGGATTGTCCAATGTGGGAAGTGGAATGGATGAAGAATAGAGCTACGAAAGAGAAGGAAAAGGAAGCATCAAAAGAGAATGACAAAGACAAGAAGAAAGTCAGACGACCTCCTAACTTCAGAGCAGAAAGAAGAAAGAGAAAGGAAGCTTTTTATGCTACATGTGGACCTACTGACAGTGAATTTGACAAAGAAAAGGAATCTGAGGATGAATCTCCACTAGCACTAATGGGATTGTTAAGTGAAAGTTCTGACGAAGAGGATCCTCGGGAGTTCAGAGGAGGACGAGATCCGTCAAAACCACCTTTATTTAATGGGACAAGCTACAAGTGGTGGAAGAAACAAATGAAAATCTTTCATCAAGCGATGGACTAAGGTCTCTGGTTGATTGTAAAAAGAGGACCCCATGTTCCTGTTAAGAGAGCAGCAAATGGAGTTCTAGTTCCAAAGCTGGTAGAAGAACTCGATCCTCAAGATCTAGACTGGTTGCAGGCAAATGCCAAAGCTGCATCATATTTGAGAAGAGGACTGACAGCTGACGTCTTAACAAAGGTACTCGAACACAAGTTTGCCAAAGAGATTTGGGAGAAACTGAAAGAGATGTACTCAGAAGATGACCAGAGGAAGGACTCAGCCCTTATGGAAACTGATGGAGAAGAAGCTGCTCATTCAGCAGAGGTATGTCTTTCTGACCTTAAAGAAAATTTGTATACATACTCTACTGAAAATTTGATTTTAATTACTGCCACTTTGATTGAGGGTATGAAAAGGAGAAAATTGAGAAAGATAAATTAACTGAAGATATAAGTGATCTTAAAGCCAAACACAAGAGTCTTCAAGAACAAAACATTGAGCTGAAAGAAATCAATGCCGTTCTGAAAGGACAGACCTTTGTGTCAAACTCTAAGATCACAGAATTGGAATTGGAATTGGAATTGAATCAGTTGAAGGAGAGTGTTAATGGTAAGCAAGTAATAAGTGAAGTTCAAACCTTTCTTGAAAATGAACTTAAAAGAACAAATGAGATCATGCACCAGGAAATTGAGAAAAACAGGATTCTGAAACAAAAGGTTGAAAAATCTTACTATGAGCTTACCAAATTAACAAAATGGAATAACTTCTCTGAGGCAATGAATTGGGTCCTTGAAAATCAGAACAAAGGAAAACAAGGGTTGGGATTGAAGAAACCATTGCCTCCATATAACCCTAAAAGCAAATATGTGGGTTTGCCTTGTAACATGTTGTGTACCTTTTGTGGTGAAACTGGACATTACAGACAGAAGTGCATGAATGCAAGCAAGGCAAAGACCAAAAATAAAAGAAGTGTTCTACCTGAATGGGCTAAAAAATATTTGATTTATCCATTTTCTCATAAGAAGGGACCCAAGCTTGTCTGGGTTCCTAAAGCTAACCCTTAATTTGTTTTGCAGACTGGAGTGAGAGAGAACAACCCAAGCTGGATTCTTGACAGTAGTTGTTCAAGGCACATGATAGGAGATAGAAGAAACTTTCTCTCACTCGCAGCATTTCAAGGAGGCAATGTAGCCTTTGGATGAGGAAAAAATGGTCAGATTGTAGGAATTGAAAAAGTTGGGAGAACTATGGATCATGCCATTGAAAATGTATACTGTGTTGATGGCCTCAGACACAACTTACTGAGTATCTCTCAACTGTGTGATAGAAGAAATGAAGTGATTTTTTCCTCTGTAGGGTGTATTGTGAAGAAACTACAGAGTGGAGGAATTGTGATAGAAGGGTGAACAATGTATACAAAGCATCACCGAAATTATTGCCTGAAAACAACTTAACATGCCTGAATGTTCAAGAAAATGATTCTCAACTATGGCACAAAAGAATAGGACATGCTAGTCTGTCACAGCTCAACAAGCTAGTATCAAAGGAGCTAGTTCGTGGACTGATTAGTAAGAAATTTGAAAACATAAAAATGTGTGATGCTTGTGTTAAAGGAAAACATGTGAGATCATCCTATAAATCAAAGAAGGTGGTGAGCACATCAAAACCACTGGAATTGATACATATAGATCTTTGTGGACCTATGAGAATCAGGAGCAGAGGAGGAAAGAAGTTTGTGTTCGTAATTGTTGATGACTACTCAAGGTATACATGGACCCTGTTCTTGGCATCCAAAGATGAACCATTTGATAGCTCAAAGATTGGGCTGGTTTGAAAACTAAAAATTTTCTGAATATTGTGCAAAACACAGCATTGATCATAATTTCTCTGCACTAAGAACTCCACAGCAAAATGGAGTAGTTGAAAGGAAGAACATGTCTCTGGAGGATATGGCAAGGACTATGCTGCTGTCAAGTGGTCTTGCAAGAATTTCTGGGCTGAAGCAACAAACACAGCATGCTATTTGCTGAACAGATGCTCCATAAGAGCCATTCTTGACAAGATCCCATATGAGCTTCTTAGAGGAAGGATACCGAATATTGCACATCTGAGACCCTTTGGTTGTAAATGTTTTGTCCACAACAACGGCAAGGAACCATTAGAAAAATTTGATGCAAGAAGTGATGAGGCAATATTTCTTGGTTATTCTACTCAAAGCAAAGCATACAAAGTGTTTAATAAAAGAACACAAACAGTGAAAGAAAGTATGCATGTGGTATTTGATGAATCCGATAAAGCAATTGATGAAAATGAAGTAGATGACCAAGCTATTGGCCTTACTAGAGAAGATGGTAAAGCTAACTCTGAAGAGCCAGAAGAAAAGGAGGAATCATGTGAGGATTCAACTTCACGAGAACAAGGAGTCAATATGACAGGGGGAACATCAGATGAAGTTGATGACTCATCAAATCAGGAAGAACCTGCCCAAAGTGGTACTGAAGGTTCTTCTCGTCATATCCAACCCAGGCCATGGAAGCACCAAAGTTCTCATCCCTTGGAGAATATGCTATCTGAATTGGATACTGGAATTATGACCAGGTCAGCCTTGAAGAACTTCTATGCATTCTTTGCCTTCCTATCATCTCTGGAACCAAAGAATGTAAAAGAAGCCTTGGAAGATCCAGATTGGGTTCTAGCCATGAAGGATGAATTACATCAATTTGAAATAAGCAAACTGTGGCATCTGGTTCCTAAGCCAAAGGACAGATCAATAATTGGAACAAAGTGGGTGTTCAGAAACAAACTCGATGAACATGGTATCGTAACAAGAAACCAGGCTAGATTAGTAGTTCAAGGATATAGTCAGGAGGAAGAAATTGACTATGATGAAACTTTTGCACCAGTAGCTAGGATGGAAGCCATTAGAATGTTGATTGCCTTTGCTACATACATGGAGTTTACACTGTATCAGATGGATGAATAGTGTCTTCTTGAATGGTTACCTTAATGAAGAAGTCTATGTAATACAGTCACCAGATTTCGTGAACATTGAATTTCCCGATCATGTTTACAAACTTGATAAGGCACTCTATGGATTGAAGCAAGCTCCAAGATCCTGGTAAGAAAGACTATCAGGGTTCTTGCTGAAAAATGGTTTTACAAGAAGGAAGATTGATAACACACTATTCTTAAAGAAGAAAGGAAAGGATCTATTGGTGGTTCAGGTATATGTTGATGACATCATTTTTGGAGCCACTGATGAGGAGTTATGCAAGGGATTTGCTGAATTGATGGGCAGTGAATTCGAAATGAACATGATGGGAGAACTCAATTTATTCTTAGGATTGCAGATCAACCAGGCTCCTGAAGGAACCATGATTCATCAACAAAAATATGTCAAGGAACTTCTGAAGAAATTTGACATGGAAGGAACAAAAGAAATAACTACCCATATTGCTCCTGGAACCAACCTGGATAGGGATGAACTAGGTCCTTCTACAAATGAGACAAAGTATAGAGGAATTACAGGTTCACTCCTCTATCTCACAGCCAGTCGACCTGATATTGTATACAGTGTGGGACTGTGTGCTAGATTTCAGTCCAAGCCTAAGGAATCACATTTGACAGTTGTGAAGAGAATCTTGATATACTTGAAGGGAACTCAGGATCTATGTCTATGGTACCCAAGGGGAGGTACTTTTGAACTAATAGATTTTCCTTATGCTGATTATGCAGGTCACTTGGTGGACAGAAATAGCACTTCAGGAATGGCACATTTTCTTGGTCCCTGCTTAGTTTCTTGGGCAACAAAGAAGCTGAACTCAGTAGCCTTGGCTACTGCAGAAGCTGAGTATGTGGTAGCTGCATCATGCTGCTCACAATTGCTATGGATCAAACATCAGTTGGAGGACTTTGGAATTAAATGTAGAGTTGTGCCCAATCCAACATAAAAGAACAAAGCACATTGATATTAGATACCATTTTCTTAGAGATAATGTAGAAAAAGTTCTGATTACTATGAATTCTTGCAGGACTGAGGACCAAATTGCTGACATCTTTACCAAAGCACTGAACAAAGTTCAATTTGAGAGGAACAAGTTGGAGTTAGGGATGACCAAAATACACGGATAACCAAGCATTTGTTCCCCAATGATTGGTTAGTCAAGTGTTCATTAACCTGTTTGTAACTATTGTTATTATTGTCCAGTCTAAATTTTGTACTTTATTAAGTATACTTGTTCAGCTGAGTAGCACCAGGTTGGGCTAATGTGTTTTCATGTAAGAACCTACAGGGTGATCAGAAGGAACCAAGGCAAGCATGAGGAACCATGTCCAGGTACACCTACACATCCACTTTATGTTAAGTGTCATAACTGAAATTGATTATCAATTATACTTGTGTCAAGGAAGGCCTTCCATGTTCGTGTAACCGTCCTTAATTATAGGAATAATTCCTCTTATGGGTAGACTTCTACTAGACTTAACTGGACCCCACTCATTTAAAAAGACCTTATTTGGGTAAGTCTATGTATTGAGACTCTGGTCAAAGGGTTAGACGAAATAGTAGAAAAAATAGAACCTAGGGGAATGTCTGATAGGGGGAATGTTGAGGAGAACTTACAGGTTGTTCAGGAGGAATCTATGCCTAAGTCTAGTTTGCACGTGCCCTTAGTGACTAAGGAAGTGCTGGAGGTTGATGTTGTTGAAAAGGTATTGGAAAGACTGAGAGAAGAGGATTCTGCTGAATCCCAAAAAGAACATGTCAACGAACCTAGTTCGGAGGCTGCTTTTATTGAGAGAGTTCATGGGATGTCTGTGCTTGAAGGTCCAGCAGTTAGAAGACCAAGTTCTGTTGAAGCTGCAAAGGATTTGACTCAAGATCCTGGTTCTTGCTCAGATCCTATTGTGGCTGAGGATGAATAACTAAATTGGACAGATTCTGGTGAAGAAAAGGATGAGGAACTTCTGGAGGGAAATGGTGAAAGTGAGAAAGTTGTAGAGAAAGTTGAGGAAAAGAAAAGAAAGAGTGTAAAAAGAGAGTTTGGGGAGGAAGATGAGACGTTGTTGGAAGAGGGTGAAGAAGAGAAAGTTGTGTTTGTAAGTGAGACAAAGATTGAAACCGACAAGAGGAGGAGGCTATTGAAAGGGGGAAAGTCTGTGTCCAAAAGCAGGCTGGTGGATGAAAGTAGTGAGGACTCTCAGGAGGAGAGGACTGAAAGTGATGACAAAACTGCTGCTCAGCCAGCACCAAGAAGGGTGGCTACCAGGTCTACCCTGAAGCAGCAGATAGAGAAGGTTGAAAAGCTTGAAAAGAAAGTCAAGAAAGTGAGTGTTGAAGACAGGAGGAAAAGAAAAATGAGAAAAAAGTTTTGAGGCCAAGGAGGAAAGTGATGAAGCAGACAGCTTTGTGGAACCTAGGGACTCAGATACAGGCAAAGAGTTGGAAACCAAGAAGAAGAGAAAAGACTCTGATGAGCAGGTTGACAGAATAGCCTTCTTTGCAAGGCACCAGGTATTGGCTGGAAGCATCCTAGGTGACCTTCAGGAGCACAATATGAAACCTCTACTTAGGAAGGTAGAGGATCAAGGCTGGTTAGACCTCTTTACCAAGAAGGACAGGTTTCTGTATTCTGAGGAAATTAGGGAGTTCTACACAAATTGCAGAGTTGCTGCCAGAAAGGTGTTTTCTGTTGTCAAGGGAATATAGATTCAATTTGGGAGGACAGAGTTGGGAGTGATACTTGATGTTCCTGCTGAGGGTTATTGCAGGTATATTAAGTTAAAGTGGCCAAAAAGAACTGATGGACTGACTCCTCTGAGTGTCGTGAAAAAATTCTCAGGGAAAACCAAACTCAGGAAAGAGATGAAAGTTGATAAGAAGGAAATGGAGCCGGCTCATCAGTTGCTTTTTGAGTTTGTTCATGGGTTTCTACTGCCAAGGAGGGAAAGGAACAACGAGGCTAGTGCCCTTGACTTGACCTACACGGACCTGCTAAACAGAGGAGTGAGAATTAATCTACCTGGTCTGATAATCAGACACATCAAAAGGATTGCAGATACTGATCAGAAGCCATATTCCTTGGTGCATTCGTACATCGTACAATAAGTTCTTGAGCACTTTGGGGTACCCTTGGAAGCTGGGAAAAAGCCAACCATTCATCAGATGTTTGGGCTGAATGTGCTGAAAAATTGTGATTTCTTCAAAGAGAAGAGAGCTTCCAAGAGACCAGTGCAGGTCAAGCAGGAGCAGTCTGAAGAAAGTGAGGACTATGGACCAAAAGAAGCAATTGCAACAGTGAAAGAACTGGAGCAGCATGTTCTTGAAGTGAATACAGAGAATGCTGAGTTGCAGAAAAAGCTGGAGTTGAAGAATCAAGAAATTGATCGCTTGAAAATTGAGTGTCACAAGTATGAGGCCGAGCTGGTGATGGAAAGGGCCAAGAATACAAAGAACCTTGAGGCACTTGTCAAGCACTTCAACTTGAAGACCTAAGTCCAACCTTTTTTCCTTCCTGTCCTTGATAAATATCCTTCTTTATCTCTCCATGTCCTTCCTTGATTTGTTACTTTAAGACAATCTTTCTAAGGTGTGTACTTATTAAGGCTATGTGGTTGTCACGCCCTGGATGAATGGTTTTAATTTTCTTTTGCTTGAATTGGGTCTATTCTATAATATATCTGGTTCTGCTTGGGCCCTTACCCTTATTCCTGTGTGTTTATTTTCAGTTAACTTGATTGCCTTGTGCTCTAGACTGGATGGTACTAACTTGTTCCTGCAGGTTTTTGAATCTTTTCGATGATGCCAAAAGGGGGAAGAAGGAAATGTTGCGGTGTTTGTGACTTAACTCATCTGTTTAAAATTTTTCAAACTGTATTTTTGTTTTGTGTTCTTGGTAATTTTGTCTATTCAGGTTCTTTGGCAATATTTGTTTGTCATCATCAAAAGGGGGGGATTTGTTGAGGAAATGCTTTGAAGAATGACAAACAAGAAGGAACTAGTGGTTCCGGAGGAGAACCTGGTCCTTTTATAGAAGGACACGACTGATCGAAAAGATTGAGGGTTGTAAATCCCTGCGGAACTAAGAGTAGTGGTGCGTGTACGAGTATGCATCCTAGTCAGACTAAAAGAGGTTCTGTCATGGATGTATCCTCGAAGTACGAATACGAGTTGGACTTAAACAAGGAAATGGTCACAGGAAATCTTGTCTTTCCATAATTACAAGGTTCCCTTGTGGAACTCAACTAGGGTTCTGATTCCCATATAAATACAGGTAGTTGATGTAGCCGAAAACTGGTTATTCACAGAAAGAGAGTTGAGAGCATACACAGGCGATTCAGCAACTTTCAACGTGAGATAACTGAAGAAGACAACTGGTGGAGTTAAGTAGGTGGAGTCTAGATATTTTGTCTAGGTTTCCTTGTTTGTATGTTGTCTTATTTTATGCTATCATTGTCATTACCTATCTTCTTATCTTAGAAGTAATTGTGTTAGGTGAACCTTTGAGAGATTACCTTGTAAAGTTAGAGTTTAGCTTTGTTGAGTGATTAGGGTCTAGAGTGTAGCCCCTTGGTTACAGAGTTTTGTAATCTAAAAACTTGCTCTTTGTGTTAGTGGATTAGTTATAAAATCCCAGAGTGTGGGTCGTGGTTTTTCTCCCTTGAGCAAGGAGTTTTCCACGTATAAACATTGTATTCTTTGTGCCTGTTGATTGTGTGTGTTGTGGTGTCGAAGTGCAAACTGTAAAGGCAAGAACAAGGTTCTTGACTCAGGAGAATTTGGTTCTTAAAAAGAAAAAATCGGTAGACACTATTCAACCCCCCTTTTCTAGTGTCCTTAGGAGGTGCCTTGATTATAACAGTTAGCAACCAAAGCAATAGAAGCTAGATAATCAAAACCCACATATATAAAATCCTAGTCATGAAATATATTTATAAAATCATGTCCACTAATAACATTAACTAACCAAATGTAGCATACAAATCAAAGAATTAAAGAAATGGATATTGCTCATTTGAAGTGCCTCCAATTTTCAATCTTTCATGGTTGTTGATGAATCCTTGCTCCCAAACTTGAAAAATTGGCCAAAGATGTGAAAATTATGATAAAACTATCTATTTGTAGTCCCAAAGTAATTACAATATTTTTTTCCAAAATTATCCCTTGGTTAATACAATTGAATATCTGATTTTTCGTCATGCAGCCACCTTGGTGCTAAATTTTGACTCGACAGCCACTTTTTCACTGTTGAACTTACACTGTTTGACGCGTAGCCACTTTTCTATAGCGTTTTTTTATAGACTAGCCACTTTTTTCTTTTCCTTCAACTTGACTTCTTTTTGACTTGTTTCTTCCATAACTCTTCTCCAACATACACAACCTACAAAATGCAACAAAACCATGATAAATGCACTTACTTCATCAATTTAACACAACAAAAGCTTAAGTACAAGTATGTGATGTATGGAATTTTAGTCATACATCAAATACTCTATTGACATTTCTTCTTGCTTTCATGTAGCTTTGGAAAAACCTTGGTTTTGGTCTCCATGCTGCATCCAGTTAGCTTTGCTTTTCTGCTTCAGGAAGCTTTTCTTGCTTTTTGCTTTGTGATGCATTCCTGGGCTAACATGACCTCTGTGTTGATCAATTCTACATTGTAAGGCTATTTCTGGATTTGTCTTTAACACTCCAGCAGCTTCTTCATTTCCATTTCTGCTTGTTTCTCCACTTCATCAAAGTTCTCATTGTTGAGTTTCTTCAGGACTCCTTTCAGTTTGTTCAATTTACCCACAAGTTTGTACATGTGAGTACCCTGGTTCTCTTCTTGCTAGCTTGCTCTCACCTTTTCCAGGGAATCATCTGCAATACTCCATATATTGAAGTATCTGAATAGTCTTTGAATCTTTCTTTCATCATCCTCCCATTTTATAACTGCTGGACAATAGTCATACAAGCCTTTATTTATAAAATGAACTCCAGATGCAGGTAGGTTGGATATCAATTCCTCATTGATTAGGACCCTGTCAATTCTGATCATGACTCTATCATCCCCCTATTGCTTGTTGTTCCAAGTGTAGAAGGATCCTGATGATCTGAGGTCCTTCAGCTCACATGGGTTCACTCACTCTTTGAAATCCCTTATCTCTGATAGAGAAACTTGGCTTCCAATTCTCTCTTCCCTACTCATGACATTGTTGAAGTCTCCCATTACTACTCATGGCCCATGCACTATCTTATGCATCATCTCCAGGTCTCCCCATAATGCTCGCTCTTCTTAGTGCAAAATCATTAAAACCATATACCAGGGTCATATGAAATTTCTTTTTTGTTCCTATATGGGTGACTTGCCCATGTATAATTTGTTGTGTCATATTCATAATGTTCACTTCATATACTAGTGGATTCCAGACTAACCATATCCTACCCCCAGGATGTTTACCCCCTCCCAAGGTTAAGAGCAGCTCTTTGAGCTTTTGATCTCTTAACCCTGGTTTCCAGGAGCCTAAACAGACCAACTCTAACATTGTGCAAGAATAGTTGCACCTCTTGCTGCTTATTTTGTCTATTTAGGCCCCTGACATTCCAGAAGCCTAATCTATCCATTAGGAGGGGGTTGGCCCCCACCCTCCTAAGTTTTGGTCCATTCACAGATACCACACTCTCAGGGATAGGTGTGCTAACTTCTCCCCTATTTTTGTCTCTTTGCCCCTGCTTATCTTCCAGCACTGCATATGCATTTGTGGTCTACTTGTTAGCTATCCATGCTTGATTCTGCTGGTAGTTCCTCTGGTTTCTGTAGTACTGCTTCTCCTCACTTTACTGCATGTCAGCTTTCTTTGAAGGTTGTGCTTCTACTTGTTTCCCTCCCCCTGTAACATTTTGCACTGGTTGTTCTTTCTGGTTATTGGCTTCCTCCTTCCTTATCTTTTTCCTACATTCCTCATCAGAATGCCAAAAATTCTCAGATTGTTTGCACATGATAGGCTTCCACTCATAAGTCGCCTATTGTTCTATGATTTGTCCCACTTCATTCTCAAACATGATGACAGATAGATATTCCTTATTAGGGTTCAACTCCACCAACGCCTTTGCATAAGTCAAACTTTCTCTTTGTGTAGTTGGTCTGTCTGCTTTTTGATAATGTGTTCTGACCCTAACACTTGATATCTAGCCCTGCATGTCTGACCCAGACTGGTATTTTCTCCATTGCCTTTTTCCTTAGGTCACTATCAGGCCTCCACGGCTTCACTACAACAGGCTTCTTATCAAACATATGGATACCCTCCTCTACTATCTTGGCCCTGCTTTCTATTGCATGAAATATCACTATGAATACTCCTCTATGTATTTGTGCAATTTTGTCTATACCCAGGGATCCCCAAATTCTATTGAAATAGGCTTCCATAACTGTTTGGGGCGGGTTCGAGCCAAGTATATATCATATCACAGCATTTCCCCAAAATTCAACCTCCTCTTTAATGTCATCCATCGTTATTTTCACATTTATGTTGCTATTACCTAGTATTTTAGGTCAAATCCATCTACTTCAGGAGTTTTCCCCACTACATTACTCCATGATTTCACTTGGCTATTTAGGATATTAAGGTTACCTGATCGGTTTGGCGATCCAGATTCTTCCTTCACTTTATCTGCCCATGACATCCTTTGGCTTATTGGAAGACTGTTTACTTTACTTGATCCCGCTGATTGCATATTTGAGGATTCCTCTGCTGTCGTTTGTGTAAGTTTTAGTGGTTGAGTCCCTTGAAGAACATCAATACTCCTATTCTTCTTTGAGTCTGCAGTTTGTGGTATTCCCATAAAGCTGTGTTTTATCCCTCCTTTTGATTTCCCCCCTCTAGATCTAGTGTTCCTTGCCATTGAGATGCAGCGTTAGCTGAGAGGAGCTCTCATTCTAGAGAGAGAAACAGTTTTAGATTAACAGATTAAGAATAGATCCTCTTTTTTCAATTAATTAGTCCATATTTTGATATTATGCATAATTTAACAATATGCTACCAAACTTGGAGTACAAATCGAGGAAGAAGATAAATCCATCTTGCAGCCAAACTCGTTTCTATCTTCATCTGGTAATTTGGCAATGACCATCCTACATGGTAAAATGCTCATTAAGTTGACTAATGTTGCATCGACTATTCAACTCAATGAGAGCATGAGAAAGATGCCTGGATGTCGCGGACATGTTCTTATCACATAATGAAGAGGCAGGGGTTCGAGCAATTATGGTAGATTCGGAGGTTGGGGAAAATCCATATGTTGATCCTTATCAATTTACAGAGACTACTACTGTGCCAACCCATTTACTTAAAAAGGAACTGCCAACATGTGGCCAAAATAATGACGATAACACAACCTTAACAACAGAAAATTTTCAGACTGTGGAATGAGTGGTTGACACAACATCATCTTACCATGCCACATACCTAAGGGGTAATTTTTGCAGATATGTAATATGTGATTTTGTCATACTAAGCATGGGTAACATAAGTTACTCAAAGATTAATGGGATCGTTGATGTGTGCATCAATAAAATATGGGATGCACCTTGCTTTTCAAGGATGTGCGAGAAGTGCCTAATTTGTGGAAGAACTTAATCTCGGGGATCGCTTGGACTGAGATGGGTACGAGAACAATTTTGAAAATCAACGTTGGAGTCTCACAAAGTGATCATTAGTGATTGCATGCAGCAGGAGCAAAATTTTGGCAAGGTAGAAAAAGCACGGCAGGCAATGTTGCCGAGTAGGGGGAGAAACCTGATGAGGTTGTTGATTAGGGGAATTAGATAATATTATGGTGGTACCAAGGGATAAGTTCAAGTTGTGTAACGAACTTTTCTATATGCACTCCAGTTATAGGCTTGTAGGGTAATTGTGTCTGGACTGGGAGATTGATATTGGTCCAAACAGCTGTTGGCTATATTTTTATATATTTTGATATCGATTCACTCCTAATTTTACCGTCCTTTTGATAGTTTTTGTGATTAAATATGCCCTACTATTCTAAGTTTTTGGTATTATACTAATTGAGTGTTAATGTAATTTATTAGGAACAATTAAAGTTAATTATGATGAGTTGAAGAGATGTTGAAGATGGGTATGGTGACTTCACACGTGAAAGCGTTGACTTGAACAATAAATAGGTGGAGGAACAATTAAACTTGATTTTAGAGACCAAGCGACGAGATGAACATCAGAAAGTTGGCTCCACATAAAAAGTACAAAATGGAATAATGATGGAACTTGGACATTCTAGCAAAAATTGATGCCAATGTAGAAACTTGTAGAAGCCTTTGGTCCAATTGACCTTTAAGTGGTCTGATACTAGCATTCTTTGAGGGAACACGCTGGATTCCTACTTAGCATTGAAGTATTGTGGAACTTTGGGAGTTTCATTATAAGTAACTTATAAAAGAGTTGCAATTCGTGCATTTAACTGAGACAACTCCTAATTCCATTGTGATTTGGAGAAGGGTACTTTTGTCTAGTCGAATATGCACTCAATATAAAAAGGAACTTTTGGACGTTGGGACAGGGGGATTGGAGGCTGCTGGACACATTGAAACCGAGGCAGCGGATATGAGCTTCTCTATACGGAATTTTCCTTTCTTTCCTCCCCTTTAATTTAGTTTGTTTAGTCTAAAGTTGTGGGACTTTCCATGATTGTTGACATCCGAATGTTGATTTGATTTTCTCTATTTTTTATATTGAGTTATTTATTCATATTTTGAGCCTAATTATTTGATTGTTTGATCACCAATTGAATACTATTTATGAATCGAGGGTTGAACTCGAAAGTGGGAACCATAGGTTGCAATAGGATTGAATAGAGCATGTTCCTGAACCTGGGCATCGGGGAATGGTTTCGAGGTTAGGATAGAAATATACCTAACAGTCACGCTTAGTCACTATAGAGGAGAAGCACATACATTCTTGTTAACTCTAATTCCATAGACATATAGGTGTTAAGTTGGCTTGAATAGGCGAGCAGGGTATCGAAAGAGTTCTGTGAGTATATCAACCCTGTGATTAGTAACCCAGATAAATTGATTTAGTCCGATTAACGGAAAAATTCAACAGGATTGGTAGATATCCCATAACCCTAGGCTATTGTCCCTTTTTGGATTCAAACTCGTATTATTTATTAATCATTTTCTTAGTTTCATTAGTTAATTTTAGTTGGATAATTATCAACTCTTGAAAACCCTATTGTCTAGATAATTAGGAATTGTCTGACTTAGTTAGTAGTTAATCAATAGTCCTCGTGGGAACGATAATTTCTTATCACTTTATTACTTGATCGACCGCGTATACTTTGGAGCGACAAGTTTTTGGCGCCGTTGCCGGGGACTTAGAATTAGCTATTTTTCTGGATTAGACTTTTTCTTTTGTCTATTCAAGTTTTTAGTTTAATTTATTTTATTACTTGTTAACATGGCATCTTTTAATGAAAATCGGTCGAAAGTTGGCTATTCGTATTTTGGTGCTCCTTGCATACTTTGAAATGGGCGTCACTTGTGGGGAGATTGTCGACATCTTGATATCCTACAGGACTATTTATCTAGGTGTTCTTCGATAATCTTTGATCAGAACTGCTGTCAATTATGTGGTGGTCTGTGAAATGATTTTCCTAAGTTTTGTACTGCTTCCCCAAGTAATATTCATGATAATACTAACCTTGCTTGTGAGTTTGATAGGAGCAAGGAAGTGCAGGATGCATAACGGTATGAGAAAATTTTTGAAGAAGTGGAGATCGTGAGCGAAACATGGCTAATAGAACAATCTCAACGGTTAGATGCATTTGGGGGTCTTCTTGATGATGTTACAAGTGCAGCTAGATGCTCTATATAATGGAAAAGTGTGCTCAAACAAGAGATTGACCGATTTGGAGAGGCTATTCACAACTTTGAGGCTAATTTGATTGAAAAAATTGAGGCGTCTAAGTCTCGACAACCAATTGTTGTGGATAGTATATTTGAGGTGGATGAAGTTGAAGAGGAATTTAAGAGCCAATTGGAGGAGCTAAGTGTGGAGTTCCAACAGTTCGACCCAATAGTAGTTGATGATGCCAAAGTTGAGAGAGTGGCACTAGAGTCAAGTGGGGAAGTGAAAAATATAATTTTTAAAGACACTAGTGTGTGTAAAGATGAGGGTGTCAGTAATGATACAATTTTAGAGATATGGCGCATTGGACCTCATTCTATGCACTTTTCAACATTGTGTTTGGATGGCGACATGAAAATCGAGCCCTCCGAGCCAATAGAAAAGTTACGGGAGGAGGAACAAGGTGCCTATATTCTTAAATTTGTGATGCTGAGGAGACAAAACGACATCCTTCATTTAAAAGCGAAGAGATGCAAAATGCGAAATTTATTACTTGGTTCTTTTGGATTTGTGTCACCTCCCCGAGAACATAGCCGTAAGCTTGAAACCAAATTTGGGAGACAATTCATATCTTCGAAGTGGAAGCAAAAGTGGTAAATTTTATAAACGTCGTGCCGCGACGTAAATCAAGCGCTTCATGGAAGGCAACCCATGTTTTACTGTTTTCTTTAATTAGCTAGTTAGTTCTTACATTTTGCTATAATAATAATAATAATAATAATAATAATAATAATAATAATAATAATAATAATAATAATAATAATAATATAAAAAGAAAGGAATTCTTCTTGACTTATTACTTCTTTTAAGATGTGTGATTGGCAGGAAAAATGTTGTGCCGAGAGGAGGAACAAAGTCCATGAGCAGCAGAAGAGAGTTTGCACAGGCAAGCAATATGTAAAGTGCTGAAAAAAAATAATTGAAATTCCAGGGAAAACAGCATGCCATGCGACACGCTCGGGACTGTATGAGACAATGGTGCAAAAATTAATTTTAAGACAGTGTACTCAAGCCATAGCGTGCAATACTGTATTGAGCTAAAAATCCCCAGAATAGGGGAACTCGCTTCGCACCCTTCACTATTATTCCTGGTAAGTACCATTAGCTAAAACTTATCACACAACTCTTGAAAGAAAAATTACAAAACACACAGTCCTTCTCCCGTCTTTACTCCATCACGAACACACCCGCACTCCGTTGAAGTCTACCACCATTCATCATGCACCGTCATTGATCCCCGATATGCTCTACCCTTCTCTTCTATCTCTCTTTGTCTACCTCTGCTTCTGTTTCACAGCCCTTCCCCCTTCCTACCTTAGCCTTCTTAGTCTTGCTTTCGTAATAAAACTGGCGGTAATTTTGAATTGTTGGTGGTTGCTTGACTGTGGGGAAGTGCAGTGAGGTGTTGTGGTTTGTAGTATGTGAAATCCCAGGAGTTGGGATGGCTGGTGATGACACCATCAGGCTGTCCAAAACTGTGCGCTTAAACCTCGCTAAAATGCCTAAACGAAACTTTTCATATGTTTGGTAAAATCTGAGGAGCCAAACAACATGGCAGGCTTTTGGGAGTCTCTTTAAGTGTGAAATGGAGTATTAGGAAGCATAGACAGCCTTGCCCCGTACTTGGGAGATGTCGTACGTCGCCTGTGCACTACGTGTAACAATTTTGTGACTTGTGTATATACTTGTTTCACTGCTTCATGTGCTGCAGTTTTCATATTTTTTCTATAGGCTTAGTGGGTCTTATTGCTTCACTTGAGATGTATTGTGGCATAAGTGTGGGGTGATCGCACCCCATTTGCACGCAACAATTGATTTGAGTGAGTTTGTGGGCTTGAAATAGAAATTATGCGCTAGTAAGGGAAGTCTGAGTACCTCGCTTACCACCCTTATTTATTTTGTTATGTGCATTGAAGACATTGCACCATTTTAAGTGTGGGGTGGGGATTCCTATGTTTTGCTGCATAAGTTTTTTTTATTTTTTTTGGTTTGTCAATTGACTTTGTTTTATTTATTTCTTGCTTTCTAGTTTAGTTTATACATATTCAAAGAAAAAAATTAGAAAATAATAAAAATAAAAAAAAAACAAATTAGCATTAGTTTTATTTTTCATAGTTAGAGTATCTCCCGTAGTTTTTCTTATGCCATCGGTTCTTTTTCATTGGATGTAACTTGAACCGGGTACTTTTTATTTTTATTTTTTTGTTTTTAGGTAGTTTTAGTTCGTTGTAGTGATAGAGGAAAAGGAAAGGAAAACTCGAGTGTGGAGTCTAGGTGCCTTGTGACTTGTTTGATACTAACATATTTAGACTTGAGCACGTGGATTGAAATGCCTTCCTTGTGAGTTTTTGAAATAAATTGTGCCAAGAAAAAAAATAATAACCTTGTTTGTGACGCCTAGGCTCAGTTTCTTGACTCTTGTGTGCTAAGTACTTTACGCTTTATTCTTCGAGCATGTTTAACTGCTTTGGTTTGAGAGTCCGAATTGAGCCGTCTTGAGTGAGTCATGTTCCATTGTGTGAGTGAGGTTCTTGTTTCGTTTTGTGCTTGTCGTTTGAGTCTAGAACTTGCCCGGAATGTGGTTGAAGCAAAATCCTAGGTTTTGCTCGATTTGAAAAATGATTATAGGCTTTTCTTGATCCATTTGAGACTTTTCTAGCCTACCCTATACTTGATGATTTGACCCTAGGCAGCTCTTTTGAGCCTTTATCCTTTTATTGGCAACCATGTCACAAACCTTGAACTGTTGTAATTTGAATTTCCCATCTTTTGAATACCCTATCTCTTTGAGCACTTGCAAAATAGCACAATGAGCTGAATAGCTAAAGTTGGAGAAAATGGATGGTTGGTTTGTGAATTGGTGCCAGTTGTCATGTAAAAGAAGTGCTTGTGAAAAAAAAAGAGAAAAAAAAAAGTGAGAAAAAAATTACTGGATGGCCTGGCCAACTATCGAGTAGAAAAAAAATTGTGAAGGTTGAAAAAAAAAAAGAGTATTTTTTGTGAGCTAATATTCATTGGCCTAAATAAAAAGGGGAAGATTGGGTGTTGCTTGAAATTGAAAAGGGAGGAACTTTTAGAAGAAGGAAGTGTGCTGGAATTTGATGTTTTGTAAGTGCTTAGGGAGGTTTAGTCACTTTTATCCATATTTATCATCCTGTCCTGCAGCCTACATTACAACCCTTAATAAGTCCTATTTGATTTTAGACTGAACGGACTTACATTAACGGAGATTTACATAAAGGGCAAGCTTATGGTACTTCTTGTGTGGCATGTGAACTTCTTTCTCAGAGTTGAGTGAATTCTTTCGATCTATGAACTCCTGAAATTAATCACAATATCTTGTGACTATTGGACTACTTCTTTTGATTTGTTGTGAGGGCACTTGATTCATGAAGGATGGATGATTTTATTAGACTCTCGGTTGAGGTAAGTGACCAGGCTTGAGAAACTTGGTGCTAGAGTCTGTTATTGAGATTAGGACATTACAATTTGGTTATTTGATTGTTTTTAAATGTTTGGATTGTTTTGGCATTGTGAACATGAGGAAGTGCGTAAAAGATGCATGTGAGAAGATTTAATTGTTGGTATCAACTATAGTCACGGGTATACTTGTTCTTAATTGTTGAGTGCTCTGTTGGGAATGAGATCGAGTTGGTGTTCTTGAGTCTTGTCTAAAGTGTGTGTATTGTTGTGATTGCTCGAGGATGAGCAATAGTTTAAGTATGGGGTATTATGTTGAACTCCATTAATATTTTTGCTATTATCTTTAATATTGTTTTTCTATACGGGATATCTTTTCCAAGTGATATTAGCATGTTTTGTTCATTCACATAAAAAATATTCACGGAATGCGATACTATACTTGGTGAAAGAGAAAGTTTGGAGTAAAGTAGAAGTTAGCAAAATTTAATAGAATCCCTTTAATTTTTTAATGTGGCAAACAAGGTTGAGGGATCTACTCATTCAATAAAGGGTACAGAAGGCACTGGATGCGATGAAACATGACCCATGAAGCCCCAAAATTGGGTGGAGATGGATAAAAGGGTGGCTAGCACAATTAAGTTGCACTTATTTGTTGATGTGGTCAATAACATCATAAATAAAGAATTGCATGTGGAACATGGACAAGGTTGGAGAGTCTATACATGTCCAGGACGTTAACAAATACCTACAGAAGAAGCTATATGCCCTACAAATGGGTGCAGGTATAACTTTTTTGTCACATTTAAATTGTACATTGGACTAAACATGCAGCTAGTCAACCTCGAAGTACGGATTGAGGAAGAAGATAAATCCATCTTGGTGCTGAACTCGTTGCCATCCTTATATGATAATTTGGCAACAAACATCCTACACGGTAAAACTGCCATTGAGTTGAACGATGACACATCGACTATTCTACTAAATGATAATATGAGAATGAAGCCTAAAATTCATGGACAAGTTCTCATCACGGAGAAAAAGTGTTTGGCCGAAGCCAAAAAGAGGGTGACCCACTTTATTCGCTAAACGTATGATCATCACAGAATATAGAGGCAGGGATTCGAGCAAGTATGCTAGATCTAGAGGTTGGTGAAAGTCCATGACATTAATTGGCGAAAATGGCTATAATTGCTTCCAACCCAGTCACTTTTAGTCTATAAGCATGGAACTGACATATCGTGCCGGATAAGTTAAATTTCCTGCCGCTAGTTAAGCTTATATATCTATCTATCTAGGAGTATTAATCTATCTACCCCACATATTTTTAATTTAGTGTATGTTTAGTGTCATTTTAAAAAAAAAAAATATTATTATGTTTTGTAAAAGAACGAAGGGCCAAACTGTGACTACACTATCAAAAAATGTTCAACTATGCCACGCGTTAAAAATGATGCTAATATGCCTGTGTCATTACTCTTTTGGCTAAAAAATATTATTTTTGACGAAAATCATTTGTTCTAAATTTTAATTTTTCTGAACACTACCGAATTTCCAAACCCACCATCCCCTCCCCCCAACCACCTTAACCATCGAGGTAAGCACCTGAAGCCATGAGTCTTGATATGTCCTAAGCTGATTTAGGCCAATACAAACATCAGGGGATGACAGATGTGCTACAAGGATTTTTGAAAACAACTCTTCAAAACGTTTTCATAACAAATGTAATAATATTGGATGACATACCAATGGGCTGTTTGCCTCCTCTTTCTCTCCCTCTCCATCACATCTTTCTCCTTTGTCCATGTTTTGAGTAACCAGCCTTTGCTCAAGATCTGATGTATATAAAGTTCATGATCCTTTATCATGAGAAAGAAGAGCAAGACGAAAAAGAATATATGAAAATTGAAGGATGAGTTGTAAACTTTCGATTATGTTGTTTAAACTTAATTATCCTATGTTAGGGAAAATGCAAATACCACATAATTTAACGGCAAGGATATGACTTTTCAAGATGTTTACAAGATAAAGAAGCAAACATAAAACCTAAATATACTGGAAAACAAAACCGATCACATCATATTTCTTCAATAGTACTGCTCATTTACCATGACTTTTCAAACATTGCCAGATTTATTAATTACAGTCTGTACTTTTTCTTCTACTTCTGTAAGTTAGAGTATTATTGTAGATTCATGTTGTTAGCTCTTAATAGATTAGGATACTCTAGTGCCTGCTTCTTCTATAACTCCTACTCCCTCAGTCTTAACTTATGTGGCAGTTTGATTGCACGCGATTCTTTTAAATGAAGATTTATGAATTATATGATCACAAATAATATGCCATAACATTTTTTTGGCCACAAACTTTCGAAACTCATAGTAACATAGATTTGTCTGAGTATAAAAGCTTATCTTAAAAAGTAAAATAAAATATTTAAGTTAAATTGTTTTTAAAATTAGAAAGCTGTTAATCCTTTTAAACCGATCCAAAAGAAAATTTTTGGTATATAAACTGGAACATATTAAATATATGATTTCGTTGATCAATATCACTCATCAGGTATTTTGCTTAAATGGTCTGTAATATGGCCTATGTATTGTCTAAGCCAAGTTGGTGGGGTCCATTCCCTAATAGGCATACACCTATTTACAACTTGGAATTGCTGGCAATTGTTTCTTGGAGACAAAGTCTTATTTTGTGTGGAGGAGATTAAAATTGGTCCTGTAGCACACTTGGTGCTCACGGCTAATTTGGCCTATAAATTGAGGGGCAACTTTCTTCATTCAACACACCAAAAACATTGAGAGCTTTCTTTAGTTTTTCCTCCATTTCCTTTTAGAGAGTATTTATTTTGAGAGATTTGTTTTGGGAAACACTTGTGAGAATTTCTTTGTGAGTGTTTTTAGTGAGGTTATTCTCTTGGGATATTTGGGATAAATTAGAGTATATACTCTAATTTTGTACTCTCTATTTGTATACGTTGGTATAGTGAATTTGCTCCGCTCCGCCGTGGATTAGGTCACACTGACTGAACCACGTAATTCTTGTGCCTAATTTATTTACTTTAATTGTCGTTATTTTCAACTTGCATAATATTTGTTATTGTCATTATAACGCTACTTTGTCTTATTCCGCACTATAACCGGGTCTCGATCCTAACAAATTGGTATCAGAGCCGGATCCAACCGGGTTAGTTGTCAGTAGCTAAGATGACTATAGCTAAGACATACGTTGAGAAATTTGATCGAAGTGCAAACTTCGGAATGTGGCAATTAAAGATGGAGGCTATCCTAATTCAGGATGGCGTAGATGTGGCGCTACAAGGCAAGCAGGCGAAGCCGGAGAATATGACAGACGAGGAATTTGCTATTATTGACAAAAAGGCAAAATCAGGTATTATTTTAAATCTCTCAAATGAGGTTTTGCGTGAAGTAGCTGCTGAAAGCACTGCTAAAGGAATGTGGGATAAATTAAAAGCACTGTATTTGAAAAAGACAGTAGAAAATAGACTCTACTTGAAGCAAAAGCTTTACATGCTTCGTATGGATGAAGGTACTTCTTTACTCTCACATCTTGATACATTTGATTCCATTCTTATGGATTTGACTAATATAGATGTTAAGATTGATGAAGAAGATCAAGCTGTTTTGTTAATATGTTCCCTACCCCACTCGTTTAAACACTTTCGAGACACAATTCTTTATGGGAAAGAAACTATTTCCTATAAGAAGATTAAGGCAATGCTGAAATCGAAAGAGCAGATCGATAAGGATATCACTGGGGAAAGTAGTGGAACCCAAGGGGAAGGCTTGTTTGTGGGAGGTAGATCTGATAAGAAAAATTCAAGTAGTAAAAAGTCTAAATCAAGGTCAAAATCCAGATACAAAAATATAGAGTGCAATTATTGCCATAAAATGGGCCACATTAAGTCCGAGTGCTATAAGTTGAAAAATAAAGAAAAATATAAGAAAAATGAGCATGAGAACACTGACACCGCCGAAGCAAGTGTAGCCGCTGATGAGGATGATGGAGCTATATTTGTAGCTATTGATAATAGCTCAAGAACTAACAATGAATGGATTTTAGATTCTGGTTGTTCGTATCATATGTGTCCCAATAGGGACTGGTTTTCAACATATGACTCAGCTGCAGGTGGAGTTGTCTTAATGGGCAACAATGCCATTTGTAAAGTTATTGGCAAAGGAACAATCAGGATCAAAATGCATGATGGAGTGGTGAGACCACTCACTGATGTTAGACATGTTCCAGACTTGAAGAAAAATCTCATCTCTTTGGGCACCCTAGAATCTCTTGGGTGTAAATACACAGGTGAAGGTGGAGTTCTGAAAGTTTCTCATGGTGCTCTTGTGGTCATGAAAGCACGCAGATCTGGTACGTTGTATACCTTGTTAGGTTCTACTGTTACAGGTTCCGCTGCAGTTTCTACATCAAGTCAGTCTGATTCTGACATCACCAAATTGTGGCATATGCGATTGAGGCATATGAGTGAAAAAGGTCTTTCTATCTTGAGCAAGAGAGGCCTTCTTTGTGGGCAAAGTACCGGAAAGATGGAGTTTTGTGAACACTGTGTGTTCGGGAAGCAGAAAAGAGTCAGCTTCAAATCTCCAGCAATCCATCGAACAAAAGGTACTTTAGATTACATTCATTAAGATCTTTGGGGTCCCTCACGTACCCCGTCTAAAGGTGGTGCCAGGTACATGTTAACTTTCATTGATGATTATTCAAGGAAAGTTTGGGTTTATTTTCTGAAAAATAAAAGTGATGTTTTCCTTACTTTCAAACAATGGAAAGTTTTAGTTGAAAAGCAAACAGGAAAACAAATTAAGCGGCTTAGAACTGATAATGGCTTGGAATTTTGTAATGATGAGTTTAATGAGTTCTGCAAGAATGAAGGGATTGTTCGACACCGTACAGTGAGGATGACTCCTCAACAAAAAGGTGTTGCTGAAAGAATGAACAGAACTCTTCTGGAAAGGGCTCGTAGCATGATTTCAAATGCCGGTTTGACAAATGGCTTTTGGGCAGAGGCTATCTCTACAGCTTGTTATATTGTCAATCGGGCTCCTTCTGCACCTTTGAACTTTAAGACTCCAGAAGAAATGTGGTCAGGTACTCCTGCTAATTATTCTGATTTAAAAGTATTTGGGTGTCCTGCATATATGCATGTGAATGAAGGAAAATTGGAACCAAGAGCTAAAAAGTGCATTTTCCTTGGATATGCATCTGGGGTGAAAGGATACCGACTCTGGTATCCTGATCCCAAGTCACCAAAATTTATAATTAGCAGAGATGTAACCTTTGATGAATCTTCGATGTTACATTCAAGAAAAAAGTCTTCTAGTTCTTGTAATACAGATAAAGAGAATGATACAGAGAATCAGGTGGAGCTTGAGATTGGCACGCTTTCCGAGCCTAACTCATCAACTATGGAACAAACTACTGCTGAAACTCCTGAAGTTATTCCAGAAATTGGAGTTCCTGAAGTTGAGACAGAAATTGAGGCTCCTGAAGTCGAACCAAATGATAAGGAGTATTGCATAGCCAAAAATAGACCAAGGAGACAGGTTAAGCAACCAGAGAGATTTGGAGATTTTGTTGGATTTGCTTTTTCAATTGCACAGGAAACTGAAGAAATTGGAGAACCATCAAAGTACTCAGAAGCAGTTTCAGGTGCTGATTCAGCCAACTGGTTGATTGCAATGAATGAAGAAATTGAGTCTCTCCATAAAAATTCTACTTGGTCTCTTGTAAAGCCGCCATCAGAAAAGAGAATTGTTGGATGCAAATGGATCTTTAAGAAAAAGGAAGGCATTCCGGGGGTTGAAGATGCAAGGTATAAAGCACGGTTAGTTGCAAAGGGCTATAGTCAGGTACAAGGAATCGACTTTAATGATGTTTTCTCACCTGTTGTTAAACATAGCTCTATCCGTGTCTTGCTTGCTTTAGTTGCCATGTATAACTTTGAATTAGAACAACTTGATGTTAAGACAGCTTTCTTACATGGCGAACTTGAGGAGCAAATATACATGAAACAACCCGAAGGATTTGAGATTGAAGGAAAAGAAGATCATGTTTGCTTGTTAAAGAAATCTCTGTACGGATTAAAGCAGTCTCCAAGACAATGGTACAAGAGGTTTGATTCTTTTATGTTGGGTCATGGTTATTCTAGGAGCATGTATGATAGTTGTGTTTATTTCCGGAAATTGAATGATGGGTCATTTATCTATCTGTTATTATATGTTGATGACATGCTCATTGCTGCCAAGGATTTAACAGAAATTCACAATTTGAAAAGTCAGCTGAATAGTGAATTTGAGATGAAGGATTTGGGGGCAGCTAAGAAAATCCTTGGCATGGAGATCAAAAGAGATCGTGGAGCCAACAGGTTATTCTTAACCCAGAAGAATTATTTGGAGAAGGTCTTGGAGAGGTTTGGCATGAGAAATGCTAAACCAGTTAGTACCCCTCTGGCTGCTCATTTTAAGTTGTCAGCTGCTCAATCACCGCAGTCAGAGGAAGAAGAGAGGTATATGGCATGTGTTCCTTATTCTAGTGCCGCCGGCAGTTTAATGTATGCAATGGTTTGCACACGTCCTGATATTTCACAAGCAGTCAGTGTTGTTAGTCGTTATATGGCTAATCCTGGTAAAGAACATTGGCAGGCTGTGAAATGGATTCTCAGATATCTACGAGGTACTTCAAACGCTTGTTTAGAGTTCGGAAGAAATGCTAACACTTTGGTTGGTTTTGTAGACTCAGATTATGCAGGTGATCTTGACAAAAGAAGATCATTAACAGGCTATGTATTTTGCATTTGTGGATGTGCTATCAGTTGGAAAGCTACATTACAACAAGTAGTAGCTTTATCTACCACCGAAGCAGAATATATGGCTCTGACAGAGGCTATCAAAGAAGCTCTGTGGCTGAAGGGTCTATTTGCTGAACTCAGTTTACACCAAGGTGTCATTACCATTTTCTGTGATAGTCAAAGTGCCATTCACTTGACTAAAGATCAGATGTATCATGAGAGGACGAAGCATATTGATATAAAGTATCACTTTATCCGAGAAGCTGTTGCCGAAAGAAAAGTCTCTGTTAAGAAGATCAATACTAGAGACAATCCTGCTGACATGTTCACAAAGCCTCTTCCACTTACCAAGTTCAAGCTTTGCTTGAGCCTGATAGGTATTTGTGACAAATGATTTAGCCCGTTGGGGCTATTGCGGAGAAGATGGAGCAAGTTTGCTATATCAACAAAACAAGTCCAAGGTGGAGATTTGTAATATGGCCTATGTATTGTCTAAGCCAAGTTGGTGGGGTCCATTCCCTAATAGGCATACACCTATTTACAACTTGTAATTGCTGGCAATTGTTTCTTGGAGACAAAGTCTTATTTTGTGTGGAGGAGATTAAAATTGGTCCTGTAGCACACTTGATGCTCACGGCTAATTTGGCCTATAAATTGAGGGGCAACTTTCTTCATTCAACACACCAAAAACATTGAGAGCTTTCTTTAGTTTTTCCTCCATTTCCTTTTAGAGAGTATTTATTTTGAGAGATTTGTTTTGGGAAACACTTGTGAGAATTTCTTTGTGAGTGTTTTTAGTGAGGTTATTCTCTTGGGATATTTGGGATAAATTAGAGTATATACTCTAATTTTGTACTCTCTATTTGTATACGTTGGTATAGTGAATTTGCTCCGCTCCGTCGTGGATTAGGTCACACTGATGAACCACGTAATTCTTGTGCCTAATTTATTTACTTTAATTGTCGTTATTTTCAACTTGCATAATATTTGTTATTGTCATTATAACGCTACTTTGTCTTATTCCGCACTATAACCGGGTCTCGATCCTAACATGGTCAACAAAATTAAAGAATAATCTTTCTTGTTATAGAGTTGAGTCTGTAATGAAAAATGAAAGCCCTTGTAGATTTAAAATAAAGACGGAAAATTTAGAAGGAACAAAATAAATATGAGACATTCAACATATAAATCTTACCTTTTGACCGGTTAAAGTTTAGCAAACCAAGATTAAGCTGCTATAACCTCATAGAACTATTCAGGGTTGAATCTTTCTCTCTTTTTTCTCTAATGAAACAAATGGTATTGTTTTGTGGTTCTTCTCTGAATTCAGAAACATCTGTCAGACAGAAAGGCGAAAGAGGAAACAAATACTGATCATTAGCATCTCTTTCTTTTTAATCAACTGTGAAAATAGGTACACGTCCTTGTCTTGTGAGCTGGTGCCTATGAATTAATTATAATAATTTTTTAATTGTCTTGGGATTTGTTTAAATGATAAGCATCGCATGTGGTAAGATGCTGGCAACTATGACCTTGTCCATGGCCGTTGAGAAGATGTAAGTTCTTTTGCCTCCATTAGATAAGATGCTTATCCCTATGTGACTTTTTTTTCATATTACTTAATGAAGACCCAGTTTTCCTGTAGAAATAGTAAATGCACATGGCTTGTTTTAAATATCTTATAAGATGCTTTGATCATCTCTCATTTTTATGTTGAATTTAACATTTTAGGGGCATGCCTAATTGTCTTCTCATATTATATTGTCGAAGGGTTGAATAAGGGTTGTTTTCATGTCAAAGATTTGAACAATAAAAAATAAGTGGCATGTGCCTGATCGAATTGATTAGGAAAAGTAAACTAACAAACTCAAAAGTCTTTTTCTGCTGACTTAATAACGTGGTTTATAAATCGTTGGCAACACGAAAACTAGTTATTTAGCTGATCTCATAACCTCCAAGTGCACAAATTTGTGGCACAAATTTAAGATAACCCTGAAGTGGACGTATTGGCTCTTGGTAGCTTGATTTCGAAAACCGCAGCTGGCTATGGCAAGGAATTACATTCAACTGTCTTGATAAGCTCAAACCTCAAACTGACTCTCTCAATAACTGAAACATAAACAAACTGCTCTTCCTGATTGGAAACTAACCAGGTAGTCAAGATTTATAATCACGATTAAAAGTTCTTTTAATTCCGATTGGCTGAGACTAGAAGTGCTCAGCTTTTATACACTTGAAAATAAGAGGCCAAGTTAAGCCAATTTTTATGAATGTCTGTGAACCCTTTTTTTTTTTTTTTTTTTACTGATTACCACTCTCAACCAAAATACTCATCGAACAATTAGGACTTCAAATCCACGAGCAGAACATTATTATTGTTATTGAAGTCTTTGTCCATTTGGCTATGCAGAAACATTACATTGATGAAGAACACATTTGCTCATTCCACCATGACAATATCATAACTACTTTGAAATACTCAACAATATATTCTCATGAGATGGTCTCAGCTACATCACAACCAAGAAAAACATATCATCCTTGAACAAGCAAACCAAACAGATCTAATTAGTATCAACCACTCAATAATTCCTAAATTGCTAAAACCTCCCAACTCACACTGGAATCTATCAGATACAATGAAGGCAAAGACAAGCTATTCTGCTCAAGGCACTTTCTACATCTGAATTTTTATCCAATCATAGCTGTCTGTAAGCATATCTATTTTACCCACAAAATGAAAGGAAATATAATAGGGAAATTGAACAAATGTACTCTAGTAACAATCGAAATTGGTAAACAGCTTCAAGATTGCAGAAATGTCTGGGGATCTGTCTTTAGCATCGAAAGCTGATGTCTGGGAAAAAGTGAATTGTATTTCCCTATTCCTCATATATTCGCTGTGCAACCAGAATCAAAATGGTTAAATCAATTAGGAAAATAAAAATGAAATTAATAAATACAAATTTTCTCAGGGTTTTGACCTTAATACTTACTATGGACAAGGACCTGAAGCTTGTCATCTCCCGTCATCTCTTCAACATATTGCTTAATCTGAAGGGCAGAATCTTCAAGTTGAGGGCTATCAATAAGTTTGATAGATTTTAGCGAATCAATATCCCCAAAGCTAGGTGGAATCTCCTTAAGCTTTTTACAGTACCGCAAGATTAAGTGCTCAAGCACGGGAAATGACTCCTCTCCAACATGCCATTCAGAAAAACACATGCTAAACAACTCCAAAAATTTGAGATTCTCGAAGGTGTCACCGTCTCGCATGTTCCATTCTTTTCCCTGGATAAATAAGCCTCTTAGACGCAGATCTTGAAGGTTGGGTAGCCTCGCAATTGTTGACAGTGATTCAGAAGTCACGAAACCATGACCTAGCGTCAAAGATCTTAAACTTGACGGGAAGAATGGAAAATCACTTGGATCACTCACTTCAAAGGACAGAATGTCATTAGGATCTAAGCTTTCTTTATGAGATATCAGATCATTGGGGCCAAATACGAAGAGTTCTTCAAGTTCATTAAGGTAACCGAATTGTGGAAACCAATTGCACCCCGCTGAAGAATCCCACGATTGCACAATCTCGCATTCAAGCTTTTGAACATTGGGCAACTTATTGGAAATATCCGATGGGCCTTTTGAACAAGAAAGCTTGAGCCTGCCTAATATTCTCAAGTTCTCTAACTTTGAGTCCTCTCCTGACAGTGTTGGTTCATTTGTACCAAAATCAGAGAAAAAACATGACCTGATTTCCACATGTCGCAGCTTAGCAAGATTCCAAATTACAGGTTCTAGTGCCATGGGACATCGATCGTTATCAACAACCAGAGTTTCTAGATTCCACAAATTTGAAAATGATGAAGGGAGAGCTTCAATATTTGTCCAAATGTTTATGTACCTCAAATGAACTAGCATGCCTATTTCATTCAACAAGAAATCTGTCACAATAAAATAGGAGTCCAAGTTTAATACTCTAAGAAGCCTCAAGTGTCTTAGGTTAAAGATAATTCGGTGCGCCCCTGCTCCAGTTATCTTCAAAGAAAGGAGGTGTTTACCAGAAGATTCCCTTTTCTTTTCTGAATCGAACAGGACGACATTTTTATAAGACCGAGGGAGATGCTCTTCATAATGAACTGTCACCTGACGTGGCATCAAATCTGAAGAAAAAGAAGGAGAAGACGACGATGAAGAAGAAGATGGAGCACTTAAACTTATCAAGTCAAACAACTTCTCCTTTCTAGCTTTTATCAAACAAAAGTCATGCACAAGATCATGAATTTGGCAAACCTTCTCCCCAAATTCCTTTCTGGAAACCTTTACCAAGCTACTGGAGACTAAATGATCCAAATAATCCTCCATTACGTCTTCCACGAGCTTCATCTCAGTCTGTTCCACAAATCCTTCAGCACTCCATAAATCTTTCAACTCACTGACTTCAATTTGTTCGTCCTTCCGATAACTTCCAAGGTAAAGAAAGCACAACTTCAAGTGATCTGATAAATGGTTATAACTTAATTGTATCACTCTCATGACTTCCACTTCATTCTCAAAAATAAAGGAATTCAAATTTTTTAGAAGTTCAAGCCACAAAATCTTTTGCTTATCCCTCCTTGCAATGACTCCAGCAATCAAATCGACCACCAAAGGAAGCCCTTGACAATTTTGGGCTATTTCTTTTCCGATATCTAAGAGTTCAACGGGGCAACTTGCTTCTTGGAATACCCTCTTCTCTAGTAATTCCCAACTTTCATCTGGTGTTAGTAGTCGTAGGTTCAGAGGTTCACTTTGGCGTTTTCCCTGCAAAGCCACTTCCTTTTTTCGGCTCGTCAAAATAATTCTACTTCCTTTCTCAATTTGAGGAAAAGGTCTTGTTAAGTCATCCCATGCCGCTGTATCCCACAGATCATCCAAGACAATAAGGTACCTCCTCCCATATAACTTTTTCCGCAGCACATCATCAACATCTACATCCTCACCGAATTTCTCATCGGAACGAGTGACTTGATTAAAAATTTTCTGCAACACTAATCTCCTGTTATAACCTTGGTCAACTGTGCACCATGCACGAATGTCAAAATGGCTAATAACTGACATATCATTGTATACTTTGTATGCCAGAGTAGATTTACCCAAACCTGGCATACCAATAATTGAAATGACATCTAGCTCTGTTGGTCCACTGGTGAGTTTCCTAATTATCCAGTCTGTCTCCTCCTTAAAACCTACAATTATTTGATCAGCTGTTAACGACTTGTTTTCAACTGTCTTATTAGGAGAGTTTAAGGCAATGAAGCTCTTATTCTTGGAAATCTTCTCCGGTAAATTAGAGACCTCTTCTTTGATAAGCTTGATCTTTTCTATAGCATTGGGAAGTGAGAAAATAAGATGCAAGAGACCATCATCTCTAGCAAGAATTGAATTAATGGCATAATTTGCCTCATATGCCACATCTAAAACACGTTTCCAAATTTCTTGGTATAATTCTTGCTCAACATTCCCAAATAAATATCTTATGAATTCTAGATCATTTTTCACAAGCTCAATTTCTTCCTGGATCAAAGCAACTGAATAAGCATTCGAATTGAGCAAATCATTTAGGTTCTTAAGTAGAAGATTCATGAATAGTGGTCCATCACTCATGTGGAAGTAGAGATCAGATAGGTCTGGGGCAAACATATAAATGTGTTTGAGATCTCCCTTCAGAAGCTCAATATTTTTCAGCAAATACAGCGTTGCACGGTCTGTTTCATTTGTACTCTCTTCGTTCCTTGATTTCCCTTCTAAGTTGCGAACAAGAATTGATATCACCTTGGTAATTGCTCCAACACGTGCCAAGAGATCAAATAATTTCTCATCATGAATAAAGTTGTTGAGCCTATTTCTAAGAATTATCAGTAGGAACTCTATCATGACATGAATATTTTTAGCTGAAGTGCTAGCAGTAGTAACTTTTACCATGTGATGTTGTAGATGAATCAGATATTCCCTAAGAATGTTTGGAGAGGCTTCTATGAGCTGCTTAATGAATCGTTTAACTTCTGCTGACTTTGAAGTTCTCAATTTCGTAAAACATATGTGCATAAGCTCGAGTTGAATAGGAATAATCTTCACAAGCAGACTGGCTAGCCAGACATTGACTCGAGGGAAATCAAGTTCTTCATCAGAATCAGCATATTGATGAAGTTGATCGGCCAGAAGGACCCAACAAAAGTGTCCTACTCTCTCAGCCATAAGTTGAAATTGAGGTATGACATACTCAACAATCTCAGGCTCAATGAAACCGTTAACTTTCAATCCATAGAAATCTCTAATGTTGCCACACACACTCTGAAGAGCCTCATATTGACTCATTAACGGTAAAATCGATTCCACACTTGATAGATCATGGAGTTTCATGAGGATGGAGTCCAGAAACTCAACCAACTGCTCCTCAGTCATGGTGGCACTTGATTTAGAATGATGTTGTGAGCGGATACAGATTTTGATATAATCCAGGAGGCGAAGAAGGACATGAAACACATCATCTAAACTCTGGACCTCATATGACTTGCAAGACATTGTGGCATTAAAATCACCGAAACTAGTATAAGAAAACTGGAAAAATCTCAACATAATTGTCAGATCCAGTTTTAACTTTTCAATTCCATCCATGTCATCAATTTGATCTTCTTCATTCTTTGACCTCTCTATGAAATCCAGAAGTCTGACAATGTTGTCACAAATTACAGCAGATGACACCTGCCAAATTAAAAGGCCAAATGTAATATTAGAACTTTTTTGCCAATTATCCACCATCATACTTTTATATGGATAAATAGGCGTCTAACATAGCTGTAGAGGGTTTTCTTCAAAGTAGCCAGCCTGATAAGCTAAATTTTCGGCCTGTAGTTACAGTATATATCACAATAAGTATGTCCACGAGATGGTTTACCTTGTAGGTGTTCTTTTTAGCATTTGAGCAAAAACTTTAAAGAAAAAATAATTCCAATTATCTTTTTCAAACCTTCCTTTGTACAACTGGAGTTCTACTGACTTTAGCAAAACTAGATAGCTACACGGTACATTGAAGAAGCTTTTAATCTATTTGATACATAAGCAACAGATTATGCAAAGTAAAAAAGGAAAAGGAGAAAGTTTAACCACTAATGATTTATAAAGACAAGTTTTTATCCCTAACTGATTAATGTGAAGATCATGTTGCCTCATACACTAGAAGTTTGATCAATACATCAAACATAGTATTATAGCACGATATCATGCAAACTTTTACTAAAATGATTTGTCTGCCGGTATTTCCAATTTATGGATGATCATTTTATGGTAGGTTTCATTAAAACGGGACTATACTTTATATAAAAGTGGAAATGTAATACAGATGAAAATAATAGGAATAACATTAAAACGTTGGTTGAATTTAAAATACAAAACTAGGTGGGGTTTGATACATAGGCCACGAAGCTGGATGATAAAACTTAATAAACCACTATTCTGATTTGAAAAATACAACCTGTTCTCTAGTTCGGCATGTGTACTACATTTTTATTTCTACCATACTTCCCATTTTGTGATTTCCTGCCCCATCCCTCCTTTCCTTCCCTTCTCTACCTGTCCGATGGCGAAAAAGAAGTAGACTTTGGAAAATAGAGCAATTTAATCTCTAATAAACCTCTAACCTACTGCAGCACTCATGTAGCAGGGTTGACAGAACATACACACATTTAGAATGTATATGTATACTTATATGAATAAGGAAAAGTCAACTCACATGACTTTAGCTGTGGCTTGAATGCCCTCCGTTGTGCTAGATGGTGGTATTCCCTATAATGTTCTATTCCCAAGCAAGTCACTATACCCTGTGGAGCCTAAGGTATTTGGAAGCACGTGTTATGTTCGAGATGTTCGACCATCTGTCACCAAGTTGGACCCTAAGGCTTTGAAGTGTGTTTTCTTGGGTTATTCTCGACATCAGAAGGGGTACCGTTGTTACTCTACTGAATTGGGTAAGTATTTAGTGTCCACCGATGTTGTGTTTTCGGAGGCTACACCATTCTACTTTGCACCCCCGGTCTCTACAAGTCAGGGGGAGGATGATGAATGGTTAGTTTATCACATTGCCGGCACCCTGACAGAAAATTTAGATGAGGTTGCTCATACATCTCCGGGCTTGTCTGATGAGCACCAGTTGGATACTTCTGTTGAGCACCAACCAGATATTGTGTCGTCTGCCCCTGCCCCAGTTACTATGCCTTCTATTTCTGTTCCAGATACTGTGCCTTCGGCCCCATCTTCATCTGCACCAGCAATACCACCAATTGTTCACGTGTACTCAAGAAAGCATAAGACCAATGATACATGTCCTGCACCAGTTCCTTCGTCATCAGATCCTGCCTCACCTGAGCCTTCAGAGGACCTTGATATTCTCATCGCTCTTCGCAAAGGTACACGCACTTGCAAATCCACATACTCTATTGCTAACTTTGTTTCATATGCCCAGTTATCTCCTACATCTAGGTCTTTAGTTGCTTCTCTAGATTCCATAACTGTCCCCAAAACAGTGAAGGAAGCTCTTGCTCATCCGGGATGGTCTAATGCTATGCTTGAGGAACTACATGCTTTAGAGGAAAGTCAGACTTGGAACTTGGTTGATTTGCCAAGAGGCAAGAAAGCAGTAGGGTGCAAGTGGGTCTTTACAGTCAAAGTCAATCCTGATGGATCTGTGGCACGACTAAAGGCCAGACTTGTGGCTAAAGGGTACGCTCAGACCTATGGAGTGGACTATTCAGACACCTTTTCCCCGGTTGCCAAACTAACTTCCGTTCGTTTGTTTATTTCTCTAGCTGCTTCTGCAAATTGGCCCTTACATCAGTTGGATATTAAGAATGCTTTTCTCCATGGTGACCTATATGAAGAGGTATATATGGAGCAACCACCTGGTTTTGTTGCTCAGGGGGAGTATGGGAAAGTCTGTCATCTGAAGAAGTCTTTGTACGGCTTGAAGCAGAGTCCTCGTGCTTGGTTTGGCAAGTTTAGTAAGGTAGTTCGAGAGTTTGGGCTGAAAAGAAGTCACTGTGATCACTCCGTCTTTTACAGAAGATCAACATGTGGCGTTATTCTTCTTGTTGTGTATGTCGATGATATAGTCATTACTGGAAATGATTTTGCAGGAATCTCTTCTCTCAAGTCCTTTATGCATGCTAGGTTCCATACGAAGGACTTGGGTCAGTTGAAATACTTTCTGGGTATAGAGGTAAATAGATGCAAAAAGGGAATCTTTTTGTCTCAAAGAAAGTATATTCTTAATTTTCTTGCAGAGACTGGAAAGTTGGCAGCCAAGCCATGTAGCACCCCAATGGTTCCTAATGTGCATCTCATGAAAAATGATGGTGATCCTTTTGATGACCCGGGGAGATATAGGAGGTTAGTTGGGAAACTAAACTATCTAACTGTGACTCGTCCGGATATTGCTTTTGCAGTGAGTACAATCAGCCAGTTCATGTCAGCACCTACAGTCAAGCATTGGGCGGCTTTGGAACAAATTCTATGTTACTTAAAGGGAGCTCCTGGACTCGGTATACTATATAGCAGTCATGGGCACTCTCGCATTGAGTGTTTTGCAGATGCAGATTGGGCTGGATCAAGAATTGATAGGAGATCTATTACTGGCTATTGTGTTTTTGTGGGAGGGAATCTGGTTTCATGGAGGAGTAAGAAGCAAAATGTTGTATTGGGCTCCAGTGCAGAGTCAGAGTATAGAGCTATGGCACAATCCACATGTGAGATTATGTGGATACATCATCTTTTGACTGAAATTGGGATAAAGCACCCTATACCAGCAAAACTCTGGTGTGATAATCAGGCCGCCCTTCATATTGCCTCTAATCCAGTATATCATGAGAGAAGAAAGCACATCGAGGTGGATTGTCACTTTATTCGCGAAAAGATTGAGGATAACTTGATTTCCACTAGCTATGTGAGGACAGGAGAGCAGCCAGCTGATTTGCTCACAAAAGCATTGAACGGAGCACGAGTTGACTATCTATGTCACAAGCTAGGCATGATCAATATCTATGCTCCAGCTTGAGGGGGAGTGTAAAAGAATATTGTGTAATCTATACTTACCTTGTATAGATATCATAATCATAGGAGAGATACTTAGGATATTCACTTACCTTTCATAGAGCCTTAGTCAGTTGTATATATGTATTGCAATTCTGACTCCAGTATATACACAATTAATCAGTTCGATTACAAATATATCAAACATAGTATTATAGCACGAAATCATGCAAACTTTTACTAAAATGATTTGTCTGCCGGTATTTCCAATTTATGGATGATCATGTTATGGTAAGTTTCATTAAAACGGGACTATACTTTATATAAAATTGGAAATGTAATACAGATGAAAATAATAGGAATAACATTAAAACATTGGTTGAATTTAAAATACAAAACTAGGTGGGGTTTGATACATAGGCCACGAAGCTGGATGATAAAACTTAATAAACCACTATTCTGATTTGAAAAATACAACCTGTTCTCTAGTTCGGCATGTGTACTACATTTTTATTTCTACCATACTTCCCATTTTGTGATTTCCTGCCCCATCCCTCCTTTCCTTCCCTTCTCTACCTGTCCGATGGCGAAAAAGAAGTAGACTTTGGAAAATAGAGCAATTTAATCTCTAATAAACCTCTAACCTACTGCAGTACTCATGTAGCAGGGTTGACAGAACATACACACATTTAGAATGTATATGTATACTTATATGAATAAGGAAAAGTCAACTCACATGACTTTAGCTGTGGCTTGAATGTATGATAATTTGTAGTTTCTTTAAACGGGAAAGTCCAAGCATTGTTTGGTCTTTAGCTAGGAGGGTGTTTGGGTTAGCTTAACAGCTAAACAAACTAGTTTTTATGTTACTTTTTGGTTGTAGAAGTGTTTAGTAAGCGTAAAATTGTTTAAGAGCACTTGACTTTTAAGTCAAAATAAGCCAGAAGCAAAAAGTTACCAACTTATTGTTTTTGACTTAAAAGCTTGTATTATGGTTTGATCAATAATTTTATTATTTTATCCTTTATAATTTTTTCTAATTCCACTAATACCCTCATTAACAAACGGCCTACATTATCCTCCTTTTTTTGTTTATTTTAATAATATTTTAGTCTTTTAACATAAAAAATACTTTTTTACCAAACAGCTCTCAACATCTTTTTCAATTTTAGCACTTCTATTCAAACATGTAACTGCTTATTTACAAAATAAGCTCCAACACTTAAAAAGAACTTTTAAGCACAAGTGCTTATAAGCTACTTAAAATAAGCTCACCCAAAAGGGCTCTTCAGTGTCTGTTTGGCTAAGCAGCCAAAAGCTACTTAACTTGAGAAATACTTCGAGATAAGTACTTATGAAAATAAGAAGTTCGTATTTGACCAACTCAATTGAGAAGTGTTTCTTTTATTATTTCATAAGCATTGGCCAATCTTTTCAGAAAGTACTTTTAAGTATCAAATTACAACCACAATATGTCAAGGTTCATTTTAACAATTTGGTTAGTTAAAACATAGAAATGATTTTAAATATTTACTATGAAAGACGGTAACTAAGTTGTTATTTTTAATTAGATAATTATTAAAACATATGGTAAGTAAGCGATAATAATATTGAGTTTTTTTTATTTTTTATAATTACATAGTTTTACATGACGATTTAAAAATATCAAATTACATCATTCAAATTATTAAAAATAAAAAATTACTACTATATATTGAAAGTGCACCACAAAAAATAAGTATAATCACTTAAATTACTCAAGTCTCTACACAAAATGTACTTTTAGCCTCAAAAGCTATCGTGACGACCTACCTTTTTGTCTTTAAAGTTAGGATTGCATCATATCATCATGATGTTAATGTTTTAAAACATCAAACTTACTCAGGACTTCACTTAATTACTGACATTACCAATTGATAAATGATCAGATGTGCTAAGTATTTACCATGATGAGATTACGAGCTTTTAAGAAACAACTCTTAAAAACATTATCATATCATATCATTATATCATACTATTCTAAAAGAGCCTATCACTCTAAGCAAAATGTAAAAGACTATTTTGCCCCTGCAGCAATAAAAATAGAAAATTAGTATTCAATTTAAAAATTTAATAAAATAGAAAACACACATGCTTCTCACGTTCCTAACTTCTCATCTCCCTAAACTTCTCATCTGCCTAACTACCTAAGGAGTCTTTTGGTCGAAGTACCAATGCTGCACTTACATTCACCCACTTCAATAGTACCCTGTTAAATTGTTACAGTTTATTCTTATTCAGTATGAAGAGTTTAAATTTTTTTCTTTGTTTTTGATTTTTTCTTTAGAGGGGTTAAAATTTTGTGCCAATTATATACAGATGGAAATCAGGAGGTATAAAGAGGTAGTTCCACAAGTAATTCTTTTTCTTTTTTTTGTTTCTTCATTGTGTAAATCTTGATTTGCTCAAAGAATCGAAGATGCTTTAACTGCAGTTTGATGCCTATATAGACGGGAGAGTTACTAAAAATTATTCATTCGCTTGGTCAACAAACATTTTAGTGATCTTGCTTATAGCAATTGACTTTGGTTAATTTTAATGTGTGGATTGTTCAATATATATAACTGCAGGCATGAGATGCTTTTTCAAATTTATCTCTTTGATCTTAGTGCTGTAAATCTCATGCATAGTGAAATTTGTATTTCAGTAAAAATAAAAGAACTTTATGTATCATTTGGATTCTGATTGGTTGTAGAAATGTAGCCGAACACAAAAAATGAAGCAAAATTATGAAATTGTTGAAGGGCTATGATTATTTTGAGTCGCAATGGATTTACTACTTTTGTCTGATTGTCATCTTAAATTGTTCGTCATGGTTGAAAGTTCAATCTTGCAGGTTCTTTTTTCCCATTAGACTAAGGAATATGTTGAGTTATGCATATGCACGAGATACCAATCTACAGAAGTATATTTGCTTGAACCTTGAATCCTTCTATTGCAAATCTTTTTCCGTATTCCAATTTGTTGACTTTGCGGAATATTTAACCACATCAGTTATATCTCATTTCAGATTTCAATTATGGATCTAGAATTATGTACAAGCATGCTCAACCAAATTATATGAAAAACGGTGGTGGCGACTGGTGCATAAGGTGCCAGAAATAACAAGTGAGTTACGTTTCGCTATGCTCTTATATTTCCTTTAGTTCATAATTGGCTTCTAAAGAATTTCTTATACAACTTGCTCTTCCTCTTTTTAAATATACATGACAAAAAAAAAAAAAAAAAAAAAAAAAAAACTTTGCGACTTCCCTTATGGAACGTGTTTGTGTTTATCAATACACATGTAAATGTTATTCAGACACTAATTTGCATATATAAAACACGAATCACGCAACACAAGTTCGTCAAATTTAGTCTCAATTGTAAAGGGCACACGCGCATCGCGCGTGCCCAGAAACTAGTTATTATAAAAGTGAGAATCTCCTAATGTAATGTTTAAATACTAACATACCCCAAAAAATAGTAAAAGGGCATTTTACCCTCCACTTAAATATTACTATTGTAATATTTTTGTACAAAAAGTTAAACATATATTTAAATTCCCATTAATTTTTTTTTTGGACAACTTAATGTCAGCATAATTAATAAAAATAACAAATAAATTTACTTCTGATAATGATAACCAAGACAAAAAAAACAGAATACCAACAAGCTTAATTAATTCATTAATGGCCTCAAATATTAAACCTGTCAGGTGACCAGCCTTTAAGCATAAAACTACTCTCTTCGGTCCATATTATTTGATTTTTTGACTGTTTTCACACAGATCAAAGATTCCGCTTTTTAGCATTAATTAAAGATGTCATTTACTAAATTAACCTTGATCTCTTTCAAAATTTACTCATAGAAAATTGTAAGAGTTTTATGCATTTAATTTATTAATAGGAGTAACTTTGGAAAGTCTAAACAAATAATATCTTGAATTTTGAAAAAATCAAATATTTTGGACCTAAGAAAAAATCCCAAAAAAATCATATAAAATGGACCGCAATGAGTAAAAATTATTTGTGAAATGTGCTTTAATACTCAAGACTTGAGAGTGAAATATTCATTGTTACCAATAAATTCCTACACGTGTAAGTGTAATTCAAACTTTTGGTTTGCTTTGTATTAGTAATTACTCCTATAAAAACACAAAGATGGTACAATAAAGAAGGCCAGCTTTTGGTTTTCTCGAAGAGGGTGTATGAGCAATTAATTCTCCAAAATTGCAACCTTTGAAATTGTAATTAGTATTAGTATTTTATTATATTAGAGAAAATATCATTCATCTTTAATCAATCATCTCCCCAAGAAAACCAACATACATCCAATTAAATTGTTTTAACAGTTGAAGAGAACTATCAGATAGTGTTAAATTCTCATCAAACTCTTGCTTATATACGTGATCTTTTATATCATTATAAATAGTCTATTTTATCTGGAATGACTATCGCAATGCACAAATTCTTTCCCGTAAATATTAACCCAAGTTCAATAGTTTATTCCCTTTTGGTTACATTCTATGAGCATTCATATTCAATATATTTTTGTTTAGGTAAATTTTGGCTAGAAATAGATATCAGGCACCTATTTGCAATTAATTATTATCATACATATATGTGCATGAAAATTTTGTTGGGATATCTTTAAATTGCCAAAAACTTTATTTTTAATTAAAATAATTATGATATATGATCATCTGTTTCTTGCATACAATAATCCTTCACTAATATCAGATGTATATATATGCAAGGTGTTCATATATAGTAGAATGTTTCCGTCTTGTAATGAAGGTAAGGCTGTCATGTCCCTCTCTCCTTTTGTGATCCATACAAGCACACCCTATCTCTAATGGGCAAGATTAAGGTTAACAAAAAAGTAAAAAAAGAAGGTGTTCTTATACATTTAAGAGTGATAATATTTGCCTGTTTCTTTTTGTCTAGAAAATAGTGTTATTTCTTTATTTTCGTTTTTTATAAGTTTGGTATTATATTCCTATGATTTTGTAGTATATGTCAAATGCTTATGTTTTTTTGACAGGTTTTTCAACTGTTGCACTCTTTTTAAATTACTATAATAATGTGTGATATTTCAGGGATACTGCCATATCTAAAGGAGGCAAGGTAAGCCTATTGTTTTCTGCTGTACAAGTGTTTCTTTTTTGGGTGTTGGGGATAGTACACCAGTTCGTCATAGGTAATTGATGTGGTATATGTTGTTTGCTTTTTGTTTTTTCAAATGTTGTTTGCTTTCCTTTGATATCCTAGCTACACTGCAATTGAAATTCCCTACGGTCATTGTTGTTTACTTTCCTTTGGCATCCAAGCTTATGCTTCTAACTCTACTAGATATTTTTCTTCAGTCTACCGTCTTTACTAATAGTGTAAGTATATTCCTAATTCATCTATTTGTATTTTGAATGGTCATACTACGTTCCACTGATATTCTTTTGTCTAATTCATGTACGAAAGAACTCGGTTTTGAATTAGACAAATGGTACATGTAAGTGCAGTTACTAACTCATAAATTATAGACATCAATTATTAACTAAATCTATCACAAATAACTGTTACTTCTTTGCAAGCTTACACCATAAAATTTGAAATGTTAATCTTATTCACATTTGAACAATATGTTGTTGAAATATATGAACACGGAGCTACCAAATTTCGTGTTACTCAAATATTTAGTTTAAAAATAAATAATGATAAGCATAAGATTCACGTGCAACGCACATATTAAAAACTAGTGTATAATAAATGTTGTTATCTGGACAAGCATAAACATGGGATTACATACCGCTAAGTTGTTTGCTTCCTCTTTTGCTCTCTCTCCTTCAATTCCTTCTCCTCTGTCCATGTTTGATGTTTGATGTTTCCACTAGTCAGCGCGAAACCAGCTTTTGCTTTCCCTTTGTTTTGAGTTCTGAATATCTGATGTATAGAAACTATATAATCCTTTATCAGGAGAAAGAAGAGCAAGAAATAACATACTGAAGGAAGAAGCATATAAAAATTCATAACGAGATACACAATGTTGTTGTGGTTATTCATCTAAAACTTTATTTCTCGTTTAGCTCTAAAGGTGGCTATTGAGCACAAATTTTACTGATTTAGCTGATCAGCATCATCCATCATGTATATGTTTTTGCTTAAATGATCAATAAAATCAAATAATAATCTTTCTTGTTATTTATTTGAGTCATTAAAGAAAACTGAAAGCCCTCGTAAATATCATATTAAAAAAACTAGAAATGAAAAATAAAATGAGGCTTTAAACATAATCTTACCTTTTGACCGACTTCAGAAACCAAGATTAAGCAAAGGATGAAACTCTCTTTTTTAATTAATGAATAGATTTTTTGGGTTTAAAATGGTTTTGCTCTGAATTCAGAAAGATTATAAGAGAAGAAAGGCGAGAGAGCATTATCGTATTTTAATCAATTGCGATAATTAAGTACACGTCTTGGCTTGTGATCTGGCGCCTATTAATTATAGTAATTTTTTATGGTCATCTTATCTTGAGATTTCTTTATATGCAAAGCATCACATCTCGTAAGAAAATGTAGTATATTTTAACTATTCCAGTGACACGTCTTGTCTTTTGATCTGACACGTATTAATTAATATATAATTTTTATGCTCTACTTGTCTTTAGATTTATTTAAATTTTAAGCATGATGGAAGAACTGTGTTAAACTATTCCAGTAGATGTATTATATAAATCAAAAAGAATCAAGCCCAACTTCAAGAAGAATTCTCTAGTAGTTATATATCTATGAACGAGTTGATAGCTTTTACGATCATTCAACTTGTGGTAATTGGCTCAAGGTCATCAATTTTTTCTTTATCTCCAAAAAGTTATTTTACTTTACCTAGTTACCTTCCACGGTCATCTAAGACATGATGTATTTTCAGGTTACTGATGTGGAAACTAAAAAAAATTTGGGAAAGAAATACTAAAACAACTAGAATCTAGACTTTGGGATAGAATTACTGAACTCCATTAATGAGCAGAGAGATGCAAATCAGGTGAATAATCCAGCTGCTCGGGATAATCCTCTTTTCGATCACAATCATCTGTTGTTCTTATCACCGACGGACACATCTGGCGTAGCTCTTACCTCTATTCAACTCACCGGAGCTGAGAACTATGCACTTTGGAGCAGATCTATGAAGATTATTCTGTTAGGTCGAGAAAAGTTGGGGTTTGTTGATGGATCACGTGCTAAGAGTGATTATGAAGATAGCGAGCTTGTTAAGCAGTGGAAGAAGTGTAACGCCGTCGTGCTTTCATGGATTATGAATGTCGTTTCCAAGGAATTACTCACTGGCGTTTCCCCTTTCTGTCTTTGAGAAGGATTTTTTTTGGTCTTACTCTCTAGAGCACCCTTCATTCTCAAAGATCGTGGACATCCTTTGGTTGCCGCTCGTGGAGGGTCAAGCAAAGTTATTTTGTGACTTTTCTCACATGAGTTTAATTCCAAATTTGACTCACTAACTTGATTTTCCTCTACACAATCTTTCTCAAACTCATAAGGAAGTTCATCAAGTTCTTCACATAATTGTAATAATCTTTGGTGTGCAAGTTGATAATATTTTCCAGACCGTGTAGCTCGTTCCGAAACCCCAATAGATTGCATCATAATGTTATTAAACAACAAAGCAGGTTTCAACTTTTTGGTTTCATTTGGAGAGTCATCAACTTTTTCTCTGGTCGCATTTCTAGTCCATCGATCTAGCAAATAACAAGAAGGAAGCGAGTGAATCTGTTTTTTTATAAATACCATTAGTACATGCCTGCATAGAATTCCCATGAACTCAAACTTGTGACACGAACAAATGGCACTTTTTGATGCAAGATCCAAGCTAACAATATATGTAGGTGTTTGCCGTCCAAACTCATGCACCTTATATATGTTTATTCCATCTTTAACCTCGACTTTTTCAGAGACAAATTTTTGAGATAGAAGCAATTCTTCTTGGAAAATGTTAAACACTTTTCTATTATATGCCTTAGCTGCTTCATCCTCCATAGGATATAAAGTTTTCAACTTAGGCATTGAAGATTTTGTCTTGAAATCCTTCTCATATATTTTATCATATCTAGCATCAATAGCCTTGTCGTATTGCACCACAAATACGCTCATCGGAGTACTAGAGCTCAAATAATCTTTAAAAAACTTATTCATACTCTCACTTCTTTGAGTTGTTGACATGCCTGCACAAAAGGTAGTACGCACATATGCTGGAATCCATTTCTCACGAATTGCATATATCTTACGCAACCAATTAATTTCTCCTAAGTTGTATGTTTTCATAATTTCAGTCCACGCTGTTTCAAATTCTTCTGGAGTGGTCGATTCGTGAATACACCTACCAAACTTGCTCTTGAAATCAGCATGTTGATTGTAAACATGACTTAAATAATCCGGAATCTTCTTTTCTATGTGCCACATACAAAAGTGGTGTGCACTATCTGGGAATACCTTTGCAACAGCATTTGTGATGGCGGCATCCTGATCTGTTATGATTGTACGAGGTGCAACTCCCGACATTGCTCCTTTCCAAGTACGAAGTAACCACTCGAAAGTTTCCTGGGTTTCATCCCAAAGTAAAGCACAACCAAACAAAATGGACTGATGATGATGGTTAACCCCTGTAAATGGAACAAATGGCATCTTATACCTATTTGTTAGATATGTAGGATCAAAGACGACAACTTCTCCAAAATTCTTATAAGCTACCCTTGATCTAGCATCAACCCAAAAACAATTAGCTAAACGACCATTGTCATGCCCTAAAAAATTAAATTACTTGCTGCGAGTTATTTATTTAAAGGCTCGTGACTGGTGTTCAAAAAGGTACAAAATTATTTAGAGAACTCGGAGTCGCCACTTGACATAGTTTAAGGTGTGCCAAGTCACCAAAAGGTACCTTGGAACACCTCTGACTCGTCTAATGGTCTGCGTTAGAGATTCGGGTAAGGTTCTCAGTTGACTCTCGGGAACTTTGTATAACTTTTAAATTTCAGGTGTAGTTCAAACTCAAAAGCCGAAGCAGAACAAAAAAGCGTTGCAGCACCATTTAGTGAGGCTCATCAAATGGTAAACTTCTGTTAATAATCTTGTTGACAAGTAGCTTATTTTAATGTGCCTTTCTTTTGGCTGAAAACTATTTTCTGAATTTTTTTGAAAATTTATAAGCAGTCTCAATCATTTCCACAATTTTACCACGGACAAGTTGAGAACACAGGTTTTGCATATCCCAACTCATTCACGGTAAGATTGCTCTTACCTCAGCCAGGTCTATTCAAGCATTGTTTATATGTTTAAATGTGTGCTATCTACCTATACTTCTTCAGGATTTAATGAAAGCAGCTTCAAATCCGTTCCAACAAAACCTCCCTCTGATAGGAATCAAATACGACAAACAAAAAGATAGAAGAGCGAGAAACTTCTCGAACTCCCTTCGAAGTAACCACGGGGAACTCGTCCCGAGATACCCTCGAATCGGTGTCTAGAAGGACCTACACTATGCAACGACCCTCGAGACAACACCGGACTCGCAAGTCGAATGGTCGGGTTAGCGGTTCAAGACTCAACTAGGTTCCACTAGTGAATTCAAGCAACCAAAGACAAAGGTTTCTTCCAAAGAGATGAACTCAATTCTAAATCAATGTTTTAATCAAACTGTAAGGTAAAAAGGTTTGAAAGATGTTTGTGAAGTATTTATAGACTTCACTTACATGTTATGAAAGCTCAAAAATACCCCTAAAGTGGGTTTAAACAATAAAGGCCTCGTAGGGCTAAACTTGTCCAAAACATAGCATAAAACTAAGAAATCCCGCAGCCTCGTCACAAAGTAGGCGCCCAGCCTACTCAAGGTAGGCTCCCCGCCTGGTTTCCTCATGCTGAAGGAGTAGGCGGCCGCCTGGTTTGCAGAGGCGGTCCGCCTGCTTGGAAATCCAGAGAGCTGTCGAAATGTAGGCGGCCGCCCAGTGGAGTAGGCGGTCCGCCTGGTTCTGTGGGCTCTTGACTTGTCTCCAAAAGCGCTCCGGATGCCTCGTCAAGTGTACTAGAAGGTCCTCCGTCCTTGGCACACCAAAGCACAGTCTTCAAGGCGCTCTTGGGGCCTTCTTCCATACCCTTCCATATCAAGTGAAGATGGATGTCTTGGATCAACTTGGCTTGGCTCCGAGTGAAGGGTTTTGTGGGGGTTTGGGTCTTATCATCCTCCCCTTCTTGAGAGGATTTCGTCCTCGAAATCGAAGCATCACTCCCGACCTCTTCATCATCATCCACGACCTCTTCATTACCTACATTCAAAGGAACCAAGTCACTAACATTGAAAGTATTAGAAACTTGATACTCACATGGCAAGTCGACCACATATGCGTTGTTGTTGATCTTCGAGAGCACTTGGAAAGGGCCATCTCCCCGGGGTGCCAACTTCCCTTTCCTAAGGTTTGGAAACCTTTCTTTCCGGAAGTGCACCCACACATAGTCACCCTTCTTGAGTTCCACCTTCTTGCGTCCTTTGTTCTTCTTGGCGGCAACCTTAGCATAAGATTCCTCCAAGTTCTTCTTCACCTTAGCATGTAGCTCCATCAAAGCCTTGGCTCGAGCTTTCCCTTCAAAATTAACAACCATTTCCCTTGGCAAAGGGGTTAGATCAAGGGGAATCAAGGGGTTAAAACCATAAACACATTCAAAAGGAGTCATGCCAATAGCGCCATGCAATGTACGATTGTAGGCAAACTCCATCATAGGCAATCTATCAATCCACGTCCCGGCCTTACCTCGGGTCATGGCCCTAAGAAGAGTACCCAAGGTTCGGTTTACCACTTCGGTTTGACCATCGGTTTGTGGGTGGTGGGACGTAGAAAACAAGAGCTTGGTACCTAAAGCACCCCATAAACTTCGCCAAAAATGGCTTAGGAACTTAGTGTCCCTATCAATCACTATAGTTTGAGGCACACCATGTAGCTTCAAAACATTCTCAACAAACAAGGAAGCTACATGTTGGGCGTCATCACATTTTTTGCACGGAATGAAATGAGCCATCTTAGAGAACCTATCCACGACAACAAAGATGCTATCGTGCCCCCCCTAGTCCTTGGTAATCCCATGACAAAGTCCATCGATATATCCAACCACGGACTAGTAGGTACGGGTAGTGGGGTGTATAACCCATGAGGGTGGGATTTAGATTTGGCACGCTTGCACTCAAGGCAATTAGTGCAAAACTTCTCCACATGCACCCTCATCTTCGGCCAATAGAATTGTTCTTGAAGAACGGCCAAAGTCTTCCTTACCCCAAAGTGACCCATGAGTCCCCCACAATGTGCCTCTTGCACGAGCAATTCCCTCCATGAGGACTCGGGTATGCACACTCTACCATTTTTAAAGATGAATCCATTAGACCATTGGTACTGTGCAACTCTCTCCCCTTTCTCTAGAGCATCATGGACACTCTTTAGCTTTGGATCATGAGCATACATCAATTTGATGCTCTCGAATCCCATGAGCTTACAGGTGAGAGTGGTGGTAAGAGCGAACTTTCTTGAAAGCGCGTCCGCCACAACATTGTCCTTCCCTTTCTTGTATTGGATCACATAGGGAAAGGACTCAATAAATTCAACCCACTTGGCATGCCGTTTATTAAGCTTCTCTTGGCCTCTCAAATGCTTGAGTGACTCATGGTCACTCTTGATTACAAACTCACGAGGCAAAAGGTAATGTTGCCAATGGGCAAGGGCTCTCACAAGGGCATACAACTCCTTATCATATGTAGAATAATTCAAGGAGGCCCCTTTCAACTTTTCACTAAAGTAGGCGATGGGTTTGCTATCTTGCATTAACACACCACCGATTCCCACCCCCGAGGCATCACACTCAACCTCAAATGCTTTCCCAAAGTCGGGTAATTGTAATAAGGGGGCGGTACTCAACCTACCTTTCAACTCTTGGAAAGCCTTCTCTTGAGGCTCTCCCCAAACAAAGGGTTGGTCTTTCTTGACCAATTCGGTGAGTGGAGCGGCTATGGAGCTAAAGTCTCTCACAAATCGTCTATAAAAACTAGCAAGACCATGAAAGCTCCTCACTTGAGTCACGGTAGTAGGAGTAGGCCAATCACGTATGGCCTCTACCTTAGACTCATCCACCTCCACTCCTTGGGCACTCACAACAAACCCAAGAAAGACAACCTTCTCTACACCAAAGGCACACTTTTTGAAGTTAACATAGAGCTTTTCGGCTCTCAAAGTTTCAAGCACTTGCCTAAGGTGGTCAACATGTTCATCAATTGTCCTACTATAGATCAAGATATCATCAAAATAGACAACGACAAACTTGTTGATAAAAGGCTTCAAAACATGGTTCATGAGTCGCATGAAAGTACTAGGTGCGTTGGAAAGCCCGAAGGGCATTACCAACCATTCATAGAGACCGAATTTGGTCTTGAATGCGGTTTTCCATTCATCCCCGGGTTTCATCCGGATTTGATGGTAGCCGGACCTAAGGTCGATTTTAGAAAAGACACGCGACCCACTCAATTCATCCAACATATCATCAAGCCGTGGAATAGGGTGACGATACTTGATCGTTATCTTATTCACGGCTCGGCAATCTACGCACATTCTCCAAGTGCCGTCCTTCTTTGGGACAAGAATGACCGATACGGCACAAGAACTCAAACTTTCCCTCACCAAGCCTTTTGAAAGCAAGTCATCAACTTTTTTTTGCAACTCCCTCGTATCCTCGGGATTGCTTCTATAAGCCGGCTTGTTCGGGATTTGAGAGCCCGGAATAAAATCGATTTGATGTTCAATACCCCTCAAGGGAGGTAAGCCATCGGGCATCTCATCCGGGAACATGTCCCCAAAGTTCTCCAAAACATTTTTCAAAGCACTAGGTAAGGGACTAGAAGAAACATCACAATTAGAGTTAAGGATCATACCTTTGTGCACTAAGCATAGGAGAAACTTGTTGTCATCATTACCTCTTAGGAGCTCGCCCGGTTGCATCATGGCACATATGCCACCGGTGGATGAAGTAGGTGGGATTGCCACCATGCTTTTGGACAAAGGGCTAGTCTCAATGATTGACTTGGCCTTTGCCGCCTCCCTCAACTCCTTCATTCGATTGTAGTCATCACTCACTTGTTTAGGAGTTAGGGGCTTCAACACAAATTTTCTTCCCTCATGTTGGAGCGTGTAGGTGTTAACACGTCCATTGTGAACCACTTGCCGGTCAAATTGCCAAGGCCTTCCAAAGAGAAGGTGGCAAGCTTGTATGGGCACAACGTCGAACAAGTGTTCATCAACATAACTTCCCATTTTAAACTTGATCATTGCTTGCTTCACTACCTTGAGCTCCCCACATTCACTAAGCCATTGTAACCGGTAGGGCTTGGGATGCTTCATGGTAGGCAACTTCAATTGAGTTATGAGAGATTGACTCACCACGTTGGTACAACTCCCGGAATCAATGATCATAGAACACACGACACCCTTAACACGACACCTAGCATGGAAGAGGTTTTCCCTTTGCAAGGTTTCACCATCCTCCGCAATCATAGCTCCTAGGCTTCTCCTCACCACTAAGAAAGTATGAGGTTCCTCCTCCTCTACCGTGTCATCTTCACCATCCTCCTCTACTCCCTCATCTCCCTCTACCCCCTCTACTCCCTCATCTTCCGACTCACTCTCCTTTTCATATGCATCATTACCAACAACAACCATGGTTCTTTTCGTAGGACACTCTTTAGCAAAGTGTCCATACCCCTTGCATTTGTGACATTGAATGGAAGAAGAAGTAGGAGTATTCAATTGGGTTTTAGAGTTACCTCCCACATTGGATGTGTACTTCTCAAATGGCTTCTTCACATCCTTGCTTGCATTGGCACCACTCGTTCCACTAGCACTCGGGAACCTTGAATTTGTGGTAGGAGGCTTCCATCCCTTTGTATTGCTTGTTGGAGTAGTAGTGCTACTCTTGTAGCGAAAGGACTTCTCATCTTTGAGCCATTTCTCGGCTTCAACCGCATCATCACATAGCTTGTAGAGATCATCATATTTGTGGAACTTCAATTGTGAAGCTATGTCTCGGTTTAAGCCCCCTTTGAAACGGATTATGGCCATCTCATGATCTTCATCATCTAGGTCAAGGTTCATTCGGACTTGCTCAAATTCATTGAAGTATTCCCCAACCGAATTGGAACCTTGTTTCAACTCATAGAGACGTTTTTGTTGCTCAACCCGGTATTGATTAGTCAAGTACTTCTCATCCATCACCCGGATCAACTCTTCCCAAGTAAGATTAATAGCCATCCCCGTCCTCCTTCTATTCCTCTTCACCGACTCCCACCAAGTAGAAGCGAAAGATTCGAAGGAAGAGATTGCATACTTAGTCTTCTTTATCTCGGGCATATCATTGGTTTCAAATATCCGCTCCATGGCCAATTTCCAATTTTTGTACTCCACCGGGTCACTACTTTCTTTGAAAGAAGGAATAGTGAGCTTCACACTATTGAGGTTGTTGTTGTTATCACGACCCCCTTGGAAAGGCTCCGGTTGGCCTCCATAGTGATCTCCATAACTACCATAACCTCCATAATCTCTCCTAACATCCCCTCCAACATACCCCATAGGTTGCCCTCGACCTCGGCCCCTACCTCTATCCACATTCCGACCCCAATTCATACCTCGCCTCGGTTGAAAGTGATCATCAAACCCATACACGTCATCTCCATAGTTGGCTTCCTCCCCTTCTTGAGCTTCATCGACTTGCTCAAGAGGTTGCACATTTCGGATGGGTTGTGGTAGTGGAATATTCCTTGGAGGGTTGTCTAAGATACGGGGAATGCCCGTTCGTTGGGGATTGCCCAACATTGGATCAACTCTCTCTCGATCCTCCTTTACCCGTTGTTGTTGGAACATTTCAAGGACCTGGCTAACTTGCTCCGGGGTAAAGTTAGGAGTACTAGAGACTTCAACTTGGACGCTCGTGGTCCCCTTTTCGACTTGGACACTCGGGGTCCCCTTCTCCGATGGGACATTAGAAGTCCCTTGCTCTACTAGGGCACTTGAAGCACCCTTCTCGAGAGATTCAATCCTTTGATTCATGAGGTCCATCTTGGCAAGAAGGTTAGCCAAGGCCTCCTTTATGAAATCTTGTCCTTCGGTAGACATTGTACCTGCACAAGTAGCAAACGTTAGCAAGAAAACAGCCTCACACACTCCCTCACAAGTGTTCACTCGGATCGCTCGTATAGTGGGTGGTGGATTTTTCACTCTTGCTTGAACCAAAAGCTTCACGAAGTTGATTAGTAAACCTTCAACTTAACCACTCAATTCAAAAGTCCAATGAGCTCCGGGGTGAGTGGAGTTAATAGGACTCTATCGGAACGATAGCTCTTTAAGTGCGGACTTGAGTCAAAAGAGACTACGAGTCTTCTTTGAGTTCTAATCTCCGGTCTAGGCTTGAGTTTCCTAATAGCTTAGAAGGGTTAGCACAATTCGAGTAGGCACGATTACTCGAAGAAGTGCTAATTAGATGGAATGCAATCAACACAACACGAAAACCTAGAAGAAACTACCCGAAACGACACCCAACAGAAGTAGGCGCCCCACCTGTTTGGACTAGGTGGTCCGCCTGGTTCTCTTCAGTGGAGAGTGGGCGGTCCGCCTCTGTAAGTGGGCGGTCCGCCTACTCCAAAATCCAGAGAGTTGACAGAAAAGGGGCGGTCCGCCTGTCTCTGTAGGCGCCCCGCCTAAAACAATTCCAGCACAGATTCAAACACGAAGTTTTTGGTTTTGCACCTCAAAATCCAACGATTCCACTGTTGTTTTAGCAATCCAAAGGTACCCCAATGTTGTTTCAACCACAAAGAACGATCCCCAATCAATTTTTATCAAACCCCAATCAAAATTCAACAGTCTACCATGTTCATAGCTAGGGTTTCAATCTTTTTCAATTTTTTCAAGGGATTCAAAATTCCAATGCTTGTGTTCCAACTCCAAATCGAACGTATAGGGTACCAAAAGAACGGGTTTCCAATAAGGATCAAACCCCAACAACAATCACACAACGAATCCAACAATCCAAGAATCTATGATTAAAATTTTTTTTGGTGTTTTCTTCCTTTTCTATTTTTTTTTTTTTTTTTGTAGTTTTTCTTCTTTTCAAAAGCAATAAGCAAGAACCTAAAAACGAAACTAACCTAGGCACGAAGAATCAAGGGTCGGGGGTTCGTAGAAACGATACCCGAGCCTTGCTCTGATACCAAGATGATAGGAATCAAATACGACAAACAAAAAGATAGAAGAGCGAGACACTTCTCGAACTCCCTTCGAAGTAACCACGGGGAACTCGTCCCGAGATACCCTCGAATCGGCGTCTAGAAGGACCTACACTATGCAACGACCCTCGAGACAACACCGGACTCGCAAGTCGAATGGTCGGGTTAGCGGTTCAAGACTCAACTAGGTTCCACTAGTGAATTCAAGCAACCAAAGACAAAGGTTTCTTCCAAAGAGATGAACTCAATTCTCATTCAATGTTTTAATCAAAGTGTAAGGTAAAAAGGTTTGAAAGATGTTTGTGAAGTATTTATAGACTTCACTTACATGTTATGAAAGCTCAAAAATACTCCTAAAGTGGGTTTAAACAATAAAGGCCTCGTAGGGCTAAACTTGTCCAAAACATAGCATAAAACTAAGAAATCCCGCAGCCTCGTCACAAAGTAGGCGCCCAGCCTACTCAAGGTAGGCGCCCTGCCTGGTTTCCTCATGCTGAAGGAGTAGGCGGCCGCCTGGTTTGCAGAGGCGGTCCGCCTGCTTGGAAATCCAGAGAGCTGTCGAAATGTAGGCGGCCGCCCAGTGGAGTAGGCGGTCCGCCTGGTTCTGTGGGCTCTTGACTTGTCTCCAAACGCGCTCCGGATGCCTCGTCAAGTGTACTAGAAGGTCCTCCGTCCTTGGCACACCAAAGCACAGTCTTCAAGGCGCTCTTGGGGCCTACTTCCATACCCTTCCATATCAAGTGAAGATGGATGTCTTGGATCAACTTGGCTTGGCTCCGAGTGAAGGGTTTTGTGGGGGTTTGGGTCTTATCACCCTCAGTAATGGGCAATAAGATAGAAGACTTGGAGCTTCAAAGTATAAAAGAAGCATGAAGAGACAAGCCTCCAGACTTCAATTATTTCACTGTCTTCTTTTGTTTAGTAGTCCTTTCAATGTTATTAGAATTACTGATGAGGCAAGCCTCCAGACTTTAATTGTTTCATAAGTTTTATCTATATCAATTCATTTCTTATGTATTTGAGGAAATAAATGCATTTTGTGCTATTAGAATGAAAAATTGGTGATGTGCAGCTGCAAGTTTTCTCTAAGTACCTGAAGATATAGTCATGTACAGGAGCTTGGATTTTTCAGTAGACATAAGCCACCTTCAATAAAGGAATATGTATCTCATAAATATAAGAAGTCTTAACACTTACAGGCCCTCCTATCTAGTAAAGAGATACCGTCAAAAGAGAAGGCCAGACAGTGAAAATTCTTGAAAAATACACTAAGCAAGTACAAAATAAGTACATTGTTGGATTACAAATTGGTAGAAAAAGTGAGTACCTACAGTTCCTATAGTGAGTGAAAGAACTCAGAAAACATATACATGTTTTAAGTTAGTCCAACCCGTTAGTAAGTACATAAATTTGTATTTAAGATTGTAAGTAACAATTGTGGTGTCTTCAAGACAGCACTTGTTCCTCTCCTTGCATATCAACCAAGTATGCATGCGGATATATGTGGTGCAGCAGACATTGTGAGCTTTTCCTCAGTCCAAAGCAATAGTCTCTATTTGGATAAAAGAACTAATACATTGCTCAAGGGCTTCCATGCAGCAACATTTAAGGCAATATTTGCTAGTAATAACAAGTCAACCTCTCAATTCATCCTTTTGTGAAAATTCCAACCAAATTGTTCAAGACATTCACCATTTAATTTGAGGTTGTAGCCGCCAAAAGATGACTGTTGAGAATTGGGACTGCAAAAATGCCTGCAAAAATTCCTGCAGTAAAATGAACTGAGAAACATAATTAATTTTAGTTACTACAATTTAGGCGACAACAGGCTCAAGTTTGTTTTGATTACAATTTTATTCACAAGAATAAGGAAGTTAAAATGACATATTGTATTAATCTATGACCATTAAACTAATATATTAGACCTAAGTAATGACTTTGATTTTTAGCCGAGTCGAGCCAACTCGAACAAGCCTGAGCTTTGATCTATGGAACCGAGCTAGACCAAGTGTTATGATCTAGCCAAGCGGAGGTGAATCTAGCCAAGTGTTATCCTTGTGGTCATATCTCCTGTATATGATAATACCACCATCAAAGGTGGATTGTAAGTAGGAATCAATCAAGATCAGTAACTACTACACCACACAAAAGCATATGAGAATAATTTTCACAATAACTTTATTAGTAATTTGAGATCATAAAGGCGTTGGGAGAAAAGGTTCTATTGTTGAAAACAGGATCGCCGCAACAATAACAATTAGCAAGAATAGCAGAGTTGTAATAAGTAAGAAAAGAGAACATAAGCATGACAATAGGACCAACAATCAAACCAAGTTGCGCTACTGACCAAAGACAAAACTCCCAAACCAATTACAGCTGTTATGATGTGAGCACTTGATGTCCAAACAGTCCCAGTTCTTTTGAGACTACCATCATCATCGAAACAGTTAGATTCGATGACATTGATGGAAACATCGAATCCATGGTGTTCTGAAGCACTGTTGTTGTTATCTCCCATCTAATTTCTGAGTTAAATGGAGAGTAAATTTCTCGTATGGTCACTAAGCTTTACTCTCCGTAACACTAAGGTTACAAGACTATTTTTTATGAAGAAATTCTCATAAATTGCTTTATTATCCTGTTACAAGATTTAATGTTGTTATTTTTTTCTTCCAAAAAGAACTTAAGTATTTTTCAATCACATCTTCAAAGTCAAAATCTCAATTTACAATTCTAAAAAGATACAATTAAGAGAGCAGAAGCAATTCAAACTATAATAAGAGAAATCCTTCTTTACCTTAGAGGTTAGAGATGCTTTCGACAAATTCAATCCACCCTATCCTCCCGTATTGTTTTGGGGTCGGTGCAGCCACAGTTGACGGCGAATTTTGGACAGAAGGGATAGAAGAGGGACGCAGGAGTTGATGGAGCAAGAGAAGCAATAATCGTGATGGAAAATCGCCCTAGTGAGAAAGGGACAGGAAAACGCGGGGTTTGAAACGGGGTGAGGGAGGAAAGAGAAAAGCTAGCGTAGAATTTTTGAAAAGAAAATAAAAGAGAATTGGTAACCTGCTATAGGAGGTCATTTTTACCTGATAGTGTAAAAAAAAAGTACACTGACAGTGTACAAAACTTAAACTCAATAAGAGTTTAATACAACGACTGGAATATTTCAACATATTTCGTCGGTCATGCTTAAAACTTAAACAAATCTAAAGATAAGTAGAGCATAAAAATTAATATAGTAATTAATACGTGCCAGATCAATAGACAAGACATGTCAATGGAATAGTTAATACATTTTCCTACGAGATGTGATGCTTTGAATTTGAAAAAATCTCAAGATAAGTAGAGCATAAAAAATTACTATAATTATTAGGCTCCAGATCACAAGCCAAGGACGTGTACTTAGTTATCACAATTAATTAAAGAAATTTTTACACAAAAATACAATTTTTAGAACTTAATTACCAAATATAGCAGTATTTTAGCAAAATAACTCTATATAGAGAAAAACACAAGTTACTTATAAACATAACAAAAACATAGCAATATTTTCCCGTAACATATTAAACCCTTACATTCTTCCTGCTATTTCCCCCACTATCATTTTTGCTCCTGCCATTTCCCCAAATTTCACTTTTACTTCTTCCATTTCCCCCAATTTCACTTTTCCTCTCACCATTTCCCTCAATTTCACTTTTACTCCTCCCATTTCCCCAAATTTTACTTTTCCTCATCCCATTCTCACTATATCTCGTTGTATCTCACTGTATCTCGATGTTTCTCAACTACCAACCACCTCATATCTAACCGTATCTTTCCAACCAACCACATCGTATCTCAACTACCAACCACATCGTATCTCGTTGTATCTCACTGTATCTCAACTACCAACCACCTCGTATCTAACCGTATTTCGCCTACCAACCACATCGCATCTCATTGTATCTCAACTGCCAACCACCTCGTATCTAACTGTATCTCACCTACCAACCACATCGTATCTCAACTACCAACCACTTCGTATCTAAATGTATCTCGCCTACCAACCACATCGTATCCCATTGTATCTCACCTACCAACCACCTTGTATCTAACCGTATCTCGCCTACCAACCACATCGTATCCCATTGTATCTCACCTACCAACTACCTCGTATCTAACCGTATCTCGCCTGCCAACCACATCATATCTCAACTACCAGCCACCTCGTATCTAACCGTATCTTGCGTACCAACCACATCGTATCTCATTGTATCTCAACTACCAATTACCTCGTATCTAACCATATCTTGCCTACCAACAACATCGTATCTCAACTTTCAAGCACATTGTATCTCAACTACCAACCACCTCGTATCTAACCGTTTGTCCGTTGTTTCTCACTGTTTCTAAACTATTTCACCTTTTTTGCATTATTTCACATTATTTTTTACATTTTGTTTTGAACTTTTTCACTAGCGACTTCAGACTGTTTCAGCGCTGTATCTCACTGTATCTGCATTATTTTTGCTCCTTATCAAACTGTATCTACAATGTTTCAACACTATTTCGGATTGTTTCAGCATTATTTCAAGTAGTTTTGCACCGTATCTAACTATTTATAGACTGTATCTAGCTGTTTCTAGACCATTTTAGCATTTGTTTCATCCCGTTTGTTCGTTATTTCTCACTGTGTCTAAACTATTCCATCTTTTTTGTATTGTTTCACATTATCTTTAACATTTTATTTCGGACTTTTTGATTAGCTATTTTAAACTATTTCAGCGCTGTATCTGCACTATGTTTGCTCCGTATCGAACCGTATCTAACTGTTTTTGTACCGTTTCAGTTGTGTTCAGCACTGTATCTAACTGTTTCAAATTGCGTTCAGCACTGTATCTAACTGTTTCTGCACCGTTTCAGTTTGTTTCAGCACTGTATCTAACTGTTTCTACACCATTTCAGGTTGTTTCAGCACAGTTTAAAGCCTCTTTCTGTTTCTAAACTATTTCACCTTTTTTATTATTTCACATTATTTTTTACATTTGTTTCAGACTTTTTCACTAGTTGTTTCAGACTGTTTTAATATTATATCTCTTTGTATCTTCACTATTTTGTGATCCGTATCTAACCGTTTCTCGTTGTATCTAAGTTGTTTGAAACTGTTTCAGCGCCGTCTCAAGACTGTTTCAACACTGTTCACTTTCATATACATCACCACTTAGTGGACCAAAAGTGGAAATGATCTTTTAAGAGGGGTTATAAATGTAACAGTGTCGCTGAAGCTATTTCTGTAAATCTTCACTAACAAAAAAAATCTCACAGTCAACTTCGATGTACGCCGCCGACATCAGTTTTCAGATTAGGGTTCCGCCACTAAGCGTTGGAAGAGACTGTTTGTTTGAAGCCTTAGAGTTCCTCCTGTTCCAGCCTCAACAACATCACTATTCGCATTGAGGATTCCAACGGGAGTAATTGTATCCCACGACTAAGCTGGTTCCATTGATCTTCAGATCCAAAGAGGCTTCATAACAGAGAAACAGAGGGGACATATCGTAAAGAGGAGAGGGTAATCGGCTCTCCGTCGTGCTGTAGCTGGTTTCTGGTGAAGATTCGGTGAAGATGATGACAGTAATGGGCCGGATTTTGTGAGTTTCGTTTGAACCGGAATCATTGACGGATCGAGTGAAATCCTCCACCACCGCTACTGCCGGAGTTGATAGTATTGGTATTGTTGTTGTCGTTAGTGTTGGTATTTTCGTCGCGGAACTCTAGTGGTGGCTCTGTTTTTGTTTAGATCGATGGTTGTGGTTTGGATTTGGGAGAGGGTGGCGGCTGATTTGGTTTGGGGAAGTGGAGAAAGTGTTTTAGATTTTTTAGGAGAGTGGGTGTAAGTGTAATTATTAAAAATGAAATGTATTGATTATTCTAAAAATGTGATATGAAAATAATGCTATGTATTGTATAATATTGCTATTTTTTTTGTAATATAGGGGTGTATTTTGTATATATGTTTAAAATTTTTTTTGATTAAAATACTTATACAATAACGAGAGTATGTTATAGTAAATGACTCCTGAAGTCATTGAACTGTATTCTAACCCTGTACAGTATTTGTCAAAATGTTTCTCTCTCCCGCCTTTCTTCTCTTATTATATACCCCATCTTTCTCAATTCAGAACAAAACCAGTAAACCCAAAAATTCTATTCATTAGTTAAAAAATAGAGTTTCATACTTTGCTTAGTCTTGGTTTGCTGAACTCGGTCAAAGGTAAGATTATGTTTAAAGCCTCATTTTATTTTTCCTTTCTAGTTTTTTCTGTCTTTTATACTTATGAAATTTACAAGGGCTTTCATTTTTCCTTAATGACTCAAATAAATAACAAGAAAGATTATTATTTGATTTTATTGATTATCTAAGCAAAACATATACATGATGGATGACGCTGATCAGCTAAATCAGTAAACTTTGTGTTTAATAGCCACCTTTTAGAGTAATTCCCAGTACTTATAAAGTTTTAGATGAATAAGCACAACACTGTATCCTGTTATAACTTTTTATATGCTTTCTTCTTTCAGTTTCTTATTTCTTGCTCTTCTTTCTCTTGATAAAGGATAACTATATAATTTTTAGGAAAATTTACACCATATGACTACCCTAATAGCTAAATTACAAAAGATACCAATACTTTGCTACATTTACAAAACATAACAATATTTTTTAATATTTACCCTACATACCATTTTTTCATTTCCACTTTCCCACCCACAAAACCCTAATTTCTTCTCCTCTTTTCCTCTCTCCTCCTCTACCCATCCACCCACCCCAGCTGCCGTCCCTTTCCTTTCTCCGGCGAGCAGTCCGGCCAAGCCCGTCACCGCCCGCTGTTGCTCCTCACTCCTCTCTGGCACTGCCGCCGCCGCAGTGCAGCGGCTGTTGCTCCGATTTAAGTTTTTCGGTTGGATTTTCAGATCTATATTTTTTCCTTTTTTGTATTTGTGTATTATGTATATTATTGTATTTTTTGTATAAAATATGTATATCCTTGTATTTTTTGTACATCAATATCTATCTCCCACTTTTTGTATGTGCATGTTGGTGTATATATGTATATGTTGTTGTATGTTTGTGTATGTATATGTGTGGAGTGAAAAATTATTTGTATATATTTTTTTGTATATCTTTGTATGTCTGTATATATTTTTATATGTTTGTGTATGTTTGATTTCTCAACAATAATTTATATGAAGTTCATATGTATATATGTGTATATTTTGTATATTTCCTTTTGTAGATCTTAAAAAAAAAGAAAATTATAAATTCGGCGACCTGCCGCCGCCAGTCGGCTGCTAGTCACTGGCGCCGCCACTGTGACTGAAGTAGTGGTGAGGGAGATGGTAAACCTTAATTGTATGGTGTAAATGTACTTTGTATATGCTATGTAAAAAATATTGTTATTGTTTGTAAAATGGTACAGTGTTGTTATGTTTTGTAAATATAGCATTAAGTTTGTATATTTTTGTAATTCTCCCTAATTTCTATACATCAGATCGTGAGAACTCAAAAACAAGGGAAAGCAAAAGCCGGTTCCGCACTTACTAGTGAAAACATCAAACATGGATAAAGGAAAAGATTTGAAGCAGAGAGAGCAAAAGAGGAAGCAAACAACTCATTGTTATGTCTTCTGATATTTATGCTTATCCAAATAATAACATTTATTATACATAATATTTTTTTAAGAGTTGCTGTTGCACCTGGTGCACCTTCGCAAGACACCAGAGAGGGGAAGGGGAGGTGAATGGTGTCCTTATCCGATTTTCAAATTCTAATAACTTGTTTTTACTTTGTTCGCCTAACTCACAAAGAACCAGGTTCCTTGCAAGTTTCACCTATCTCTAAAACTTAACACAATGCGGAAACGTAAAGAACACAGAAATTTTACGTGGAAAAATCTTTGCTCAAGAAATAAAAAACCAAGACCCAACACTTTTGGGATTTAAAGTTCCACTCAAGAAAACCGAGCAAGTTTTAGATTACAACACAATGCAATCAAGGAACTAGCCTCACTCTGACTAATACCTAGAACCTTCCAAGTCTCACTATGACTTGTAAGGTTAAACTACCTCACCAAAACGTAATCTTAAATTAATGTTTCAAAACAAGCTGAAGGATTACAACTCAATAGCCTATAGAGCCGTCAATTTGGGCTTTGGCCCGCGGGCCGGCCCGACCTAGCCCTAAATTTCGTGAGGCTGGGCCATGATTTTTCGAGCCCAATAAAGACCGAGGCTTTTTAGCCCGACCCAAATAGGCCCGCTAGCCCGTGAGGCTTGACCGAGGCTGGGCTGGGCCGGCCCGCGGGTTTTATGATTAGAATTAAAATAAATTACTTAATTTAAAATTATACATATTTAAAGAAATTACAAAGCAGGAGAGAAGTCAAACTCACTACATTTAAATTTTTATACACAAATATTCCTTAAGTTGCACAACTACTCTACAATACACAACTCTACAACTCAAAAGTTAAGATAATACATCAAAAAATCTTACAAATAGAAACTACAGTAGAGTAATGCGTCCCAGCCCGCGATAATACATCAAATAGTCTTGCAAATGTATTGTTGAATACTTTAATTGTGAATCGAAACTTAATTACTATATAATAATTATACAACTTTATATTTTTTTGTATTTTTAGTTAAAATCTTAGAGTAAAAAAATAATAATTTCAAAGGTCGGGCCGGCCCGACCCAGCCCGCAGCCCTAGTAGGGCTGGGTCGGGCTCATCATTTGGTGGCCCAACTAAAAGTCGGGCCGGCCCGCCCCAGCCAGTCCAACTTCAAGGCCCGCGAGGCTTGGGCTGGGCTGGGTCGGGCCGGCCCAAATTGACAACTCTAATAGCCTATAACAGAAAACTAAGACAAACAGACTAGACTTTATGAAACTCGAACTCCTCCAGGTTCTGTCGCATTGTCTCTGTTCTCGCACACAAAAACTCTCGCGATCAATTTGCTCTTTATTTTCTCTATTGAGATTTCTTTGAGTGCGTAAACTAATATGGCCAAAACAACTTGTATTTATAGAGTTCATGGAAAGTATTTTCCATAGTTAACTTGGAACTCTTTTTTTCGTTTTGAATCAGTTTCTAATAAGGTTTATCCATATTACCTTATACGAAACCTAAGGTTTTTTGCCTAAGTCTTCAATTCTTCTCCGCTTGGGAAACAACTTCTCATTCGGCACCGCCTTGAAAGCTTTTCCTTCTTCTTCTTGGATTGAGACTTCAACTCCAGCTGTTCTCTTTTTTCCTTCTTCGACTCGAACTCGAATATCTACTCGAATAGCCAGGTCTTCTACTTTAACTGTGAACCTTTTCCTAGTCCACATCGAACCAGGTCCTTTGCCATCTTCAAAACCATCATTCAACAAATTCCCCCTTTTTGATGATGATAAACAATGTTGTCTCACCGAGGGTTATTAGCATAGAACCTGTGAAAACTATCAAACACTAAATAAGAACCGGGGTAATAAACAGTTAGGCAAAAATTAGGTCAAAAACATAACTGATCTAAACAACATCTAACTTCCCCCTTTTGGCATCATCGAAAAGTTCACAGTTGTATGAACCTGCTCAACTTAAATTTGAGTCAACTCAGTGCCAAAGGCAGCTAGCCAACCTTTCAAGTAAGGAACTTGTTTCAGATAGTAAATACCAACAAATATAGCAAAGGATATTTAAACATTAAAAAGTGCCAAACCGGCTTAAACATCCAGGCAAATCATCCAAATATTACAAACCAACAAAAATAGATTGTGTTAACAGGCCAACAAAAGGAACCAACAAAACAAACTGGGGAGGGACTGGTTCAGAATTGGGAAATGTCAGGAATGCTAAAATGAGCAAGCAACAGGGAAAGACGACGCGAGTTTCCTTCACGTTCACGTTCTAGCTCAGTATCCAGCCTGGTATTTTCTGCATTTAACCATGCTAGCTCATCATTCTGTCTCTCAAGTTGCCTCCTGAACCCCTCAATTCTCCTGTCCACTCTAGCAGCACGCACCTCCTCAGCATCTTTCTCCACATTCTTTGGTTCATCAGTAGGTTCACTATCCAACATAGTCACAAGACTTTAAAATATTCCTCCCAAATATGTCATTGTGATCCGGCTCAGGCCACTTTGCAACTGGTACCCCAAAGAATTCAAACACCTTTCCTAGAAGAAACCCATATGCTATGGCGTGTTTTCCCAAACCCATATTAGCCACCCTACCTATGTGCTTTATTATCAATTCAGGCAGACTTATACGAACCTCTTTATCCAGCAAGTCCATATAGGTCAGATCAAGAGAGTTGGCCTTACTGCGCCTTTCTGACCTCTGCAACAGGTTCTTAAGCACAAATTCAAATAGCAACTGATAAAAGGTTGCATAGCCTTTTTCTTAACTTGAGTATCCCTTGCCAATCTGGGTCTCCCAACAAATTTATGAGTTACCTCCAAAGCAGATACACCATCTCCCCTTGCCGACCACGAGTTTCTCAGATACTCGCTATAGCCCTGAGAAGGAACACCTAAAATCTCTCCAAGTTCATTGCAGTCGAACTCAATTACCAAACCCTTGACTATGGTTGTCACAATACCTTCACTTACTGAGCAATTTGAGTAGAATTCTCTCACTTTTGTTCTCTAAGCTTCCTTGTTCCATCACGGAACAGATTCAACCAGCCCTGGACACTCAGCTTCTCACCAAGCCGTGTCATACCCTCTATCTTCAGGTTTGTGAGAATTTTACCTTTTACCAAAGGCAACCTCCTAAAGTACTCCACTCTCGGTAGTTTCTCTTCCTTGTGTCACAAACTACCAACTTAATTTTGGAACTTTTCCCTCACACCTCAGGTTCTTCACAATCCCTCTCCTGCTTCTCCCTAATAGAACCTCGAGTTATAGGTCTCCTAGCATGACTCACAGTCCTTTCACTACTTTCACCCATGCCTTCAGCAAAATCACCAGAACTCCCAACTTTGGAACTCCCCACGCGCTCACTTCTCTTCACCAGCCTTCGCTTTTTTACGAATTTTGACTGAACCTCTACCATAGGCCTTTTCTCCAACTTCCTCTATTGGTCCTCCACCACCACAACTTCTGTTCCACTAGAGGACCCCTCACTAGCTAGAGGAGTGTGATTCACCCCAGTTCCCTCAGGATAAATAACATTCAGAGGCTCAGTAAAATCTATACCCTCTCTTGATTTGTTTTCTCATACTCATCTATTTCCCTAAGAACTGCATCATCACCAGCCACAGAACTAGAGAACGACGCAGGTCCTTTCTCAGGTTCCTTGGGAGGTTAGCAGATTCTTCCTTTCTCTTAGTACCAATAATTTCTTCTTTCTCAAGAACTGCCACATGAACAGGTTCCTCACACGCCTTCTTATTGCCACTACTAACTTCATGTTCAGACTTTTCTTTAACTATATCCGCCACTTCCCTTTCCTTTTCATATACGTCAAGAACTATCTTATCTCCTAATTCTCCTACAGGCTCAGAAGCTACATAACTAATGGGATTTACTGGAGCAGTAGAGATATTAGGGTTTACCTCTTCGACTTCTTGAACTGCTTCAACCCTTTCCTCTACAACAGCACCTGGAACACTTTCCTCCTTACTTGTAGTCTTTTCTAACAATTTCTTTTGCCTTAATTTCACAAATTTCTTCGCTACAAAAATGGAATGACTTGCCGCAAGTTGCTTTGCCTTTTGGTTGAGTTTAGAAATCTTGAGTTTAGGAGAAGTAGAATTTTTTCATTGTTTATTGAAGTGGTTGACATGGTGAGAGAAATTGAGAGTGTTTCTTTGAGAGAGAAGATGAGAATTTTAGAGAGAAGTGTGTTTTGATTATTTTGACAGACGATAGAAATAAAGCTTACACAAACGACTCTCTGATGACTTAAGGGAAGAGGGAAGGGTAGTAGTTGTATCGGGAAGGGAAACGAGTATGATGGGATGTAAAAAAGCTGACGATCATAATTACGTCAGGAGCTGACGCCATCTAAGTTCAATGAATTTAAATTTTAAATTATCCAAATAATCAGGCGCCAATTTAGGTTTAATGGTAACAACTTTGGCTACGTAAGACAACTACTTCTATCAGTGAGTAAAATTGGAAGCTTCGAAGCGTACCTGAACGTTCATGCACCAGGTTCTTAAGCGCTTATCCTTTACTCAAAAACAGTTTGCCAGCATTTAAGTCATGAAAACAGGTTCCAAGCATGTTAGCAAGCAAAACAATTATGTTTCAAAAGTAGAGTCAACTAAGCAAAGTTAAGCTAGGTTAAACAAAGAAACTTCTGTAGCCAATCATTGGGAGAACCAGGTACCGCCTCGATCACTGCATCTTGGTCATTCCTAACTCAAGCCTGTTCTTTTCAAGTGTTACCCTGTTTAAAGCTTTAGTGAAGATGTCTGCAATTTGATGCTCAGTCCTACAAAAATTCATAGTGACTATTCTCAACGTTATCCCTTAAGAAGTGTGCCTAATATCAATGTGCTTTGTTCTCTTGTGCTGGACCGGGTTCTTGGCTATATTAACTGCACTGGTATTGTCACAATAGATTGGAACTGGTCCACACTTAATTTCAAAGTCCTCCAACTGCTGCTAAATCCATAAAAGTTGTGAACAACACAAAGCAGCTGCTACATATTCAACTTTAGCTGTAGATAATGCCACTGAATTTTGCTTCTTTGTAGCCCAAGAAACAAGACAAGAACCTAGGAAGTGTGCCATCCCAAATGTACTTTTCTTATCAACCATGTGACCAGCATAGTCAGCATCAGCAAAACCCTTCAGATCAAAACATCCACCTCTTGGGCACTATAATCACAGATCTTGAGTTCCTTTTAAATATCTTAGAATCCTCTTGACTGCAGTTAAGTGTGACTGCTTTGGTTTTGACTGGAACCTTGTGCACAAACCAACACTATAAAAAATATCTGGACGACTTGCAGTCAAGTACAACAAAGAACCGATCATTCCTATGTACTTTGTTTCATCAATGGAAGCACCAGGTTCATCCAATTCCAATTTAGTTCTAGGAGCTATGGTCGTGCTCATATCCTTAGCAGTTTTCGAATCAAACTTCTTCAAAAGTCCCTTGATGTACTTCTTCTGATGGATCATTGTGTCTTCCTGAGTTTGCTTGATTTGTAAGCCTAAGAAAAAATTCAGCTCACCCATCATACTCATCTCAAACTCACTTCCCATCAGGTCGGCAAACTCCTTGCAAATGTTTTCATTAGTAGCTCCAAATATGATATTATCTATATACACTTGCACAATCAACAGGTCCTTGGCTTTCTTTCTTAGAAACAAAGTGTTGTCTATTTTCCCCTTGTAAATCCATTCTTTAGTAAGGCACTAATGTGGGTACCAACATCATATGTGAAACAAAAAATAAATTGCCAAGTAGGGCATAGTATATTGTCATAACTAGCTAGTAGGCGTCGCATCAGAAGCAAGGACGTGCACCAAATTAATTTTCACAACTGAATTCAAGACAAGGACGTATCCGCAATTTTAGCAACTGATTAAATAGAGTAGATGACAATGAGGAGCACTAAATGACTTCTGAAGTCGTTGAATTGTATATTAGCCATGTAGTAATTGTCAACATGTCTATTTGGTTCTTCCTTCGCCTTTCTTCTCTTATATATATATACTCTCATCTTTCTGAATTCAGAGTTGCAAAACCACAAAACAAAAGAAATCTAAAAAAGGGGAAACAGAGTGATTTTAGTTGTTTAATCTTGATTTGCTGAAGTTAAAGCGGTCAAAAGGTAAGATTATGTTGAAAGTCTCTTAATTTTCTTTCTAGTTTCCTTTATTTTCCCGTCTTTTATCAAAAAATTACTTAGGTTTTCACTTTTCCTTAACGACTCTAAGATAGAGAAAGATTTTTCTATGATTTTATGAGTTAAAATAACTCAAATGGCCATTCAAGTTATGAAAATTAGTGAAGAAAGTCACTTATGTATTTTTAATATCAACAAAGTCACTCATATTTGATCATATATGTCAACAGGTCATTATGACTTAAAACTACACCTTTCTCTCATTAGAAAGATGATGTGGCATGCCATGTCACCTTAATAAACTTTTTAAATGTGATTATTCAATCTATGAATTTTTATAAAATTTAATGTTGTTTCTTAAATTATCTCCATAGCAGATCAATAATACTTACTCGATAAATACATTTTTCACCAAATAATACTTTTTCATTTTCATTTTTCCCAAGTCAAGTATTATATTGAATTGAGGAGAATGAAAGGTAAAAGAATTGATGCAAAATAAAAAGAAAATTTATTCGTTAAATAGTTCTTTCATTATATTAAAGTTAGAGGAATTAGATTTATTGAAGGGTCGAAAGAAAAAATTTGTTTGTCGGGTGACAGAATAACAAACTTAAGATTTTTCTTAAGATAAATATAAAAATCTCTAACTAAAAAAATAAATTAATCATAAACTTAGGGGATATTTGTCCACCGTATAAATGAAGCGTCAAAAATCAAAATTAATATTTTAGCAAAACCTTTATTAGTTGATTTTTATTTATTTATTGAGTTAAAAATTTCTTTTATATACACCAGTTTTTTTACGCCTTTGTCCTTCAAATCAAATATTTTTTTTTCGATAATTTTTTTTTATTTTTTTCGGGTGAATACTAATTGAGTAGGTTGTATTAGGTAAATGAGAGAATATTTTATTAGGTAAAAAAGTGAGAAAACTTATTTAAGAAAATATTAATCGAGTAAATGTCACCGATCCGCTCTACAAAGTTTGTTTTAAAGATAAAATCAAATTTTGCAAAACCTCATAGATTGAATTATCATATTCAAAAGTTTAGTAGAGATGACGAGGCATGCCACTTTATCTTTCTAGTGAGAGGAAGATGGAGTTCAACGTCATAGTGATCTGTTGAGATATATCGGCAAATGACAAACATGAGTGACCTTGTTGATACTAAAAATACATAAGTGAATTTTCTCACTAATTACCATAACTTGGATGACCATTTGAGTTATTAACTCTAATTTTATTGATACTAATGCGAAATCTATACATGATGGGTGAGGCTGATCTGCGATTATATGAAATAATAACAGTCTGTATTCCAAATAAACCAAAAATGTGGGTAAGCGAAATCATATAGAGCTTCGGAGTTACAGAAACAAATTAAATGAGAACGAAGGGGCGTTTTTTGGTTTCTGTTTAAGATTAAGTGTAGATCAAAGTACATGTGATTGTTAAGATTTTGTATTTAACTTTGAATACTCCCTCCGTCCCATTTTAAGTGTATGGGTATGACTGAGTTTAAGAAAATAATGAAGACTTTTAAATCATGTGATTAAAATTAAAGATGTACTGATGAGCCAATGTCTTTAAAATTTGTGGTTCAAAATAAATCTTTAAATTAAAGAGTTACTAAATAGAAAAAAGACACTCTTTTTTCGGACAAGATAAAAAAAAAGAAGGTAGACACTTAAGTTGGGACGGAAGAAGTAATAGATTATAGATTGCTTGTTTTCTTCAATATTTGAATGTTAATATCATTAAAAAAATATAATAAATAAAATTTAAATAAGATTATTTAATTGTTACATCCACAAAATATTAGCCTGTAAGGTAGTGGTTGCTGGTCCTTGAAAGTGGTGGCTGGTAAAGGCGGTTATGCAGTAGAAATGGTGTTGGGTGATAGTGGTGGCAATGATAGTGTGATTGGCAATGGAAGTGGCTACGATAGTGGAGTGACTGGTGATACTAGTTAGGAATGATAACAGTCAGTAGCCGTGGGTAGTGGTAATGGTGGTAGTAACTGGAAATTGATACTCCCTCCGTCTCAATTTATGTGGCACAATTTTCTTTTTTGTTTGTCCCAAAATAAGTGGCACCTTTCCTTATTTGACAACTATTTAATGCATCATCTCTATTTTATCTTTGTTGGGCCCTACATATTTTTAAACCTATCAACAACTCTTTTTTATTACTCAAATCTTCTCTCTCTTACTTTTTCAAGGGTAAAATCGATACTTAACAAGGTCAACTTCTATTTTCTTAAACTCCGTGTCCGGTCAAATAGTGCCACATAAATTGGGACGGAGGGAGTAATAGCTATGACAGTGGAATGATTAGTGTGATAGTGAATAGCAGGGGTGGCCTGGCCTGTGATGTTGGTGGTTGGTAATAGTGACGATTGTGATGGTGGAAGTGACTTGTGGTAGGCTACGTTGGTGGTATTGGTTAGCAAAGGTGGTGGTGGTGGTTGTCCAGCTATGGTGGTAGTTGTGGAGTGTTGGTGATCATTCTCTCAAGAATCTTTAATTGAATAGCCTCAATCTGTTTAAGATTAGAATAATTCAAATCTATTTAAACCCAATAATAAGTGGTTGAATTTTTATAAAATATAAATACATGTAATATAGTTAAACCTCTTAATAATAACAGTGTTTGTCTTGAAATTTTATGGATGCTATAATAAGGTGTTGTTATACATATATAGTGTCATTTGACGTTTAAATTTTATTTTGCTGTTATGAACAAAAAAGTGCATAAAATCATTTTTCTATTCTATTTATGGTATAAATGAAAAAATAAAATACTTGTTAAATTTAAACTCTCAATAAATATTCATATTTCAGTATATATATATATATATATATATATATATATAAATTATTTATAACTCCAGAGATATTCTAAATTTTCATTTCTATTCAAAATATTTTTCCTCCTGATAAAGGATTAATTTACTTTCTATACATTAGATGTTCTCGCGCATCCTTAGGAACTTGAAACAAAGGTATGCAAAAGGAAGTGAGGAGAGAGACAGAAAGGGGAAGCAAAAGCTGCTTACCCCAAACATGGACAATGGAAAAGGAAGTGAAGGAGAGAGAGAAAAAGAGGAAGCAAACGATTCATCGGTATGTCATCCTATATTTATGCGTATCAAAATACCTCGAGCTGATATTACTATAACATGATTATACAAATGTTTTTAGGAGTTGTTTTCAAAATTTGATAACAGACAATTGCCATCATTTTTGTTAGAATATTAATTTTAGTTTTTCATTTACCGATTCGAAAAGTTTAATAACAGTGTTATTTCCCAAGACACACCACTTACTATTTTAAGGACCAGTTTCTTCAATGTGTTCCTTTACTTTATTGTATGCGGAATTAAAACTGTAAGTAAATGAACACTTGATGTAAGCGTGGAAAAATCCCGTTAACTAGGGACCTACTCTTCCAAGTAGGATTTCAACTTCAATATATGAAAGACTCACTTGGTTACAAGACTACCTTCTTACTAACTCTAATCCTATAGTGACCCATTTCACAATCATTGATGTTACTCAAAGTACACGACTTGAATTCAAATGATACAACTCGATAGTACCTACTACAGATGAACTCAGACTGAACTTTGACAAGACTTAATCTAAGGAACATGTTCTTTACTTAGTTCCCTATAGCTTAATGATTACACAAATAAGATGAAGACTCTTTCAATGCTATAGCTCGATTCTCTCTGTATTTGTGCATACATCAACAGTTGAAATGCTCATGTTTTTATAGCTTCAAAATCCAAGAAGTCTTGAGCAATTAGAACTCCAAGGCTTCCAAGAGTTTGAGTCCTAATTGAACTCTTTGCTTGGTTACCCGAAATCCTTTAGCTTTTATCCAATCTTATGCAATCTTTTCATATCTCGTGTAGCCCTGCATAATTATCAAGATAAAAATTAGATTTAGGATAATAATTAATATTCCCGCTTAAATGATTTTGCATGATTATTTATTCAGCTGCAGTGATTCAAAGGAACATGTCCTTGGATCTGTTCCTTAGTCATCAGTCAAAACTTCAAGCTTATCCAAGCTAACATTTTCTCCCTTTTTGATGATGACAAACTCATAGACGTAGCTTCATGTCCTTAATGTCCTGAATCACAACTTGGAATTCAAAAGTATCATAAGTAAAAACTTGTCCTTCCCCCTGAATTTTAGTTTCAGGATTTTGTGAAATTGGGCTTTCAGGGTTTGGTGTTGTTGTGTCCATGGGAGAATGAGGGTTGGGGATTTGTGGTTGATCAGAAGTGGGAATGGATGATAAGTTTTCAGGTGTGAGAGACATGACTAATATACGTTTTGAGAGATAAATCACTATTTTTTCTGAAATGGTTGAGAAATTGATTAGAGCAAAGTGAAAAAAATAATGAGGAAGTAGGAGGGTTTATATAGAGTGAGGAAAGTGGTGGAGATTTTGTACAAAACGAATACAATTACCTCATTGATGGAGTTTCAAACGTTAAAGGACTCTTGGAAGTCTCCCGGAAAAAAGCCGTTATGATTTGAGTTTCCTGATGGGATTGGGAACTGGTTCCTCCGATGGGACTCTTATGCAGAATGGATATGATTAGGATTCCTAGTGAGATTTATCCTAGATTCAAGTTACCTATAGCCCTTAACTTCTAATATAATTGAATAACATAGAACACATACCTGAATATTATCACAAAACAGTGTCCATCCCAATTTAATCAAATTTGCTCAATCTGAAATTTTAAGAACATAAGGGTAACATCATTAAATTTTAGCAAAATTTAAGAGAAATCATGGCACATGAGTATACAATTAAGTATGAAACTGAACTGAAAATTTCAAATTGACTTTGATAAAATTCATTTTAAGTTCAATTTTCTAGCCAATTTTGAAATAAAGCATTAGTAGTTTTAGGTGAATTTAATCATCCCTAATTCCAACCTGGTCCTTTCAAAATGAACTCTCCCTAAGGCTTTTGTAAAAATGTCAGCAATTTGTTTCTCTGTGGGACAAAAGGCTATAGTGATCAAACCCTTTTCATAATTGTCTCTCAAGAAATGGTGTCTTATATTAATGTGTTTAGTCCTTTTGTGATGCACTAGATTTTTTGTCATATTTTTAGCACTAGTGTTATCACAATAGACAGGAACAGTTCCTACATCAACACCAAAATCTTGTAATTGCTGTTTGATCCACAACAATTGTGAACAACATGAGGCAACTGCTATATATTCAGCCTCAGCAGTGGAAAGTGCCACTGAATTTTGTTTCTTGGTTCTCCATGAAACCAAACACTCACCAAGAAAGTGTGCCATACCTGAGGTACTCTTTCTATCAACAAGGAAACCTGCATAGTCAGCATTAGTATATCCAACAAGATTAAAATTACCACCTTTTGGATACCAAAGTCCTAAGGAACCTGTTCCTTTTAAGTATCTCAAAATTCTTTTAACAGCTTTCAAATGAGATTTCTTAGGATCTGACTGAAACCTAACACAGAAACCAACACTAAACACAATGTCAGGTCTACTAGCAGTTAAGTAAAGCAAGGAACCAATCATGCCCCTATACAATTTTTTGATCAACTGAAATTCCATGTTCATCTAGATCCAATTTTGTGGCAATCGCAATAGGTGTATCAATTTCCTTAATATTATCCATGTCAAACCTTTTAAGTAACTCCTTAACATATTTTTGTTGATGGATCATAGTTCCATTTGAGGTTTTCTTGATTTGTAGACCCAAAAAGAAATTGAGTTCACCCATCATGATCATCTCAAACTCACTCCCCATCAAATTTGCAAATTCCTTACTTAGATTTTCACAAGTAGCACCAAAGATTATATCATCTACATAAATTTGAACAATTAAGAGATGCTTACCTTTTTCTTTCAAAAATAGTGTGCTATCAATTTTACCTCTTTTATACCCATGCTGAAGTAAGAATTTTGATAGACGTTCATACCAAGCTCTTGATGCCTGCTTGAGTCCATACAAGGCCTTGTCTAACTTATACACATGTTCAGGGAACTGTTCATTCTCAAAACCTGGAGGTTGCTTGATATAGACTTCTTCCTTTAAGTAACAATTCAGAAATGCACTCTTAACATCCATTTGATGTAGAGTAAATTCCATGTATGTAGCAAAGGCTGTAAGAAGTCTTATTGCTTCCAATCTTGTAACTGGAGCAAAAGTCTCAACATAGTCAATGCCCTCTTCTTGGCTACACCCCTGAACAACTAATCTAGCCTTATTTCTGGTTACCATGCCATCCTCATCAAGTTTGTTCCTGAAAACCCATTTTGTTCCTATAATGGACATGTTCCTTGGCTTGGGATCAAGATGCCAAACTTGACTTTTTTGGAATTGATTCAACTCCTCCTGCATAACATTGATCCAATCTGCATCCTTTAGTGCCTCTTTCACATTTTTGGGTTCAACAAGAGATAAGAAGGCACTAAAGGCACACAAATTGTGATTTTTGACTGCTGATGTAGTTTGAATTCCAGCAGCCTTGTCTGAGATTATCTGATCCACAGGATGTGAGCCTTGATACTTGTAAGACTTGAGTATCAGACCATTTTCTGAAGTCCCTTGCTGAGGAACAATTCCTGATGGAGTAGCACTGCCAGTTTGTGAGGTGGATCCATCATTTGTTCCCCCTGTTTCTGTGCTACTCTTCTCACTTCTGTCTTGAGGAACAGTTCCTTACAATTCACTTCTCACAGCATTCCCATTCAATGTTGTTGCTCCCAACGCACACGCAAGTATTCGTAGTCGACAAGTAATAAAGTGATAAGTAAAGTATCGTTCCCACGAGGACTATTCAGACTGGACTCCTAACAAACAATTTCTTAACAACTACTCAGGGATCTTTTTCCAATAGTGAGGATTTTATTAACTAAAGAACAGTAATTAAAATGGTAGAAGTGAATTCAAACAATGGAGCAAAACTTGGTTGTTATCAGTAATAAGGAGACGGTCCAGGGTCAGAGTTACGAACAATTCAGTTGAGTTTTTCAATTGATTCCACTTCTCAAATCCCGGATTACTAACTAACAGATTAAATGAACCTGTAAAAACCTTTCGATTCTTCACGGTCTATGCAGTCTACTCCTATCCCTATATGTCTATGGGTTGAATCACGTGCACGCATTAACGAACTCTGTAATTAGTTAAGCTAGGCGAGCAAGTATATGTCTATCCTACTCACAAATTGGTTCCCCGATGCCCGGGTTCACAATCTAGCCCTACTCTTTCTTATTGCGTTAATAAATTCCCTCTTTCGAGTTCAATCTAAAAACCATAGATAATGCATAATAATCGGGCCCTGACAATTACACAAGTGAAATCAAGAAAGAATAAGTAATCCGTTATGGGATTCAATTAATGGAAATCAATCTTCAAACATCAACTTTCATGAAATACTCTAACCCTAGAACAAGAAATTTAGCCACGCATACTCATAATAACAACACAAGAATTTGATGTAATAATGAAATAATGATGTAATAGATTAATGGAAGGAAGAAAAACCCTTGTTCAAGATGTTATGAGCTCTCTAATTTGCTCCAAAGTCTTGAACTCCCATCAAAAACTAAGTAAAAGAGTATTTATAGGGTTTACAAAGGCCTAGTAATAAGTTACACCTAAGCCTAGACGAAATAAGAAGTCCAAAAACGCTCCAGGGGCGCTGTAGCTGGCGCCCCGCGCCCCCGAATGCGCCACTCAAGGCAGAACCCGTCGAAACTTGGGCGCTTTTGGGGCACCCCGCGCTGAGAACCGCGCCAGGAGTTTGGGCGCTTTTGGAGGCGCGCTGCATGGCTTACCGCGCCAGGCAAAATCCTGCTCCTCCTTGCTCCGCGCTCGCTTCGTGTCGTGCCTTCGTGTGCTCGATCCAATCCTCGATCCAAATTCAATCTTTTCTTGCTCGATTATGCTCTTTAAAGCTCCAATTGCACCTCACAACAACCTACAATTATACGACACAAAATCAGTGCAAAATCACATTCATTAACTAGAAAACGGGCGAATAACATACTCAAACGTGAGGAAACATTAAGGAAATATTGGCATAAAATGCCAAACATCATCTGCATTTGTTGAGGATCAGTTTCACTATATTTCAGCATTCCAATCTCTTCATCTTCCTATACCTGTTCTTGAGTCAAATTGTCAGTTTCATCAAATTTAACATGCATGCTTTCTTCAATTTTCAGTGTTTTCTTGTTAAAGACTATAAGATTTACTATTTGAAGAATAACCAACAAAGATTCCCTCATCACTTATAGGATTAAATTTTTCTAAGGCATCCTTCCCATTGTTGTGTATGAAACATTTGCAACCAAAGGCCTTAAGATGAGAAATATTTGGTTTCTTCCTTTAAGCAACTCATATGGTGTCTTCTCTATCAGTGGTCTTAGCATACATCTATTGATTATATAGCATGCAGTATTAATAGCCTCAGCCCAAAAGCTTTGTGGAAGATTATCAGATATTAGCATAGTCCTAGCCATTTCCTCCAGGGTCCTATTTTTCCTTTCAACTACTCCATTTTGTTGTGGAGTTCTAGGTGAGGAGAAATTGTGATTAATGCCACTTTCATTACAAAAATTGAAAGACATATGATTTTCAAATTCAGTTCCATGATCTGACCCAATGGAAACAATGTGACTATCTAGAGTTCTTTGAGCTTTCTTAGCAAAAATTGAAAATGCATTAAAAGCTTCTTTCTTAGATGCAAGAAATATAGTCCATGTAAATCTGGAATAATCATCAATTAATACCATAACATACTTCTTACCTCCACGGCTCATTGTTCTCATTGGTCCACAAGGATCCATATGGACCAGTTCGAAAGGTTTGGTAGTACTTACTTGTTTCTTTGGTTTAACGGAATATTTTACATGCTTCCACCTGGCACAAGCTTCACATACATTTTCATCCTTGAATTTGATGTTAGGAAGATCTATCACCAAATCCTTAGAAACAAGCTTGTCCAATTGTGAAAGACTGGCATGGCCAAGTCTTTTGTACCATAGGAGGGGATCATTTTGCACTACACTTAGACAACTCATGCTTCCATCAGATAGTGTCAACAGATCTACCTTGTAGATATTTCCATGTCTATTGCCCTGCAAAATAATCTCTATAGAAGTTTGGTTAGTCATAGTGCACCCAGTAGATGAAAAATTAACATTATTACCTTTGTCACATAATTGAGATATACTCAATAAGCAATGCTTCAACCCATCTACTAGAAACACATTCTCTATACTATGTGAATCAGACCTACCTACCTTTCCAGTGCCAATAATTTTCCCTTTCTTACCATTACCGAAGGAAACACTTCCTCCTTGAAAGGCTGAGAGTGAAAGGAACAGTTCCTTATGTCCTGCCATATGCCTTGAGCAACCACTATCCATGTATCATTTGTGGTTTCTCTCCTTCACTCTAGCTTGCAAAAGAAAACTAGAGGTTAATTTTAAGAACTCAAACTAGTTTGGGTTCCTTTCGTTGAGAAAAAGGATGGATCAGATCTCTCTTAGCCCAGAATGGTAATGATTTTTTTTGTGTGAACAGTTTTCTTTGTCACAGAAATTTGAACTGGTTTATAAGACATGTTCCTTTGTGCAGCCATTTTCAGAGATTGGCAATTTCTTTTCAAGTGACTAGTGTTCCCACAGTAAGTGCATAAACAATTTTCAGGAAGTGTTAGATACTTACTCTTTGGATTCCATTTGGGTGATGACTGAGATTTCATGAATCCAATACCCTTCCTATTACTACTATGATTTACCTGTAACCATTCTAGTGCTTTAGAGGACTTGTTCCATTTTTTTTACAGTTTTTCCTAACTCCATTTTTGTTTTAACTAAGTCCTCTTCCAAAGATCTTATCTTTTCATCTTTCTTACACAGTTCATCAACTGTGACTTTCAGTTTCTCTTCAGCAATGATCCGATGAGAATAAGCAATACCCTTACCATTTTCAACTGTTTTAGCTTTTGATTTCTCATTTTCTAGTTCCTGGACAGCTGATTCAAGTGTGAGGACATGTTCCTCTAGCCTGCTAATTTTCCTTTTCAGAGAGTCATTTTTAATTACTGCCTTTTTATATTCTATTCCTAAACTTTCAATTTCATCATGCAGTTGATTTTTACCATCCCTTAGAGATTTAAACTCATTTAGCACAGTGTGAAATACCTTAACTAATTTCTCTCTAGGCATGTTTTTCACATCTTCTTGAGTTTAGAAACAAATACCTCAACATCTTCTTCATTATCTGAGTCTTCAAGATCTACTAGAGCAATATGATCATCCAGATCATCATCAAATTGTTCATCTTCACTATCTTGCCAGCCAGCAACCATTGCTTTGGGATTTTCACTTTTCTTCCGGACCTGCTCTCTAGCCTTTCTTCTTTCCTCAACATATCTCTTTCTCCATTCTCCTTCCATAACTGGACATTTGCTGATGTAGTGCTCCATGCTTCCACAGTTGAAGCATTCTCCAGCCTGTTTCAAGTTAGAAGACCTACCCTGTCCACTAGTCCCTTTTTTCTTATTCAAGTATCTTTGGACACTCTTAGCTATAAAGACCAGTTCCTTATCATCAACAGGCTTATCAGCAGCAGTTAAAGCTAGGTTAGGTTCAGTTTTAACTGGTTCACCTATGTTCTTAACTTTTTTCCTTAATTCATAAGTTTTCAAATTACCTATAAGCTCATCTAAGGATAAGGTGGTAAGATCTTTGTTTTCTATGATGGCACAAGCCTTAATTTCCCAAGAGTCTGGAAGAACTCTAGTTAGGATTTTTTCAACTCTATCTCCAACAGTTAAAACCCTTCCCAAAGAGATATGTTCAGATGAAATAGCATTAAACCTTGTGTACATTTCAGAAATTGATTCTCCTTCTTTCATTTTAAAACTTTCATATTCAGCAAAAAGAAGTGTACCTCTAGATCTTTTAACCTGACTCATTCCTTCATGAGAAACTTGTAGAGCATCCCAAATTTCCTTTGCAGTGGTATACCCTTGAATTGTAGTGCACTCATAAAGACTGAGTCCACAGAAAAGCCATTTCCTTGCTTTGGCATTCTTTTCCTATTGCCTTAAGTCATCAGCATTGCATTCCCTTCTGGTTTTGGGAACATCATTTCCCTCAGTATCTTTCTTCATTGGAATCATGAGACCTTCAGTAACTATATCCCACAGTTCATAGTTCTCGACTTGACAATGATCTCTCATCCTTTCCTTCCACCATGAGTAGTATTTTCCATTGAAAAAGGTGCCATAATAGTAGACTGACCCTCACCATTCTCTTGTGATGTACTCATTCTAATCCTCGGTGTTAGCCATTTCAAGGATAACCCGCTCTGATACCAATTGTTATTTTCCAAGACACACCACTTACTATTTTAAGTACCAGTTTCTTCAATGTGTTCCTTTACTTTATTGTATGCAGAATTAAAACTGTAAGTAAATGAACACTTGATGTAAGCATGGAAAAACCCCGTTAACTAGGGATAAAAAAACCACGACCTACTATTCCAAGTAGGATTTCAAATTCACTATATGAAAGACTCACTTGGTTACAAGACTACCTTCTTACTAACCTAGGACTAACTCTAATCCTATAGTGACCCCTTTCACAATCAGTGAAGTTACTCCAAGTACATGACTTGAATTCAAATGATACAACTCGATAGTACCTACTATAGATGAAATACGACTGAACTTTGACAAGACTCAATCTAAGGAACAGGTTCTTTACTTAGTTCCCTGTAGCTTAATAATTACACAAATAAGATGAAGACTCTTTCAATGCTATAGCTCGATTCTCTCTGTATTTGTGCACACATCAATAGCTGAAATGCTCCTGTTGTTATAGCTTCAAAATCCAAGAAGTCTTGAGAAATTAGAACTCCAAAGCTTCCAAGCGTTTGAGTCCTAATTGAACTCTTTTCTTGGTTACCCAAAATCCTTTAGCTCTTATCCAATCTTATGTAATTTTTTCATATCTCGTGTACCCCTGCATAATTATCAAGATAAACATTAGATTTAGGATAATAATTAATATTCCCGCTTAAATAATTTTGCATGATTATTTGTTCAGCTGCAGTAATTCAAAGGAACATGTCCTTGGATCTGTTCCTTAGTCATCAGCCAAAACCTCAAGCTTATCCAAGCTAACAGACAGTAATTATGTGAAATACCGAGTAAGTTAATTGTTTTAAAACGTTATATTCATGATGATTTTAAATTAAAGAAAGGTTCTTACTCATGCGTAATAAATAAGCATACAACACCCAACAGACAAGGTTTAAAAAAACTTGTATGACGAAATTTATACTCTTTTAAAAATATTTTTGATGATAATAGGACTCCGGACAGTATCACTTGCCTAAAAGCAGGGTGTTTGGTCTATTTCAATCTTATAATATCGTACGTTGAAACATACATGCTGAATAACTTTCATCGCAATTTGGTGCCATGACACATTTTCTCCCCAAGACCTTAAAAGATAATACTCCTAGTATTTGTTTTGACCATAAGGCGAATGACCTTTCAATCATCAAAGGTCCCTCCGGAGATCATTTCCTTTCATAACCAGAAATTGGGTCGTGACCTCAACTTGCTTCGTAATGGCTTCCACTAACTGTAAGTAAGTGATACCATGGGGGCAACACTTGACATTTTATAACTGGAAGTGCTACGTACCTGCCGACAGAAAAATCCCTACGAAAATCTTATATTGACGCCCGCATCCACCATCCCTTTTAAGTAAGTGCTGCCCCCGTGGTAGCACTTAACCTTTTATCTTTTTCAACATTCTCCCTAGATAACTGGAAGTGCTACTTTGCAGGAAACACTTGTAGCACTTGTCAATTTATACTTGAAGTGCTGCCCTCGAGGTAGCACTTGTCAATTTATAACTTGAAGTGCTGCCCCTGAGTCTATTTTGCTAACCCATGCTCCTAGGATGAAGAGAAATTTGATTTCTCTTTCGACACTGGATGATCAAGGGTTTAAGTTTCATATAAAGATGAAATACTTAAAGTGTGTAAAGGCTCCATGATACTCAGGAAGGGTAAGATATATTATAGACTGTACTATCTTCAGCGTAGAGTGGTTGAAAGAAAAGCTGATGTAGCATCTGGTAGCAGTTATCTAAATCAGTCTCAGTTGTGGCACTTGAATCTTGGTCACATGAGTGACAAGGGATTGTCTTTGTTGAGCAAGCAGAATTTGCTAAATGCGTACAAAGATCAAGCTTTGGATTCTTGTGTGTTCCGTAAAAATACAAAGGTGAAGTTCACAAGAAGGTAGAGCATAAGACAAGAGACAAGTCAGGTCACATACATTCAAACTTGTTAGGTCAAAAAAGAGTTCCCCCCAAGAGTGGCTCCAGGTAATTTCATGACTTTCATTGATGATTACCCACAAATTCTAGTGTGTATTTTCTATTAAAAAAATCCGTTTCCAGCTTTGATAAATTGAAGACGATGGTTGAGAGGAAGATAGAGAGAAAAGTGAAGCATCTACGGACTAACTGTTGTGGGGTCCAGCCCCATTTATCAAATGTGAAAGTATGCAAAAGTTTTGAAATAAATTGTTGGCTTGGACGGTGCCAACTATTGTCAAAGTTTGAATTGGTTTCTTGTGTGATGTCATCAGTGACATCAAAGGCCAATTCTCTTTGCCTATAAATAGAGGCAATTCGTGCCTCATTTGAATCATCCAGTTTCAGAGAGTATTAGAGAGAGACACAATGTAAGAGAGAATACACAGTGTAGGAAAATAATCTGTGAGGAAAAATAGAGAGTGTGAGCGGTTTTATAGTAAGGTAAAAAATCAAAAGAGGGTTATTTCTTTTGTGAGTGTGTAGTGGTATTTACTACACGGTGTAAAAGTCCTTGCTATAGTGGAATTATTTGCTCCTCTCGGGCTGTGGTTTTTCCCTTAGTTCAGAAGGGTTTTTCACGTAAAAATCTTGGTGTCCTTGTTATTATTTTTATTCTCGTTGACTGTCGCATTTTCAGTACTCCATTAATATTGTTGCTATTATACCGTGAATAATATTTCTGTGTGGAGATTAATTTTTCCAAGAAGTGGTATCAGAGCACATGTATTGTTCATTTACAGAAATACTGTTCACGGCGGGCGATACTATACTCGGTGAAAAAATGTCAGGAGTAAAGTACGAGTTAGCAAAATTTAACGGAGAGGGTAGTTTCTCAATGTGGAAAAGAAGGATGAAAGATCTGCTCATCCAACAAGGATTACAGAAGGCACTGGATGGAGAGAAGCCTGGACCCATGAAGCCCGAAGTTTGGGTGGAGATGGATGAAAAGACGGCTAGTGCAATTAGGTTGCACTTATCAGATGATGTGGTCAATAACATCACTGACGAAGACACTGCATGTGGAATATGGACAAGGTTGGAGAGTCTATATATGTCGAAGACGCTGACAAATAAATTATACCTGAAGAAGCAGTTATATGCCCTACAAATAAGTGAAGGTACGAATTTTTTGTCACATCTTAATGAGTTCAATGGACTAATCACACAGTTGGCCAAACTTGGAGTACGGATCGAGGAAGAAAATAAAGCCATCTTGCTCCTGAACTCGTTGCCATCCTCGTATGATAATTTGGCAACGACCATCCTGCACGGTAAAACTGCTATTGAGTTGAATGATGTCACATCGGCTATTCTACTCAATGAGAACATGAGAAAGAAGCCTGAAGGTCATGGACAGGCTCTCATCACAGAAGGTAAAGGCAGGGGTTCGAGCAACTATGGTAGATCTAAAGGTTGGGGAAAGTTTAGAAACCGGTCCACAACATCAGGTGGAAATTGCTACAATTGCGATCAACCGGGTCACTTTAAAAGGAACTGCCCAAATCTTAAACGGGGTAAAGGCTGATACAGTGGCCAAAATAATGAAGCTAACACAACCTCCATGATGTAATATGATGACACAGATGCTCTTCTCATTGTAAATGAGAATGAGGAATGTATGCACTTGGCAGGTCAAGAGTCAGAATGGGTGGTTGACACAGCAACATCTTACCACATCACACCGGTAAGAAATTTGTTTTGCAGATATATAGCAAGTGATTTCAGCGTAGTGAGGATGGGTAACACGAGTTACTCGAAGGTTGTGGGGATCAGTGATGTGTGCATCAAGACAAATATGAGATGCACCTTGGTTTTAAAGAACGTGCGGCATGTACCTGATTTGCGGAAGAACTTGATCTCGGGGATTGCTTTGGACCGAGATGGGTACGAGAATCACTTTGCAAATCAAAGGTGGAGACTAACCAAGGGATCATTGGTGATTGCAGAAGGAGCTGCTCGTGACATGTTGTACAAGACAAATGCAGAAATTTGTCGAGGTGGAGAAAGCACAATAGTTGATGTTGCCGAGCAGGGGGAGCAACATGGTGAGATTGTTGATCAGGGGGAGCAAAACGCTCTCAAGGTGGTTCAAAGAGACAAGTTCGAGTTATGCAAAGAACTTGTCGGCATGAGCTCTATCTAAGAGATGGGAGATCCCTCCTTCAGGTGCATGGGACTGGAAGGGGAGATTGTTGTGGGGTCCAGCCCCATTTATCAAATGTGAAAGTATGCAAAAGTTTTGAAATAAATTGTTGGCTTGGACGGTGCCAACTATTGTCAAAGTTTGAATTGGTTTCTTGTGTGATGTTATTAGTGACATCAAAGGCCAATTCTCTTTGCCTATAAATAGAGGCAATTCGTGCCTCATTTGAATCATCTAGTTTCAGAGAGTATTAGAGAGAGACACAATGTAAGAGAGTAACAGTGTAGGAAAATACTCTATGAGGAAAAATAGAGAGTGTGAGCGGTTTTATAGTAAGGTGAAAAATCAAAAGAGGGTTATTTCTTTTGTGAGTGTGTAGTGGTATTTACTACACGGTGTAAAAGTCCTTGCTATAGTGGAATTATTTTCTCCTCTTGGACCGTGGTTTTTCCCTTAGTTCAGAAGGGTTTTTTACGTAAAAATCTTGGTGTCCTTGTTATTATTTTTATTCTCGTTGATTGTCGCATTTTCAGTACTCCGTTAATATTGTTGCTATTATACCGTGAATAATATTTCTGTGTGGGGATTAATTTTCCCAACACTAACAATGGTTGGAATTTTGTAATACTTGGTACCATGATTTATGCAGTATAGAGGACATAGTGAGACACTATACTTGTGCAGGAACACCACAACAGAATGGTGTTGAAGAAAGTATGAGCATATCGCTTTGTGATATAGCTAAGTATGCTTTTCACATTCATGTGTGGGCAAGGATCTTTAGGCTGAATCAATTAATACAACTTCCTATTTGATCAACAAATCTCCATCTACATCTATTAAGCACAAAACTCCTTTTAAGGTATAGTTCGATCCAGTTCGCCTGCTAATATATTTGATTGCCGTGCATACGCTCATATGAGGGGTGATGAACTTGACTCAAGGGAAAGGAAATGCCTATTTCTAGGATATACAACTAGAGTGAGAGATTTTAGGTTGTGGTACACAGATTAGAAAACTGCATGTGGTTAAGTATTAATAGGCATGTGAAATTCAATGAACATGCCTAACTAGACAGTAAAAGTAAGGAAATAGTAGAAACAAATCATGGTGTCAGTAACCGTATAAAACTTGAGATTTACTCTATACTAGCTCAGCAGTTTAAAAAGGTTGGAAATCTGGGGGTTGAAGCACCAAAGTGCAAAGCAAGGTTAGGGGCTAAAGGTGCTACACAAAGGGAGGGGTTAGATAACAATGAAGTATTCTCTACAATGTTGAAGCAGAACTCTATCAGGGTCTTACTAGCTTTGGTGTCTCTATGACTTGAGTTTGGAGCAGTTAGACAAAAAAATTGCATTCTTGCATGGTGAGTTGGAAATACATATTATATGAGTCAACCTAAGGGATTTGTCACTCCGAGTATGGAAAATCATATTTGCTTGCTTAAACCGATAGCTTGTCGGTACGGTATTGATTTTGTATAATTACATACCGTTAACTGATATATTGTTACTAATAAGCTAAAACTCGAACCGTACTGACCCATGAACACCCTAGTTGATCCCACCGAATTTTGACAACATGCTGATGTTGGTCTATATAATTGACCCCATCTAATAATGTATATAAATTTAAACACTATATAAATGTTATTATTGTTCATCTGGATTATTTTTTGTACGTATAAATTATTGTTTTACTATAACTTCATTACCCATTACGACGTGGTCACTCCTCAATTGGTAAATACCGACCAAATCTTCTAAGTAAAAGATGATCTTGTGGGATAACAGAGGAAAATTTCATGGATGGTCATCCAATTTTCATGTTTGTTACCCAAAGGTCATTGTTCTTTCTTTTGTTACTAAAAAATCATTCAAATTTTACCTAAATTACACAAAAATAATTTTGCCTGGAACTAACTTAATACACGCCTGAAAAGTGACATGGAAGTTAAAATAAAAGATTTGTTTAATTAAATTAAAATTAAATCACTAATCCATATACCAATATTTATTGGTTATTCTAAACCCGACCCGAATCTTAATAAAACATAAGACTCACCTTTATCCTGAATAGAATATATCCGAATATTTGCTTATTTTCAAATCTCTCTCTTCGTTCTTTATCTGCTAGGGCTAACATGTGCTAAAACATCATTTTCCTTGAAAAAAATTGATTCCTCTTTGGAGTAAATTAGGCGCATCTTTGAGGTCTCTAAGGAATAAATTAAGCAAATCCACTTTTATGAAAAGTTAAGACTAGAAATTATTCTGGTTTCAACCTTCTATTTGATAATTTGTTGTTATTGAGCAGGATAACACCAACAAAGAAATGCATATAAAATAACCATACCAATAGCCTAAACATCTAAACTGAACAATAAAAAGAACAAAAAGAAAGCTAAACCCAATAATTTAAGTGTGTAGATTTGTATGACCTCTGGGCAACTGAGTCAGATTTTTAATATGAGTCAAGTAAGGAGTTTAATACATTAATCCTATTTAATCAAAATTCTGTACTTTAGTGACGTCATTTTCAAGCGTGTATTAAGCTATTTTTGCGCAAAATTATTTTTATATAACTTAGAATAAGGTTGAATGACTTTTAAGTAACATATAAAAGAATAGTGACTTTCGGGTAAAAAACATGAGAGTTGGATGATCACCCATGCACTTTACGCTGGGATAATACAATGTTAGACATATTGATAGAACTTTTGAAAAAGGCAAGATGATCTGTATATGAACCAATTATGGAGAAAAGCTACTCTTTAAATTTTTTCATAGCCGTTCATTGGAGATTCTATATATGAAGAGGGAAGACTTTTAGTGGTCGAACTTTCTCCTTTACCTTTTCTACTTTGCATCATCATCTGTACATCAATGTATCAAGTAGAATTAAAGCTTTTTCAATGCTGGGGTGACTAACCAGTTTGTAGCCGGGATTAATCGATAGAAAGTCGATCTTACAAAGGTTTCATAAATATAAATTGGAATTATCTTTCATTTTGTTGCGCTGACGCTAATACTAACATCTACAGGCCGAACATTTAGCTTATCTTTGAAGAAAGTCCTCCTCCACGCTAATCTTAGTTGCATGTTAGAGACAACGTTGTAATGGTAGATAATTGGCATTGAAATTTTGACACAATGTTTGGGCTTTTGACAGGTGTCATATGTTGTACTTCGTGACAGGATTTTCAAGCTTCTGCATTATGCAGACGCAGAACAAAATTTTCTTGATGAGGTTATAATTGAAAACCTGAGAGCGACTCTGTCAGCGATGCTGGGATTAGTCCAGTTATCCTATCCCAATAAGATTGATTTTTATGCCTCAAGGTATTTCAAGTCATATGAGGTTCAGAGTACTGGATATGACATGGAACACGTCTTTCTTTGCCTCTTCGATTATATCAAAGGTTTTACCTGCTCAATACATCATTTCAAATCAAGTACTACCATGACTGCGGAGCAGTTGGATGATGTTCTAGACTCCCTCCACGAGGATCTCCAATATTATCTGTCAAGTATTGCAAAATCAGCTTTCCGATCAATGACTGAATATGAGGCTCTTCAGAATATATGCGGTTACATAAGAGATTTCCATGAGTTGAAATTAAATGGTTGCATTGAGCCTGGGATTGTTGAATATGTCATACCTGCGTTTCAACTTATGGCTGATAAAATACGACACTTCTGTGTGGTCCTTTTGGCCGGTCAATTATATGTATTATATAAAATGGCTGGCGGTAAGGAGAGTGAAGCTGATGATTTCCCTCGAGCTGATGTCACGCTGGACCGTCTGCTTGCGAGTTTAATTCCTGTTGAACTGGAGGTTATGCACATATGTCATGCAAATTTGAAAGCTTCAAAGTCAGCCAAAGTTAGACGCTTCATTGAGAAGCTCTTAAAGGCTTCTCCTAGCATTCTTAGAGAACATCTGACTCGTCTAGAAGATCACAGGGTAAATTTTGCTGCTAATTGCAGTTCAGATAAAAATATACATATCATGATAGAGTTCCTATTGGTTATTCTTACTGATATGCCCAAAAACTTTATTCATCATGACAAGTTGTTTGATCTATTGGCACGAGTTGGAGCATATACCAAGGAGGTATTTGTTCTCTTTTCTGAGTCAGAAGAGAAATCAAGGAACAAAGAGAGTACCAGTGAGACAAACTTAGCAACTCTGCACCTGCTAGAAAATATTAAGCTTCTGAAAAGGGATCTCAAATATGCTTACCTGAAAGCCCCAGAATTATCTAACCTCTGCTTCCCCATGAGTGATGGACCACTATTCATGAATCTTCTACTCATAAACTTAAATGAGTTGCTAAATTCCAATGCTTTTTCAGTTGCTTTGATAAAGGAAGAAATTGGGTTTGTGAAGGAAGACCTAGAAATCGTAAGATCTTTCTTGGGGAGTGTTGAGCAAGAATTGAATAAAGATATTTGGAAGCGTGCTTTAGATGTGGCATATGAGGCAAAATACGCCATTAATTCTATTCTTGCTAGAGATAATGGCCTCTTGCATCTTATTTTCTCACTTCCTAGTGCTATAGAAAGGATCAAGCTTATCAAAGAGGAGGTCTCCAATTTAGCGGAGAAGATTCCCAAGAATATGGGTCCCATTGTTTTAAACTCTCCCAACAAGCCAGTCGAAAACAAGTTATTGACAGCTGGTAAAACAATTGTAGGTTTTAAGGAGGAGACTGACTGGATAATTGAGAAACTCACCAGTGGATCAGCAGAGCTAGACGTCATTTCTATCATTGGTATGCCGGGTTTGGGCAAAACTACTTTGGCATACAAAGTATACAATGATAGGTCAGTAATAAGTCATTTTGATAGTCGTGCATGGTGCAATGTCGACCAAGAGTATAACAGGAAAATGATGTTTCAGAAAATTTATAATCAAGTCACTGGCTCGGATGAGAAGTTCAAAGAGGATACTGATGTTGATGACATGTTGCGGAAAAAGCTATACGGGAGGAGGTATCTTATTGTCTTGGATGACTTGTGGGATATTGCTTCATGGGATGACTTAACAAGACCTTTGCCTCAAGTTGCAAAAGGAAGTAGAATTATTTTGACGAGTCGAAAAAAGGAAGTGGCTTTGCATGTAAAACGCCTCAGTGATCCACTTAATCTTCGACTGCTAAGATCCGAAGAAAGTTGGGAAATGCTAGAGAAGAGGGTATTCCGAGAGGAAAGTTGCCCGGCTGGACTCTTAGATGTTGGAAAAGATATAGCCGAAAACTGCAAAGGGCTTCCTTTGGTGGTTGATCTGATTGCTGGAGTCATTGCAAGGAGAGGAAAAGAAAAGAGTGAGTGGCTTGAACTCCTAAAGGATTTGAATTCATTTATTTTTGAGAATGGAGTTGAAGTCATGAAGGTTATACAATTAAGTTATGAGGATTTATCAGATCCCCTAAAGTTGTGCTTTCTTTACCTTGGAAGTTATAAAAAGGATGAAGAAATTGAAGTCACTGAGTTGAAGAATTTATGGAGTGCCGAAGGATTTGTGGTACAGTCTGAGATGAAGAGCGTGGAAAAAGTAATGGAGGATTATTTGGCTGATTTAGTTTCGAGTAGCTTGGTAATGGTTTCCGAACGGGAATACGGGACTAAGGTTTGCCACATTCATGATCTTCTGCATGATTTTTGTTTGATAAAAGCTAGAAACGAGAAGTTCTTTGATTTGATATGTTCTAGTGCTCCATCATCATCTTCTTCTTCTTCTTCTTCTTCTTCATATTTGATGCCACGTCAGGTGAACATTCATTACGCTGAGCATCTCCCTCAATATTACAAGAATATTTTCCTTATCAATTCCAAAAAGCAATGGGGTTCTTGTAAACACCTCCTTTCTTTGAAGCTAACTGTTGACCGTCTTATCCGTCATCCAAGACACCTGAGGCTTCTTAGAGTGTTGAACCTTGACTTCAATTTTATTGCTGTGCCAGATTATTTGCTGGATGAAATGGGCACGCTCGTTCATTTGAGGTTCTTAAAGATTAAGACAATGGAAGTTAAAGCTCTCCCTTCATCATTTTCAAATCTCTTGAATCTAGAAACTCTGGTGGTCAATAATGGGAGGTGTCCCGTGGCAGTAGAACCTGTAATTTGGAATCTTGCAAAGCTGCGACATGTCGCAATTGATTCATGTGTTTGCGCTGATTTGGATACCAATAAACCAACAGTGTCAGCAGAGGACTCGAAGTTGGAGAACTTGAGAATGTTAGAGGGTCTCCGGCTTTACCATTCAAAAGGCCCAGATTTATTTTCCAAAAGGTTCCCCAATCTTCAAAAACTTCACTGCAAAATTGAAGAAATGTGGGATCCTGCCAAGGGTTACATTTACTTTCCAATATTCGGCTCCCTTAATGATCCTGAAGAACTCAAAGTATATGGTCCCAACTATAGTATATTTGATGAGAAAAGTTTACATCCTAATCAGATTCTGTCGTTTGAACATTCAAGCAGTTATTCCTACTTCCCATCGAGTTTAAAATCTTTTACGCTGGGTACTGGTTTCTTGACTTCCAATTCACTATCAACAATTGCGAGGCTACCCAATATTCAGGAACTGCGTCTAAGAATGTTACTCATCCAGGGGAGAGAATGGAACATGAGAGACGACGATACCTTTGAGAATCTCAAAGTTTTAGAATTGGAAAGGGTGCATTTTTCTCAATGGCAGGTCGGTGAGGAATCGTTTCCTGTACTTGAGCACTTAATTTTTACAAAATGTAAAGAGCTCAAGGAGATTCCGTCTAGTTTTGGGGATATTGATTCGCTAAGATTTATCAAAGTGATCGATAGCCCTCAACTTGAAGATTCTGCCCTAAAGATTGAGCAATATGTTGAAGATATGACGGGAGAAGACAAGCTTCAGGTCCTTGTCCGTAGTGAATTGAACGACGAGGATGATGAGGACGAGGAGGGTGATGAGGACGATCAGGATGACAATCAGTTGAAGATATCTTTAAAGGTTGAGCAATATGTTGAAGGTTTCACGGGAGAAGACAAGTTTCAGTTCCGTGTCCATGAATTCTACGGTGAGGATCTGGATGAGGAGGAAGAGGATGAAGGCGACGAGGATGAGGACGAGGACGAGGACGAGTAGTAGCAGTTTCTTATGGTCTAGTAACATCTTTATTGTCTGGTATCTTTACTGATACTAGTACCAATTTCAATTGTTGAAATATTTGTTCAGTTTCCAATTTTTATTTTATTTGTTCAGTGTGAGTTTGGTGGATTTAGGAATTATTAGGCGTTTCACACACTTTTTTCTTTTTATCTTTTATCTTTTTAAGTTTGCTGGTTTAAGGTTGTGATCCATTTGAAACTATATGAATATACAATTGAGTATTTCAAAGTAGGGGACAGAGTGAGTACATGTATATGCGATCTTTATCAATGTAATGTTTCCGCATAGCCAAATGTTGCGAGCTTATCCAAGAAATGAAACACTGTCAGTATATAGAATTATTTACATTATCAGGTAATTAAAGAGGTAAATACAGAGTTTAAGTTGTGTGCATCGTCAATGTACTATTTTTTTAACACCATCAGGTAATATTAATTTACTATATAGTAGGGAATTTAAGTTCTATACACCACCGATGTATTCTTTTTTTATACCATTAAGTAACATTGACCTGCTATAGCATATCACCAACTTTTTCCCATTTTCAAAATATTCACCATCTTCGATCTTTCAAAATTTGATATGTCATATTTCTCTTAGGCGTTTCCACCCTATCTGATCTTTAACCTTCAGGCCTCCGTCTCTGTTATGAATTTTGTGATGGGCCTGGGGAAGCAGGGTAACTGAATATTTATTAATGGGCCTGGGAAATAATAATTTGGGAAAATTTTCATCACATAGACATTTATAAAGGTCATAAACATAAAATGAATAAATTTTTTCTTTATTATGATTTCTAAACATTTAACCTTAGGTGTCCCACTTTTTATAGCCATCTACTTTAATGAAACACCAGCACATTAAATGCCTATTTTAGGGGAAAATGATGGGCCATGACTAAATTTTTGGAGTATATCTTTCTAATTAATTTTTGATATATCATAAATATTTTAACACAATCTCATATAACTTGATTTTCTCCTGCTTTCACACCTAAACACATCATCCTAACAGTAAAGTAAAAAGTAAAAAAAGTTCAGATGTCTATATATCAAAAGACATGGCAACTTTTGTTTATTGTCCAAGTATATTGGTTATATATATTTGGTTTCAGTTAAAATGCACTTGTAGTATGAGTTATAAAAAATTATGTATCCAATATGCACATGTCGTATGAGTTATATTCAATATCATTCCAATATGCTTTAATTAACTCGCCAATGAATATTGATGTTTGGAAATATTTGCCTACTTTACCTTAATATATTCTCACATTTTAGTACTTTATGCGCTCGTTATATGTGATAATTGTGTTTCTTGTGCTCACTTATCGTATTTGTGATTTTAGGAATGGTGCGGATGAATTCAAGGCAAGAACAAGCAAATTAGAGTTAATGCAGAGTTGGAAGCTATACTGGAGCAAGGCCTCAAGAAAGCCCTGAAAAGTTGGAGGCTCTGGTGGAGGCGTGGCTTCCACGAAAGCCTTGAGGCTGACGAGACAAAAGTTTTCCCAACTAGATTAGGCTTTGGTTTAACTTATCCTAGCACTTTGTAAACAATATAAAACCTCTTTTATTTCGTTTTAGAGGAAGAGGTCGAATTCCAAGAGCAAGTTTGGAGTTCTTACGCATTGAACCAAGGGTTTAGTTCCTTTTCATCATCTATTACAATATTTCATATTTCGTACATGAATTCTTGTGTTGTTATTATGAATATGTGTAACTAAACCTATCGTTCTAGGGTTGCAGTAAATACATAAAGGTTGATGTTTGAAAGTTGAATTCTTCCTATTGATTTACAGTTACGGATTGTTTATTCTTTCTTGAGCCTAATTGTTTGGTTATCAGGACCCGGTAATTGAACACTATCTACGGTTTACAAGTTGAACTCGACAGAGGGAACTTGTAAATGCACATAAGAAAGAATAGGGCTTGATTGTGAACCTGGGCATCAGGGAATCGATTTGTGGGTAGGATAGACATATACCTATTCGCCTGGCTTAACTAAATAGAGAGTTCGTTAATACATGCATGTGATTTGACTCCATAGAAATATAGGCGTTAGAGTAGTTTGCATAGACTCGTGAAGAATCGAGAGGTTTTCACGAATATAATTAACCTGTTAGTTAGCAATCTAGAAAATCAAGAATTAGAAGCAACTGAAAAAATCAACTGGATTGTTCGTAACTCTGACCCTGGACCGTTCTCTTTTATTGATAACAACCTATAATTTGCTCTATTACTTGACTTCAGTTACTTGCTTTTAATTATTGTATTTAGTTAGTAAAAATCTCAATCATTGGAAAAAGATCCCCGAATAGTTTTTAGGAAATTGTTTGCTAGAATTCAGTCGTACAATAGTCCTCATGGGAACGATACTTGATTTATCACATTATTACTTGTCGACCACGTATACTTGCGTGTGCGTTTAGGAGCAACAAGTTTTTGGCGCCGTTGCCGGGGACTAAATAATTGACTGTTTTCTTTTTAGACAATTTAATATTTTTTATTCAGGTTTAATTTTTGTTTTGAGTTTCTTGTGTCATTTCAGGTAATATCTTCTCCCTCTATCTCTACTAAATCTCTTCTACTTTTCAATCCGTGGATCTTGATAACATTGAGCCTACTTCTAAGTCTCACTCTATTCCTCCTAAACCACCAGACCCAAATCTACTACCTACTATTTCATTAAATGATAAAAAACCTATCTATTATGAAAAACTAGTCAAACCCACTATAGTTCATACTACTACTATTATCTAAAATCCAAGCCTATCTCCTAGCACGCAGTTTCATCCAATAAACGAAGATGGCTTGAGTGACTGCATCTCATTTACTCTGGAGGAAAAAAAATGAATATATTCTCCTTGGTTAAACTCTGTTATAATCAAGTTGCTTGGGAAGCGTACCATTAATGGTGTAAGATTGAGCGTGGATCAAATTTTGGCGCCATTAATGGTGTAAGATTGAGCGTGGGTACTTAAAAAATGTCTCATGTCACCATATCTTGTATATAGGATGTTTTTAGTACCTTTGTTTGTCATGAACTAAGTATTGTATATATTTGTTTTATCTATGACATGGTGTGTTTGATGTATGTACAAATGTGTTTATGTTAAGTTGTTAGTACATATATGTTTAGCATCCAAACAAAAAAAAAATACATGGTACTCCCATGAACTACGCTTGGGATGCTACCTTTTCTTTATCTGATTCACTCCCGGGTGATACGTAGGCATCCCATGTGGGTGCGAAAGCCTTATTTGGGTCCGAACAACCATTTTCATTGTAAATACCATGTTGCACAAAATTTTTAAAATAACCTCCTTGGTTTTTCTTTGCCATGGTTCTTTTCCAAGGAAGTAATTGTGTTGAACCGGGCATCTCTAGTACTAGTTTAGTATTTAGTTGTAAATAATGATGATTAGTTGTGGATTCTTGCTCTTTAGCAACTTTTGGCATGTTTGGTTCCACCATTATTTAATCCTTATCATGTGAGCTTGTTTTGAAAAATGAATAGAAAAACTTAGTTGGTAAATTGTGCTATGATCTTTAAGTTCAACTTTTGGCTCTTATGTCACTAATTAGCTCTCATTAGGCTATGAGTAAACTTTGGATACTTAATTGCCTTTGATTGGGATTTGAATATACTTGTCTTCCTTGCTTTACATGTGCCATGTGTGGTGAGGTTTTGGTGTGTTCATGTGTGTGCTTCTTGATCTAGAACTTGCCCTAAGTGTGCTTCGAGGCGAAATCCTAGGTGATGCTTGACTTGAAAAATAATTTTAGGCTTTCTTTGGCCCGCTCAGTAATCTAAAAAGCCTACCCTTGCATTATATCCTTAGTCAACCCCTTTGAGCTTAATATCCTTTCCTTTGGCAACCACATTATTAACCCGGACCAATTCTAAGTGCTTAAAGTACTAACCCTCTCTTTTGGCCCTACCTCCTTGAGTGCATTGAAAGACGTGCAACTTAGGCAAAAGCCTAACTTTGGGGATGGCACGAGTTATGGTGAAAATGTGGAAGTTAATGAAGATCAAAAGAAAATAAATGAAAAGGAAGAGCAACAAAAGCGAGTTGTATAAAAAAAAAAGGTAAAAAAGTGAAAAGAAACTAAAAGAAGCAAGTGAAAGAAAAGAAAGAAAAAGAGAATTGATGAATAAAGAGGAGAAAGATTTGTGTATAATCCTCGATTTAGCAAGGTGTAAGTGCAAGTGCAAGAAAAATGAAGTGTGCCTTAATTTTTGTGCGGTGTAGTGCTCAAGGAGGTGTGTAGTCACTATTTGCCCATATTTTACCCCACCTTTGACCAAAAGCCTACATTACAACCCTAACAAGTCCTAATTGATTTCGGGTCAAGCATTCCTACATTAGTGGAGAGGTACACGAAGGGCAAGTCTATGGATCTTTAGTATGCATGATGAACTTCTTTTGAGAGAGTGAGCGAATTCTTCCTATCATTAATCCCACTTGTGTTATTGCAATTTTGTGGTTGGGATATTCTCTCGAGTGGTGAGGGCACTTGTGAAGTTGAGTTGAGGACTTGTGTTTTACTTTTCAATTGAGGTGAGCAAGTAAAGAAGTGAAGCCTTGTGATGAAGAGGCAAATTTTGAAAATCTTGTGTCATGGCATGTTTGCTTTCTTTGATGTGTTGTATATGGGAGTTATGCTCACATGGCTTGGCTTAATTGTTGGCACCAACCAATGTCATTAGTTTTTGAACTTGAATCGAGTTTTGGCTTATTGTTGCTTTAATGAAAAAAGTGCATGAATTGATGAATTGCAACTTGGGGACCATTGAAGTGTGTTTTGCTTGAGGACAAGCAAAAGTTCTAGTTTGGGGGTGTTGATAAGTCAGCATTTTACCGACTTTGAGCCTTCCTTTATAGGAACTTTGTGTGTTTTTAAGCTAATTTCACGACCAATTCTTATGTAATGTTGCGTGATTCCAGGTGCTACTTAGTTTAAACGCTCGAGGCCAGAAACTGAGCGGAAAGAACACAAAAGAAGGCCGAGTCGAGTCGAAATTGGAGTCGTGCGAAATGGAACAAGTTTTCAAGGACTTGTGCGGCTCAGCACACTATTGTGCGATAGCACAATGCTGAAAAAGACCCAATTGTGCGGCCAGCACAATTGGTCAGCACAATATTGTGTGGTCAGCACAATGCTTAGCACAAGAATGCAAAAACAAGCAGCAACTACTTCAAGTCTTCAAGGAATTGTGCGGCCAGCACATTAAGCCAGCACAATATTGTGCGGCCAGCACAATCAGCCAGCACAATATTGTGCGATCAGCACATTTGAGACGGAAGAAGATTTTTGTGTAATTTTCTTAGGAGTATAAATAGGAAAGTGAGGGTTTTATTACAAGAACACTTACATTACATTTTACTCTATATTTTGGGCGATTTTGGGAGCCAAGTTGGAGACTTAACATCATTTTGTAAGCTTCTAATCTTGTAACTTTGAATCTTGATTCCATATATCAATTCAAACTTATGTCCAACATGATTTCATCTTTTCATTACATCTTTATTACTATGATTCAAACCCTAGTTATGAGTAGCTAAACTCATAACTAGGGGTGTAATTATGCTATTGTGACAGAAAATTAATGGGTGTTGTTCTATTTCACCAACCATAACACAAGTAACAATTATCCAACTCCCCATTACAATAACATCAAAATCCCAAAATCCATGATATTTGGGATTTCTTGTCTACATTGCTAGTTAAAGACTCGGAAGAGATTAACTAGTGTAGAATAGTGGAGTTGGCGAGGATTTGAGTTGATAGGCTATTCATATAGACTAACTTATCTAAAAGGAGTTACGCTCGGAAGAGGTCTCCTTTCCTCGGGTCATTGAGTAGTGCTTCAAGCATTCAACTAAGGCTTTGACGAGCGGGTTGTGAAAGATCTCTCCTAGGCCGGAAGGATTCTAGAGATCACGATCGGAATGCTCGACCATAATTATACTTGTGTTGGGAAAGTGAAGTAAAGACACCCGTTGATTGGAAATCATTATTAGTTAGTTGCACCCCTAGTCTAGTAATATCGAACAACTTACTCGTTTAATTGCTTACACTTTAGAATTAATCATAGTTTTCATAGAACAAATCATACTTCAAGGACTCAATACTAAACCTCATTTGAATATCTATTTGCAATTCTCTCACTTGACATGCTAGTTCCCTTGGGAAATCGACCCCGACTCACATCGGGTATTATACTTTGACGACCGCCCTTCACCATTAATGGTGTAAGATTGAGCGTGGATCATACATCACCAATATTTAAATTAAAAGCTCAAGCACATGTGGAAACTTTCAGAAGAATTTCCACTAATTGATTTAGGAGAAGATTTTTATATTGCAAAATTTCACAAACATGAAAGCCTGCATAAAGTTCTAACTGAAGGGCCCTGGTTTGTGAATGGTTTCTTCCTAACTATTCGATGCTGGGAACCAATTTTTGTTGCATCTGATGTGAAGCTTTTGTCTACTGCTATTTGGCTCCGTCTTCTAAATTTGCCTACGGAATTTTTCGATGAAGGTGTGCTGAGGAAAATAGGCAACAACCTTGGCAAATTATTAAAAATTGACTTCAAAACTTCAACAGCTCTTCGAGCTAGGTATGCCAGGTTGTGCATCGATGTCCCCTTGGATATTCCAGTTAAAAGCTCTATTTTGATTGAGCATTACAAACAATGTGTTATTTATGAAGGTGAAAACCTCATATGTAAAAGTTGTGGTCGTTTAAGCCATCTTCAAAACTCTTGTCCGTACTCTCTTCCTAATGATCTTCCCTCTACTTCATTAAACATCCAAACCACTCATCATTGGAAATTAAAAACAAAAGAAGGGGTTTTTGAATGGAAAACTGTCTTTTTCCCAAAAAAGAAAAAATATCAAAAAAGTCAACATACCATTTCGAAATCCCCTATTAATGTAAACTTCTCCAAACAAGTGTCCTTAGCATCACCCAATGCAACCACGAATGGTAAGCGGCCAGGTATGTCCTCTAACTATTCTTATTTTAAGGAAATTCCTAATTCATCTAAAACTCATAAATTTTTATCTACTCCTATAACATTTAAAAATAAATTTTCTACCTTAATCCCCCTCAATCAAGACTCTTCTACCAATACTATTGGTAATGAAATGCTAGTTGATAATTCTCAAGTTAATGATTTGTCCATAGCTAATGAAAATATTCCCAGCTCTTCAACAAACGAAGCCATGCAAATTTCGTTATTTCCTATTTCCTCTTCAGCTTTACTAGATGACGTCATCACTGGCCCCCATTGCCCACGTGGATTTGCCAACCAAAAATCTCTCCTACAATACAAACACAAAAAACAAGGCAACCACTATACTCACTCCACCAAATTCTGACAATGAGTTTACTATACCGGAAAATTATTCTTCTACACCCTTTTGTCGCGTAAGTAATACTCCTACTCATACTACACCGCCCACCCAAGCCACTTCAAACATCCACCCTACTGACAATCCAAATTCTAAAGCCTGTCCACTTTTACCTATGACCAACTTTGGAAACTCTAACAAGTCATTGACCATGTATAATGATGACACCACTTCTATTCCCTCTCACTCTATAACCTTACATTCTAATGAAGCAATCTTCTCTCAGGAAACATCTTCGACTCCAAGTAAAGGAGTTATTCAAGCAACACCAGTTAAGAAAGAAGAAAATATCCACAATGAATCCAAACATGATCCCTCAACTAAACCAATTACCTCCTCTACTCCAACCAATGATTTTTACTCTCCCTCCTCCTCAGAATCTCGTTCCACAGTCATGGTTGGAATCGACTCTTTGGGGTCATGCGATATCGATCCCAATAGAAATCTTGGGACAACCAGCTCTTGTTGTGATACAAAATCCTGCTTATCTTGCATCAATTGTAAGCGAAGGAATGCATCTTACGATGCAAAATCATATGAACAACATGTGGCCACAGTTCATGCAAGGAATGCATCACCAGGAACCACCTCTGCACGACCTTCCATTTTTTCCACCATGTGTTCTTCCTCCGGAGAACCCGATCTTCATCCCTTGGGACTTAGCGCAGAATCAACCAATTCAGGGTCAAAGAATGGAGAATGTTATGGCACCCCGGATGAACAACTTAATGAATGTGCCCCCCATGCCAATGGAAATTGTGAATCCTCCTCCCCAGCCACCCATGCAGATGGACATACCCCCACCACCAGCGCCACCTCCTTCTCCAGAACACCATCCAATGTACAAGAACCAGAAGGAAACATGGGGAGAGTGCTAGAACAAATCGCAGCAAGGGGGGGAGGAGAGTCAAGTGGAGTTTGTAAACCTAAAGGAAATAGCTATCATGTTATTCAAGGAAAGGGTAGACAAAAAGGTAATTTTCACTGGTCATCACTCCCTTTACAAGTTCTCACTGGATGTGAGGGCACCTGCAAATCGGATTGTGGGGGAAATACACAGTAGTATTGAACCCAACTCTCAGAACTAATCCAGAAATGGATATGTTATATGATTTAAACCCTTACCTTAATAATATGGTTAACATGAATAGGCAGCTTAATATTATAATTTGGAACGTTAGAGGAACCCATAATCCAGAATTTAATAGGAATTTTGAGGTGCTTCTTGATATTCATAAGCCAGTTGTAGTAGCTCTTCTTGAAACAAAAATGGACGATCATCATGACCTACGAGTTAGATTTGATTTCACTGATTATGCTGAATTCCCAGCAATTGGTCGTTCTAGTGGAATTGTGCTGCTTTAGAAAACTGACCTAGTTACTGTTACAAATGTTAACATCAAAGGTAACGAGGTTCATGCTATGATCAAGGTAAATAATTCTTCTTTTCAAATTCCTTGGCTTTTTTCTACTATTTATGCTAGTAGCTCTTGTATAAATCGTAATATGTTATGGCATGATTTAGCAAATCTATATGATAGTTATAAGGGGTCCCTGGCTTATTGGAGGTGATTTTAACCAAATTTTATCTCAGAATGATAAATTTGGAGGTAGACCTATTGTTGTTAAAAATGCTAATAGTTTTTGGAACTGTATCAACTATTGTAAATTAGTTGACCTAGGGTTTAAGGGTCCTAGATATACTTGGTCCAATCATAGTAAACTTAAAGCAAATCTTATAATGGAACGATTAGATAGATGCTTAGTTAACAATAACTGGATTACATTGTTTAAAGATGCGTCAGTAATTCACTTGCCTAAAACCTACTTTGATCATCATCCTATTCTTATTAGTCTTAATAAAAAACCTAATAATAATGGTAGAAAACCGTTTAGATTAGAAACTATGTGGGCTTCACATCCAGATTTTCGCAACATTGTCAATTCTGCTTGGTTGCATAATCCTTTTATGAGGCCTAAAAAATTTTCGAGGATGAGATCACTACCTGGAACAAAACTGTCTTTGGTAATATCTTCAAAGAAAAATCTATCCTTCTAGCTAGGATTAATGGTATTCAATCCTCTCCTAAATATTCTACTAGCTACTTCCTCCAAAATTTAGAAGACAAATTAGTGACTGATTTTAATAACCTTTTAAAAAATGAGGAAGAATTTTGGCGCCTCAAATCTAGAGTTAATTGGTTAAATCAGGGAGATGCTAACACAAAATTTTTTCAGTTACTACTCTAAATCGTCGAAGGAAAAATAAAATTACTCATTTTTAGGATGATAATGGTAATCTTATTTTTGATCAAATTGCGGTAGCGAACCATGTTATCTCTTACTTTGATGACCTCTTTAGCACTAGCCACCTTTCTAGTAAAATAAATCCCCTTAAGGTTGGGTCTACTTGGTATAACAAAACAGATCTTTCAAATCTCGACCGTCCTCTAACTGACAATGAGATTACTCAGGCAGTTTTTTCCTTTCAACCTTACAAAGCTCCTGGTCCTGATGGGCTACACCCTTTTTTCTTCCAGAAATATTGGGATATCATTGGCCCCTCAGTAAAAAGTTTTTGTTATCAAGTTTTCTCTTCGAGTACTATTCCCCACTATGCAAATTCTACTTATCTCTGCTTAATCCCTAAATTTAAAAATGCCGTCAGTCTCAAAAATTTCCGCCCTATAGGTTTGTGTAACACAATTTTTAAGATCATTGCTAAGATTATCTCAAATCGCATCAAACCCCACTAGACAGTTTGATCAGCCCCTGTCAATCTAGTTTTCTGAAAAACAGAAGAGCCTCCGATAAAGCCATTATAATTCAGGAAATTTTAAATAAATTCTCTCATATGAAAGGAGCTAAAGGTGAAATACTGGTCAAAATTGATCTTGAGAAGGCTTTTGATCGTCTTGAATGGTCATTCATTCGCACCATGCTAGCTTTCTTTAAATTCCCTCCTAGGATCTCTAAGCTCATTTTATCCTGTGTTTCCTCTTTATCTATTTCGATCCTTGTTAATGGATCAAAGACACCATCTTTCAACCCCACTAGGGGCATTCGACAAGGTGATCCCATGTCCCCCTATATCTTTATATTATGTCTTGAACTCCTTTCCGTCTATATTAACCATAATGTGGACCTTAACATTTGGAATCCTATCAAAATCTCGCCACAAGGTCCTGAAATTTCCCATCTATTATTTGCGGATAATCTTACTTTTATGTCTAAAGCAAATGAAAAGTCGGTCTACTCAATTAAAGAAACCCTAGACCTATTTTGTGACCTCTCTGGGGAAAAAGTTAATACCTCAAAATCTAAAATAGTTTTCTCTCGAAATATTACTCCAAATGTAGCAATTCACCTGGGTTCCATCCTATAGTATTAGTAAATCTTTTGGTAAATATCTTAGTTTTCCTATGCTTACTTGTAAATCAAGACATAATGATTACCAATTCCTTATTGATAATCTCCAATCAAAACTCTCAAATTAGAAAACTAGTTTTTTAAATATTGCTGGGAGGGCAACTCTTATCAAGTCAACTCTGAATACAATCCCCAACCACATAATGCAATCATTTACTTCCATCCAAGACTCTTAAAATAGTGGATAAAATCCAAAGAAACTTCTTATGGGGTACTACTTCTTCCAAGAAAAAACATCATCTTATCTCTTGGAATACAGTTACTAAACCTAAGTATCTGGGAGGCCTTTCCATAACCAAAGTAAAACTAAAAACTTAGCCTTGCTCACTAGTCTAGCTTGGTGTTGTTTTTCTTGCCCCACCTCTCTTTGGGCTCGTGTAGTTACTAATAAATATGTCTTTAATCGAGTTACTCAGTCCAAATCTTTTATCTGGAATAATATTTCTACAGTTTGGCTAAATTGTAATGACCACTCCCATTGGATCTTGGGTAATGGTAAATCTATATCTTTTTGGAATCAAAGCTGGCTTCCTAATAGAATCCCCATAAGAAAATCTATTAGTGGTCCCCTAACCGTGGCTGATACCACCTTAAAAGTAGCTGACGCTATCCATAATCCAGGCCAATTATCTTTTGAATTACCTGATGACATTACAAATTACCTTACCCATCTTCTCCCTCACACTAGTCATTCTGATATAGATTACCCTGTGTGAACTCTTAATAGTAATGGCCTCTTCTCTCTCAAGTCCACTTATGGTATAATTGAAACTCATGCTCCCATTAGCCAAGACTTTAACTGGATTTGGTCTCTCAATATTCTCAATAAAATTAAGTTTTTCCTATGGCAATGCCTTCATAATAGACTTCCTACCCGCTCCTACTTGAATAAAATTGGAATTAATATAGACCCTACCTGTCCTATTTGTAGAACAAATATTGAGGATCTCTTCCACATTTTTGTGGACTGTCCTATTGCTAGACACTTTTGGGATAGTTGCTCTATTGATGTGAACCTTATCGATCATAGAAATTGGATGTCCAAGCTCAAGGATCTTTCCCCTAAGCTTAATTCTAATTACTACAACTGGCATGAATTTTTATCATTTGCCCTTTGGAATCTATGGCTCAACCGTAACAGTAATAATATTAACAATTTGGACAAGTCCATACACCTTGGCCACATTCACTCTAAAATCCTAGAATTTCATCCTCCTTACTGATAAGGATATTAGAACTGCTTGTCATCTTAAAATTAAAGTAGCCTGGTTTCCTCCTCCTTCAGGAAAAATCAAGCTCAACATTGATGGAGCTTACTCAAAATTACAAAACAAAGCCAGTGTTGGAGGTGTTTTCCGTAATAATAATGGAAATTGGATTCTAGGTTTCCACAAAAGAGTTCATAGGCAAAATCACTTGCATGTTGAACTATTAGCCTTATTCCATGGTTTAACCTTGGCAATCCACCAGAATTTCACTTCGTTAGAAGTCGAAACTGACTCAACTGATTTATTATGCTTACTTGATAAACCCACCCCTACTTATGCTTCCATTGTTTTGAATTGCAAGTCAATGATGATCCAGCTGAACATGCCAACTATCCTGCATAATTTTCAGCAAGGCAATAGAGTAGCTCACCTCTTGGCTAAAGGAGCTTCCTACCAATCCTCCATCTCTTCTATCCACTATGCGGTGCCACCGGATTTTGTCCAGCAATGTTTGTTGGAAGATAGTGTTGGCACTTCTTTTGTTATTAGAACATCGGATAATATTTGTGCTATGTTGTCTACGTTAGGGAACTTAAATGCGCTCAATGCCATTTCTTCCCCTAGTACTGGTACTTGTAATAATAGTGGTACGACTTCTCGTAACAGTCGTACGAACGCTACCTGTAATGTTCCGTGATTTTATCTAATATTAAGTCATGTTTCTACAAAAAAAAAAAGGTCTTGAATGCAAAGGGAGAGAAAGGATGAACCACTTGGACCTTTTGATCCTGAACCTGAAAGGACCTTACGGAGATTGAGGAAAGAAGCAAGAGACCGTGAAGCACTCGCTATTGTACTTGCTTCCCTGCCTATTGGAATGGCAGCAGAACGAGCTTTAGCTATGCGAGATGTTGCTCTTCCCAGTCTTGAAGGAGTAGCTTCTAGCATTGTGAAGCCTGAAATTACTGGACACTTTGAGATTAAGCACGGCATGATACAACTGCTGCATGCGACTGGGCAATACCCTGGATTACTGCACAAGGATCCACAACAACATATCCAGAATTTCTTGGAGATTAGTGACACATACACACCATCAGGCGTCTCGACTGACTATGTTCGCTTGATACTTTTCTCGTTTTCACTGATTGGAACAGCAAGGAAGTGGTTAAAGGCTGAAAAGCCTAGGTCTATCACAACTTGGAATGATTTAGCTAAGAAAGTTTTGGCTAAATTCTATCCATCTGCCAAAACAGCCAGAATACGGAGTGAGATTATGTCTTTCAGACAACAAGGTAGAGAATCCTTGTATTAAGCTTGGGAGAGATTCAAGTCATTGTTAAGAGATTGCCCGCACCACAACCAATCTAATGAGGTGTTGGCTCACACTTTTGTTGAATGATTGAATGCTCGTACCAAGATAGTGGTGGATGCTGCAGCTGGGGGCCAAGTATTAGCCCTGAATTTTAATGAGATTTATGAATTGCTGGATAAATTTTCTTAGAGCATTCCTGACTGGCAGGGTGATGGTAGAGCACCAACTCAAAAAGCTGCTGGGATAATTCAGTTGGATGCATTCTCAACATTAACTGCTAAGGTAAATGCAATAGCTAATCAGATCAATAAGTTAGCGCTGCCACCAACTCAGCAACCAGTGGCACCAGTCAAACAAGTCCAGCAGTTCCAGAATTTCTGTGAGGTCTGTGGAGAGGATCATACCACCGAGGTTTGCCCCTCCAATCCAGAGTCAGTATATTACATAGGAAATCAAATTAGGCTTTAGGGACAGAATCGGAATCAGTTTGGCAATAGCTATAATCCTAACTCACGAAATCATCCTGGTTTCTCATGGAGTGATAATCAAGTTGCTCAGGGTAATACGAGATCTCAAAACAATTACCAGAGTTCACAACCTTAGGCTCAGACACAGCAGTCGGACAATTCAGTTGAAGATTTGATAAAGCAGATGTTGGCAGGTCAGCTGAAAATTATAGCACACAATGCAGCTCAAGCACAGGCCATAAAAGATCTTGCCAATGCTCAAAAAGATCTGGAACGCCAAATGGGGCAACTAGCTGGAGCACAAAACACTAGACCACATGGTACCTTGCCAAGTGACACAGAGAAGAATCCTAAAGAATTTGTGCAAGCAGGTACTCTGAGAAATGGGCGAGCTCTAGAAGAAATACCTCCAAAGCCGAGGAAGCCTGTTGGTGAACTGAAGCCGAATACTGAAAAAGAAGCTGATAAAGTCGTAGAGAAGCAGCCCGAGCTTGACAATGTCAGACCACCACCACCTTTCCCTCAAAGGCTTCAAAAGCAGAAAGTAGATGCAGCTTGCAAGAAATTTTTGGGAAAATTTTAGTATTACTAAATTATGACAGAAGTTAAAAAGCAACGAAAGAAAAAAGTGAAAGAGTAAGTTAGAAAAAAAATCTATGTTAAGAAAGAAGAAGATGAAGTTGAGTTATCAAGGTAAAAACCCGTACCAAATATTTACACCCTACCATAACGACTAACTATGGTAAAGTGAATTAATAAAGCGAGAATATAACCATGCTTGAGTAAAAATAGTGTATTTATAAATAAATGACATATATTTATTGGTTGATTGAAAATCCGATGAGGTTAGTATTTACTAGTTACAAATGTCGAGGAAAGCTTTTAGAGTGTCTTTAGTACAAAGGAAAATATCTTCCAAGGAAAATATATTCCTAAAAAGTATTTTATTGGAAAATAAGTGGTGTTTCAACTTATTTTCTAGTGTTTGGTATTTGAAAAAAAAAATATTTTCAGAATTCCTGGCATGGCCCCTACATTACGCCTTCACCCTAAACTCATACTACCTTCAGATTTTTGCTTTTGACGACGCCGATGTCGCCATGGTTGATGCTGGAGTGAAACAACAAAGATTTAAGGACGCCAACGCGGGCGTGAAAACGAAAAGACTGCGATTCTGGCCCAAGTGCGAAAGCAGAGAGGAGATTTATCTAGCCCTGGCAACTCGGCGTGTAGACAAAGTGATTCTGCCTGCGCTGGTGCGTAAAGTAATAGCCTATTTGGAAGTGGTATGGGTAAGGTTGGGGGGTTAAGGGTTGAGGTAGGGGGAGTTGAGAACGAGGCGCAGTTGACAAGTGAGGATTGGTCAGATGGTAAGCACCCTCCGCCTACAACTAAGAGGTTGTGGGTTCGAGTCACAGTAAGAGCAAAAGGTGAGAGGGCAACTATTTGTTTCCGAGAGAAGGGGAGGGGCTGGGTTAAAATAAAAAGAAAAAGGGAGGGGGGTGGGGGGACAAGGGTATTTTCCTACTCATATAAGGTAACTTAAACAAAGAAAAATGGAAAAATATTTGTCCGCATACTAAACACACCCTTAATCTATTAGCTTGTCATTAATCTTAATCTAATTGTGGTTAAATAAATGGACTTATTTATTTATTGGACGCATAGAATAAGTTTTTACCATCAAGATTACCCTAATCGTGGCAATCTTCTCTTTGATTGCTAAAACAAAATTCCGTAGTTTTTGAATTAATTTATTAATTTTAACTAATTTATGATCCATCCGTTCTCCAAAAGGGAAAGGAGTATTGGTTTAACTTTCGGTATGTCTTGGGCTAGCACACAATCATCATATAATATATTATATTATATTATATATTATACTATATGTTATAAAAGCATGTACTCAAAAACATTAAAAGTCAGATTACTAAAATACCCTTCTAAATATTATAAATATCCTAAATACTCTACTCTAAAGAAAAACACCAAATTATAGCCATTTAGTAGTAGCAGCCTTTCACAGACCTATACGACCATTTGACAACCTCTTACAAAAGTCACCTACTGTTTGTTTTTGGAGTAGTGGAAATTCAGTTATGCAAGAATAACATAAATGTAATTATAGAGTTAAACATTAACCATGTAAATTTACTATTCATTGTCCAATCATCATGTTGCTTCAGAAAAGAAACAGATCCTTCTCTATACTCCATAGCTATCCATAAAATCATTTATTATTCTAGAAATACTTGATTTCTGCTACATCACCTTTTAATTTAAGAAATGTACTCCCCAAAAAGTTGATGGTAAGTTGATTTCTAACATCATATTTTTGAAATATGATGTTACATGTATTTATCTCACTCAGAGATAAGCTATCCAACATTTTACATTCCTTCGTAATTTCCTCAGCAATTCTTCAATGCAGTTGCCTATGTCGTGGCTTATTCAGACGGACTAATATGATGTGTAGAATTGTTTTGGCATGTTCTGTGGGTGAAAAAGATACAAGCGTACAAATTCTTTTTTTCTTATTCATGTAAGTAACTTATTACTATTGTTTATGATTATTATTGACCTGGTATACAAGTAACTTTCATTATTTGGTATGCGCGTTTTTTTTTTCATTACATATGTTGCTTAAGATTAGTACCCATAAATTACTACAACAAAAACAAGTTTTTGATTTAGTTTCTTACCTTTGGTCTATTTTGGAGATTAAATAACAAAGATGAGCATGAACTCGGTGTGGTTTTCTTTTCGTGCATTAGTTCGCATGAAGGAAAACAAACATCTATATTATCACTTAGAATACTTTATAAGAATATGCCTGACTCTCACTGATTATTCAATCAACCTTTGGGAAGGTTTTAGAACATTAGAATTTATTTATATTTGAAGTATATTAACAATTTGAAAGTATTTTAATCAGAGGAAGACATGTAAAATAAGCTTCAGTTTATTTAACATAATTTAAATTAACAGAAAAATATTTTAAGTACTGCGGAAGGAAGAACCTAAAGAATTTAAAGTACTAATTGTAATTGAGTGATTGGGATTTGGGGGCCGGGTAAAGAATTTAAAGTACTAATGCAAGTTGGTGTTGAGTAAAATAATAAATTCATATTGATAATTGCTCAAGAAGTAAATATTAATGTCCAAAGATTAGTGATTTTCCGTGATAGTGAAATAGATTCTATCTATTTTGATTTTGAAGTTATATTCGTCATAATAGTGTTATTATATTGTGTCGATCTAAATATCAACTTCACTATTTTTCTTTGGGTGAATTACACAAATATACAACCCTAATAACAATTTATAAAAAATACCGATACTATTCTACTTTACAAAACATACCAATAGTTTCTTTACAAAACATATACAAGTTTCAACAAAAACTTGGAAATGAAGCTTTCATCTTCTCCCCCAAGCCACTGCTTCAGTTTCAGATATGCCGCCGGCGGCAGGTCACCGGAAATCTTTTTTTTTTTAATACAAATTCATACTTTAAAAAAATATATTTAACCAGTAAAAAACACATAAACATACATAAAATTTAAAAATATACAAAACATACATTTTATACACCCACAACATACAAAAGCTATACAAAAATAAATTTTAGGGATATGCAAAACACTTTTCACATACAGTTAAATACGAGTATATATAAAAATATACACACACACAACAAAAAATATTCCAAAACATACAATTGAAATGCAAAAAATACAGAAATATACAATGAAAATACAAAAATTCAATAGCCATTTGAAAAGATTTTAATGTGTATTTAGGCACAAAAAATACAGATACACATTAATACAAAAAGGTATATACATATATACACATTAATACACAAAAAAACAACAATAATACAAAGATATTAAAAAAAATTCAATGTATTGATGCACCAAAAATATACACATACACATAATACAAACCTTATACACGTTTATACAAATAAAATACACATACAAAACCAAAAAAAAATGATGGAGGAGCAGATCGGAGGTAGAAAGCTCTGGCATCGGAGCAAAAAATCAGATCGGAGGAGCAGCCGCCGTGAGAATAGCAGTAGCGATGGAGATGGTTGCCGGCGAGGGGGAGGGGGACGGCGGGGTGGGTGGATAGGTGTAGGAGGGAAGAGAAAGAGAAAGAAAGAGGGAGAAGGAATTAGGGTTTTGAATTTGGGAGAATGAGAAATGAAAATGGTATGTTTTGTAAAAATGTAGAAAGTATTGTTATATAGGGTAAATATTTAAAAGTATTGGTATATTATGTAATTAACCTATAAGGATAGTTATATGGTGTAAATTCTTTTTACAAGATATAAAGTAATGTGTGTTGGTATAGCATTCAAAACTAAATTACAAAAATCTAAGTACTATACGAGTTGATATTCATGTGCGTTGAGAGACTAGTTAATCAAAAAATCTTTTCCAATCAAATTAAGGTTTGGTAATTTCAGTTAGACTAGGACTTGCGCAGTATAAATACATTACATAAGACAGACTAATTGGAGACCACTTTTTAAGTTTCTATGGAGCAGGCTGATTTCGTGTACCGCCACCACCTCCCCTCCTCGATGGCAGCCCTTGTAATTCAGCCATTATCACCAAACCAAATTGGAATCAATAGCCATTCGATTCCTCCTCCTTCTTCACCCACTTTAACCATTCAATTTAACCTTTGTTCGGTTGAAAAATGTTGGTATAGACCAATACCCAGTATCCAAGGAGAATTCCAAGGAGCTCGAGATCATAATGAAACGCGTATTCTTGAATTCGGCCCGTCTGCATACATGTCCTCGGATACCTTCTACTCTGCCGTGCAACAAAATCTCACCAACTGCGGTGAGGAGTTTGATCGGAATTATCGCCATGATGTCATCCGTGATATGATTCGCAAAGTAGGTGAAGTTGTTGCTGATGAAGGTGGTCTCCGAAACGTGACAGTGCGTGTTGGTGTAATTTTAGCCTTTGACCATTATTTGGATGAGAGGGTTAGTTTGTTTGAAGAATCTTCATTCTTCAATCTGAGGGTACCTGCTAGTAAGTCATCCATAAAGCAGCTGGCGGAGCGAATGGACATTGATGATGATGATGAAGAATGTGTGAATGATGATTGTGTCATCTGTTTTGAGCAGCTCGGGAAGGAAAATAAGATTTTCTACATGCCTTGCTTACATATGTTTCATGGAGATTGCATTACAAAATGGTTAGAGAATGCTCATCATTGCCCTATTTGCCGTTATGAGATGCCCACTGCTGAATCAGCCTCCTAGCTTAGCTTAGGTTAGCTTTGTATTATCTGTTTTTATTTGAACCACAAATAGTTGTGGGGATTGTACAATATAGTTGGTTTGAGCAATTTGAAGCTCACTCATTGGTGCCTTTTCACCTTGATTTTTTTATGTTACAAGTTCATTATTCCTGTTGCAAACTCTTCTATCTGATGCAGAAACCTTATCATTATATAATTACAGTAGCAAGTATTGTTGCATAGTAGGGATAATTCTCATACGGGTAACACAAAAGTAGTTATAATGGATAATGATAAGGAGCGTTGTTTTTTTTGTTTTTCCGTAATTCACTTGCAAGATTAGCATATTATGTTATACACTATCAAGGCAAATATTATAAACTAGTGAAATAGCCCGCGCTTCGCCCGGTTTTATACTATTTGATACAACATTTATTTATTTCTCAAGAGATGACATTTTCACTGTAGTTTTCACTTTCCGTAAATTCCCTCTTCATTTTATTTTTTGCTTTTATTCAAGAACATGAGAAAAGGAAATCAAACAAACAATTCAACTATGCATAAATTAGTTGATTAACGTTACTTCATGGCCTTACAAAATAGTTTTGTGTATTAGTTTCACTAACTAATAAGAAGCATGAAGTCATTTTGACATGTTATGACCCACTGTTAGAAAATAGAGCAATTTTAAGTGCTTAATGAGTTTATGAATGGGGAATCCTGTATTTCAATTTGAACAAAATTCCTTAATGAGTTTATGAATGGGGAATCCTGTATTTCAATTTGAACAAAATTCATCATAAAGAGGAGAAATTTTGATGTGTAGTCATTTTTGAACGCACTCAAATAGTTTTATTTATCGTTTCAAAAGTAATTGAGAAATAGCTAAAAATTCACGCGCACACTTACGCTCCATTAGGTTGGAAAAACACCTCAGACTTGTCCCATAACAAAATATTGGGGCTTTGAACAAAACTTATTCAAAGCCCAAGTATTTTGTTATGGGACCGAACCTTTATACAAATTCACATAACAAAATAATGGGATTTATCCCATAGCAAAGGTCCCATCAAAGAGATAAATTCCATTATTTTGTTATGGGACTTTATATATAAAGCTTCAGTCCCATAACAAAGTACTGGGGCTTTGTACAAGTTTTGTTTAAAGCCCTAGTATTTTGTTATGGGACTGAAGCTTTATACAAAGTCCCATAACAAAATAATGGGGCTTTGAACAAGTAAAGCTAAAGTCCCATAACAAAATAATGGGGCTTGAACAAAACTTGTTCAAAGCCTCAGTATTTTATACTGGGGTTAGTTTACTGAAGCTTCCCAGTAAAAATACTGGGGCTTTGAACAAGTTTTGTTCAAAGCCCCAGTATTTATACTGGGACTTGTCCAGAGGTGGCTATTTCTCAACGAATTTATTTTTAACGGCTACGAATCAATTAGCGCGCGCCAAACAGGCTCCTACGTGAAATTTTTACCCTATAAAGAGGTAATTAAATAATGCGATTTTTCATGTTTATACAAGTTTCTTCTCTATGCTTACGTCTTTAACTTGTTCCTTTCGTCGTTCTTTTAATTTGATATGTGTACTTACTCAAATACTTAACACATACAAAGAAAAGTCACCAAAACCAAACATATATATGCATAAAAAATACAGTAAATATATTCATGGCTAAATCATATTTGTAAGACCATATTATTATGTAATTTTGATTGAGTCAGAACTAAAAAATTATTAGATAAACAAGAAAGAAAAAAATTTAGTACGTACCTCTAGTTGTAAACAAGAGTAGAAACCTGAGCAAATAAAAATAAATAAATATTAGTTCTTTTGATGATGAACTTCATGGATACAAGAGAACAAATAACAAAAGTGTCATCATATATTTTGTATCAAAAAAAAAGAACATATGACTTGTAATTAATGAAATCTACTAACTCAAGTTTCACGTTTTTGCTCTGTAATTAATGAAATTAAGAATTATATATTAAATAAATTAAGATAAAACGTTTAATGTAATCACACAACAAGATGGCTTGTGAATCTGAAGAGGCAGGGAACGTACAAAGTAATAAGAGAGACAGGAAACGTACTGTATTTTGAGAAGAGGGGAGATGAGGCCAAAATAACTACTTGGGTGTATTTAAATAAGAAAATAAGGTAGAGGGTAAAATAGGATTATAAGGTTATACTAATTAAGAACATGATGGGAAAGTGTAAAAGCGTAACAATGCAAAACCACCAAATCGGTTGCAACAAAAAGTGGGTCTTTTCATTGTTAGGTAACAACGGAACTTAACAATACAATACAACGAAATTAAAGTAACAACCAAAACAAACGTTGTAATCATAATAACAATACAATACAATACAATGGGTAACAATGATCCAAACAAAGCGTTATAGTCCTCTTCGTTTTGTCTTTTAGCGTTCTTACTTAGCTGCCGTTTCATTTTTCTAAACAAAAATGCAAATCTCCCTTCTTAGATCCACCTTTCTATTGGATAAAAGCTGACAGCACTTGAAAGGTGACACGTGTCCACCACGTGGCACGGGCAGAAGTTCCAACGGACAGACATCTAACGGAAAGACATTTATCACGGCACTTGAAAGGTGACACGTGTCCACCACGTGGCACGGGCAGAAGTTCCAACGGACAGACATCTAACGGAAAGACATTTATCACGAGCAGACCCAAAGGAGTTATGAAATACTTCATCAGCCAACCCGATCTAAGTGAGCAGTTATTAACCTGATCATTCACGATCATTCAATTAATGGTCATAAAGGCAATCATTACAACCCAGTGGTTATACATCCAACGGATACGTACCCAGCAGTTACATATCCAGACGGATCCAAGCCCAGCGGTTACGAATCCCAACGGGTGCCTATCAGACTTATAAATAGCATTTGCTCTAAACCATTGTAACACAACTTTACTTCCTGTCTACAATATCAATAAGAATACTCTCTCGCTCTTGCTCAGATATTAGTTTTTGCTCATATTTGCCTAGTACCTTAGTTCTTTGATCTTCTAAGTACGACTGGTATCGAAGAACTCTCTCCGTGGATAAGCGATACGACACGGTTACTTCTTCTTATTTCTGTCTACGCTTTATCTTTATTAATTCATACTTACATCTTGTTCTCATATAGTTTGTAAATCTATCACCGCTTTAGTTTGTCATTTAAACTCTTAATCTCAACTATTGATCGTGACTCTGCAAATATACATTTAATTATTAATTGGCCTAAAATCGGATCTAGGTTAAACAATTTGGCGACAACAGTGGGAGCCAGTCAATAGCCTTTGTAGGTTAATAGTTTATCTTTTCTGATATTGTACCTCTTTTCGTCAATCTTTTTGTTCTATAACTAACATGGCAGAAAGCAATTCGCAATGAACTATCGTAGGCGGAAGTCAGGTAAGTACCCGTGTAGAGAATATTTTCGAAATAAAACAAAAGCCCGGTGAGTTACGCGAATCGCTTCCAAAGAGAGCGAGTAGTGTTTCCCGAAGTATCGGACAGATGGGCAGCAATCGCGTTTACTGTTGCTCCCAAACGCACACGCAAGTATACGTGGTCGCCAAGTAATAAAGTGACAAAGTCGAGTATCGATCCCACGAGGACTGTGCAGACTAACACTTAGTAAACAATTTCTAACAACTATCCAGGGGTCTTTTTCCAATGGTTGTAAGAGTTTTTATAACTAAAACGCAGTAATTAAAATGCTGGAGATGTGGTCAAGCAATGGTTCAATACTTTGGGTGTTAACAATATTAAGAAGACGGTCCAGGGTCAGAGTTACGAACATTCCAGTTGATGTATTCAATTGATTCCACTTCTTAAATCCCGGGTTACTAACTGACAGGTTAATTGTAATTATGAAAACCTTCTAGTTCTTCACAATCTATGCAAGCTACTTCAATCCCTATATGTCTATGGGTTAAATCACATGCACGCATTAACGATCCTGTAATTAGTTAAACTAGGCAAGCAAGTATATGTCTATCCTACCCGCGAATTGGTTCCCCGATGCCCGGGTTCACAAACTAGTTCTATTCTTTCTTATTACGTAATTAGATTCTCTCTTTCGAGTTCAACCCAAAAACCATAGATGATGTATAATTATCGAGCTCTTAACAATTATACAAGTGAAATCAAGAAAGAATAAGTAACCCGTTATGGGATTCAATCAATGGGAATCAATCTTCAACAATCAACTTTCATGTAAAACTCTAACCCTAGAACGTAAGGAAATTAGCCACACATATTCATAATCACAAGACAAAGATTTGGTGTAATAATGAAATAATGATGTAATAGATGAAAGATTAGGAATAACCCTTGTTCAATGAAGTGTGTAGCTCTCAATATTGCTCCAAAGTCAAGACTCCTTACAAAAACTAAGTAATAAACTATTTATAATATTTCTAAAGCCTTAGTAATAAGTTAGACCCGATGCTAGAAGGAATAGGATGTAAAAACGCGCATAAGGGGCGCTATAACGGGCGCCCCGCGCCCCGTAAAGCGTGACCACAACCAGACCACGCCACATTCTTCGTGCCTTAGCCCTGCGTCGCATGCCAAACGCGCCCAGCCTCTGCGCGCGGTAGAGCCCGCGGCGCATGGGCTAGGGCGCCAGGCATAAAATGCTCTTCTTTCGCTCCAAAACTCGGCTCGTGTCGTGCCTTTGTGTGCTCAATCCAACCTTCAAACATCCTTCAACCAATTTATGCTCAATCAAGCTCCGAAACGCTCCAAATGTATCGCGTAACAACCTACACACGCACAACACAACATCAGTGTAAAACCACACTCACAAGCTACCAAACAAGTGCAAAACAAGCTCAAATGTGCGGAAATATTAAGGAAAAGTAGGCATAAAATGCCGAACATCATTTACCAACGGTCTGGATATTAAAAGCTCAGAGGTTACACGCAGACTTTACGAATCTCTTCGCGAGTCCTCAGCAGTCAGCTGGTGATGTGTGGGCAAAATGCCACACATTACCTTCGATTTACTTGAGCTTTTGTTGTGCATTGTTGATTAAATACGCGCACTTATCATGTTTTAGTTGCATATTACAGGATATTGAAGCTGTAGTGATGAATGGATGAAAACAAGCCAAAACAAGGCAATCTGTGAAGTTTCTGTTTCTGGTCTGGAAGTTGTTCAGCGCGATCGCGCCAGTGCCTCACGCGATCGCGCAGAAGACTGGAACAATGCATCGCGATCGCGCCATTTTTTCACGCGATAGCGCAGAAGGAAGAAGAAGCTGGAGCGCGATAGCGCCCAGTGTGTCGTGATCGCGAAGGTTCACATCTAAGCTGTACTGGACAGTGTGGTAATTTCACAGCAGCCTGAATGGGGAACATATATTCAGCCCTTGCACGACTTAGGGCTCATCTTTTGGCCATTTTTCCAATCTTGGAGCAAGGATCCATCAACAAGAACACCAAGAGGGTGAAGATTTGGAGCAACCCATTGAGAAATTCTCAACATTTAGTACTCCTTTCTTTACTTTCATGTTTTGTAGTGAATATATTTGGTGTTGTTGATGTTATTGAAGAATTGATTTTATGAATATATTTCATGGCTATTTATGTTATTAATTGATATGATTTGGACATGAATATATGAATGAGTCATGACTAGGAATTTATATTGTTGGGTTTTGATTATCTAGTTTCCATTGTGTTGATTGCTCGACTCTTGTGCTCGCGACACTTGAGTTGCCCGTCTACTTTGCTAATTAAAGACTCGGGAGAGATTAGTTAGCGTAGAATAGTGAAGCTAGCGAGGATTTGGGTTGATAGGCTATTTCATAGACTAACCCATCTAAAAGAAGTTACGCTCGGAAGAGGTCTTCTTTCCTCGGGTAATGGGTAGTGCTTTATAAGCTCAACCATGGCTTTGACGAGCGCCGTTGAGGTAAATCCCTTCTAGGCCGGAAGGATTCTAGGGATTACATTAGAACGACTCGGCCATAATATATAAACCCCGTGCTATAATTGCGTCCTAGGCTCAAAACTTGACTTCCTTGGTTGTGAGAAGGCCATTGATCACATTTACTTGCTTTCCTAGTGTAGTTTGTAGTTGCTAATATCATTTCATCACCTCGTTATCCTAGTTTGGCTTTGTCAAATAGGTTTAGTTCCTCCACTACTTTGATCGCATCACTTTGTTCCTTGTGGATTCGACCCCGACTCCTAGTTGGGTAAATTGTATTGCGATGACCGTTCATACCTCAAGACGAGGTGTGTGTTGAGCGTTGTCAGCTGGTCGGAAGTCTGCAATCGCTACACCTCAAGGGTAAGTATCGACGAACTCGAGTGAAAAAACTCTTGGCGAGATTACCCTGACAACTCTCGCTGAAGGGGTAGTGAAGGAGACAACTTTCCATGTTATTGATGCGGATCTAGCCTACAACATCATTTTGGGAAGACCTTGGATCCACGACATGCGAGCTGTTCCTTCAACTTATCATCAAGTATTGAAGTTCCCATCCAAATGGGGAGTACGTGAGGTCCAAGGAGAGCAACGTTCTGCCCGAGATTGCTATTCGGTGGCTCTCAAACTGCCCGAAGAGAACAAGTAGCAATTACAGCGGCCGGGACTAGGTATACCATATGAAGGAACTATTAATTGAACTTATTAAAAGGATGTCTAATATCTCAATTTTTACCGTCAGAATATATTCTTACACACGTAATTATATTTCTATGGAGTCAAATCACATGCATGTATTAACCAACTATCTATTTAGTTAAGCCAGGCGAATAGGTATATGTCTATCCTACCCACAAATCAATTCCCCGATGCCCAGAAGTTCCCTCTGTCGAGTTCAACTTGTAAACCGTAGATAGTGTTCAATTACCGGGCCCAGATAACCAAACAATTAGACTCAAAAAAGAATAAACAATCCGTAACGGTAAATCAATAGGAAGAATTCCACTTTCAAACATCAACCTTTATGTATTTACTGCAACCCTAGAACGATAGGTTTAGTTACACATATTCATAATAACAACACAAGAATTCATGTACAAAATATGAAATATTGTAATAGATGATGAAAAGGGACTAAACCCTTGGTTCAATGCGTAAGAACTCCAAACTTGCTCTTGGAATTCGACCTCTTCCTCTAAAACGAAATAAAAGAGGTTTTATATTGTTTACAAAGTGCTAGGATAAGTTAAACCAAAGCCTAATCTAGTTGGGAAAACTTTTGTCTCGTCAGCCTCAAGGCTTTCGTGGAAGCCACGCCTCCACCATAGCCTCCAACTTTTCAGAGCTTTCTTGAGGCCTTGGTCCAGTATAGCTTCCAACTCTGCATTAACTCTAATTTGCTTGTTCTTGCCTTGAATTCATCCGCACCATTCCTAAAATCACAAATACGATAAGTGAGCACAAGAAACACAATTATCACATATAACGAGCGCATAAAGTACTAAAATATGAGGATATATTAAGGTAAAATAGGTAAATATTTCCAAACATCAATATTCATTGGCGAGTTAATTAAAGCATATTGGAATGATATTGAATATAACTCATACGACATGTGCATATTGGATACATAATTTTTTATAACTCATACTACAAGTGCATTTTAACTGAAACCAAATATATATAACCAATATACTTCATTAAACAAAAGTTGCCATGTCTTTTGATATATAGACATCTGAATTTTTTTTACTTTTTACTTTACTGTTAGGATGATGTGTTTAGGTGTGAAAGTAAGGAGAAAATCAAGTTATATGAGATTGTGTTAAAATATTTATGATATATCAAAAATTAACTAGAAAGATATACTCCAAAAATTTAGTCATGACCCATCATTTTCCCCTAAAATAGGCATTTAATGTGCTGGTGTTTCATTAAAGTAGATGGCTATAAAAAGTGGGACACCTAAGGTTAAATATTTAGAAACCATAATAAAGAAAAAATTTGTTCATTTTATGTTTATGACCTTTATAAATGTCTATGTGATGTAAATTTTCCCAAATTATTATTTTCCATGCCCATTAATAAATATTCAGTTATCCTGCTTCCCCAGGCCCATCACAAAATTCATAACAGAGACGGAGGCCTGAAGGTGAAAGATCAGATAGGGTGGAAACGCCTAAGAGAAATATGACATATCAAATTTTGAAAGATCGAACATGGTGAATATTTTGAAAATGGGAAAAGATTGGTGATATGCTATAGCAGGTCAATGTTACTTAATGGTATAAAAAAAGAATACATCGGCGGTGTATAGAACTTAAATTCCCTGTTATATAGTAAATTAATATTACCTGATGGTGTCAAAAAAATAGTACATTGACGATGCACACAACTTAAACTCTGTATTTACCTCTTTAATTACCTGATAATGTAAATAATTCTATATACTGACAGTGTTTCATTTCCTGGATAAGCTCGCAACATTTGGCTATGCGGAAACATTGGGCTAAGTGCACGAAAGGCCATTTTTGCCACTGGTCTTAGGGCACAGGCCACTAATACCAAAACATTTAGTTTGTGGCCACTTTTGCTTAAAGAGATTGAAGTTCAGTCCAGAGGCCGGATTGAAGTTCAGTCCTTAAAAATTGAACTTCAATCCACGGCCATATGGACGGAAGTTCAGTCCAGTCCTTAAGATGGAAGTTCAGTCCATGGCCATATGGACTGAAAGTTCAGTCCTTAAGAGATGGAACTTCAGTCCAGGGGCCGTATGGACTGAAGTTCAGTCAACTATCAGAACTTAAGTCAACATTTATTTAGTAAAGGCCCAAAAGTGGCCTCTAGTGTAAGACCAAAGAAAATAGTGGCCTCAAACTAAATACCAGTGTTAAAAGTGGCTGCTGGGCGAAATTTTTACGGAAACATTACATTGATAAAGATCGCATATACATGTACTCACTCTGTCCCCTACTTTGAAATACTCAATTGTATATTCATATAGTTTCAAATGGATCACAACCTTAAACCAGCTAACTTAAAAAGATAAAAGATAAAAAGAAAAAAGTGTGTGAAACGCCTAATAATTCCTAAATCCACCAAACTCAAACTGAACAAATAAAATAAAAATTGGAAACTGAACAAATATTTCAACAATTGAAATTGGTACTAGTATCAGTAAAGATACCAGACAATAAAGATGTTACTAGACCATAAGAAACTGCTACTACTCGTCCTCGTCCTCGTCCTCATCCTCGTCGCCTTCATCCTCTTCCTCCTCATCCAGATCCTCACCGTAGAATTCATGGACACGGAACTGAAACTTGTCTTCTCCCGTGAAACCTTCAACATATTGCTCAACCTTTAAAGATATCTTCAACTGATTGTCATCCTGATCGTCCTCATCACCCTCCTCGTCCTCATCATCCTCGTCGTTCAATTCACTACGGACAAGGACCTGAAGCTTGTCTTCTCCCGTCATATCTTCAACATATTGCTCAATCTTTAGGGCAGAATCTTCAAGTTGAGGGCTATCGATCACTTTGATAAATCTTAGCGAATCAATATCCCCAAAACTAGAGGGAATCTCCTTGAGCTCTTTACATTTTGTAAAAATTAAGTGCTCAAGTACAGGAAACGATTCCTCACCGACCTGCCATTGAGAAAAATGCACCCTTTCCAATTCTAAAACTTTGAGATTCTCAAAGGTATCGTCGTCTCTCATGTTCCATTCTCTCCCCTGGATGAGTAACATTCTTAGACGCAGTTCTTGAATATTGGGTAGCCTCGCAATTGTTGATAGTGAATTGGAAGTCAAGAAACCAGTACCCAGCGTAAAAGATTTTAAACTCGATGGGAAGTAGGAATAACTGCTTGAATGTTCAAACGACAGAATCTGATTAGGATGTAAACTTTTCTCATCAAATATACTATAGTTGGGACCATATACTTTGAGTTCTTCAAGATCATTAAGGGAGCCGAATATTGGAAAGTAAATGTAACCCTTGGCAGGATCCCACATTTCTTCAATTTTGCAGTGAAGTTTTTGAAGATTGGGGAACCTTTTGGAAAATAAATCTGGGCCTTTTGAATGGTAAAGCCGGAGACCCTCTAACATTCTCAAGTTCTCCAACTTCGAGTCCTCTGCTGACACTGTTGGTTTATTGGTATCCAAATCAGCGCAAACACATGAATCAATTGCGACATGTCGCAGCTTTGCAAGATTCCAAATTACAGGTTCTACTGCCACGGGACACCTCCCATTATTGACCACCAGAGTTTCTAGATTCAAGAGATTTGAAAATGACGAAGGGAGAGCTTTAACTTCCATTGTCTTAATCTTTAAGAACCTCAAATGAACGAGCGTGCCCATTTCATCCAGCAAATAATCTGGCACAGCAATAAAATTGAAGTCAAGGTTCAACACTCTAAGAAGCCTCAGCTGTCTTGGATGACGGATAAGACGGTCAACAGTTAGCTTCAAAGAAAGGAGGTGTTTACAAGAACCCCATTGCTTTTTGGAATTGATAAGGAAAATATTCTTGTAATATTGAGGGAGATGCTCAGCGTAATGAATGTTCACCTGACGTGGCATCAAATATGAAGAAGAAGAAGAAGAAGAAGAAGATGATGATGGAGCACTAGAACATATCAAATCAAAGAACTTCTCGTTTCTAGCTTTTATCAAACAAAAATCATGCAGAAGATCATGAATGTGGCAAACCTTAGTCCCGTATTCCCGTTCGGAAACCATTACCAAGCTACTCGAAACTAAATCAGCCAAATAATCCTCCATTACTTTTTCCACGCTCTTCATCTCAGACTGTACCACAAATCCTTCGGCACTCCATAAATTCTTCAACTCAGTGACTTCAATTTCTTCATCCTTTTTATAACTTCCAAGGTAAAGAAAGCACAACTTTAGGGGATCCGATAAATCCTCATAACTTAATTGTATAACCTTCATGACTTCAACTCCATTCTCAAAAATAAATGAATTCAAATCCTTTAGGAGTTCAAGCCACTCACTCTTTTCTTTTCCTCTCCTTGCAATGACTCCAGCAATCAGATCAACCACCAAAGGAAGCCCTTTGCAGTTTTCGGCTATATCTTTTCCAACATCTAATAGTCCAGCCGGGCAACTTTCCTCTCGGAATACCCTCTTCTCTAGCATTTCCCAACTTTCTTCGGATCTTAGCAGTCGAAGATTAAGTGGATCACTGAGGCGTTTTACATGCAAAGCCACTTCCTTTTTTCGACTCGTCAAAATAATTCTACTTCCTTTTGCAACTTGAGGCAAAGGTCTTGTTAAGTCATCCCATGAAGCAATATCCCACAAGTCATCCAAGACAATAAGATACCTCCTCCCGTATAGCTTTTTCCGCAACATGTCATCAACATCAGTATCCTCTTTGAACTTCTCATCCGAGCCAGTGACTTGATTATAAATTTTCTGAAACATTATTTTCCTGTTATACTCTTGGTCGACATTGCACCATGCACGACTATCAAAATGACTTATTACTGACCTATCATTATATACTTTGTATGCCAAAGTAGTTTTGCCCAAACCCGGCATACCAATGATAGAAATGACGTCTAGCTCTGCTGATCCACTGGTGAGTTTCTCAATTATCCAGTCAGTCTCCTCCTTAAAACCTACAATTGTTTTACCAGCTGTCAATAACTTGTTTTCGACTGGCTTGTTGGGAGAGTTTAAAACAATGGGACCCATATTCTTGGGAATCTTCTCCGCTAAATTGGAGACCTCCTCTTTGATAAGCTTGATCCTTTCTATAGCACTAGGAAGTGAGAAAATAAGATGCAAGAGGCCATTATCTCTAGCAAGAATAGAATTAATGGCGTATTTTGCCTCATATGCCACATCTAAAGCACGCTTCCAAATATCTTTATTCAATTCTTGCTCAACACTCCCCAAGAAAGATCTTACGATTTCTAGGTCTTCCTTCACAAACCCAATTTCTTCCTTTATCAAAGCAACTGAAAAAGCATTGGAATTTAGCAACTCATTTAAGTTTATGAGTAGAAGATTCATGAATAGTGGTCCATCACTCATGGGGAAGCAGAGGTTAGATAATTCTGGGGCTTTCAGGTAAGCATATTTGAGATCCCTTTTCAGAAGCTTAATATTTTCTAGCAAGTGCAGAGTTGCTAAGTTTGTCTCACTGGTACTCTCTTTGTTCCTTGATTTCTCTTCTGACTCAGAAAAGAGAACAAATACCTCCTTGGTATATGCTCCGACTCGTGCCAATAGATCAAACAACTTGTCATGATGAATAAAGTTTTTGGGCATATCAGTAAGAATAACCAATAGGAACTCTATCATGATATGTATATTTTTATCTGAACTGCGATTAGCAGCAAAATTTACCCTGTGATCTTCTAGACGAGTCAGATGTTCTCTAAGAATGCTAGGAGAAGCCTTTAAGAGCTTCTCAATGAAGCGTCCAACTTTGGCTGACTTTGAAGCTTTCAAATTTGTATGACATATGTGCATAACCTCCAGTTCAACAGGAATTAAACTCGCAAGCAGACGGTCCAGCGTGACATCAGCTCGAGGGAAATCATCAGCTTCACTCTCCTTACCGCCAGCCATTTTATATAATACATATAATTGACCGGCCAAAAGGACCACACAGAAGTGTCGTATTTTATCAGCCATAAGTTGAAACGCAGGTATGACATATTCAACAATCCCAGGCTCAATGCAACCATTTAATTTCAACTCATGGAAATCTCTTATGTAACCGCATATATTCTGAAGAGCCTCATATTCAGTCATTGATCGGAAAGCTGATTTTGCAATACTTGACAGATAATATTGGAGATCCTCGTGGAGGGAGTCTAGAACATCATCCAACTGCTCCGCAGTCATGGTAGTACTTGATTTGAAATGATGTATTGAGCAGGTAAAACCTTTGATATAATCGAAGAGGCAAAGAAAGACGTGTTCCATGTCATATCCAGTACTCTGAACCTCATATGACTTGAAATACCTTGAGGCATAAAAATCAACCTTATTGGGATAGGATAACTGGACTAATCCCAACATCGCTGACAGAGTCGCTCTCAGGTTTTCAATTATAACCTCATCAAGAAAATTTTGTTCTGCGTCTGCATAATGCAGAAGCTTGAAAATCCTGTCACGAAGTACAACATATGACACCTGTCAAAAGCCCAAACATTGTGTCAAAATTTCAATGCCAATTATCTACCATTACAACGTTGTCTCTAACATGCAACTAAGATTAGTGTGGAGGAGGACTTTCTTCAAAGATAAGCTAAATGTTCGGCCTGTAGATGTTAGTATTAGCGTCAGCGCAACAAAATGAAAGATAATTCCAATTTATCTTTATGAAACCTTTGTAAGATCGACTTTCTATTGATTAATCCCGGCTACAAACTGGTTAGTCACCCCAGCATTGAAAAAGCTTTAATTCTACTTGATACATTGATGTACAGATGATGATGCAAAGTAGAAAAGGTAAAGGAGAAAGTTCGACCACTAAAAGTCTTCCCTCTTCATATATAGAATCTCCAATGAACGGCTATGAAAAAATTTAAAGAGTAGCTTTTCTCCATAATTGGTTCATATACAGATCATCTTGCCTTTTTCAAAAGTTCTATCAATATGTCTAACATAGTATTATCCCAGCGTAAAGTGCATGGGTGATCATCCAACTCTCATGTTTGTTACCCGAAAGTCACTATTCTTTTATATGTTACTTAAAAGTCATTCAACCTTATTCTAAGTTATATAAAAATAATTCTGCGCAAAAATAGCTTAATACACGCTTGAAAATGACGTCACTAAAGTACAGAATTTTGATTAAATAGGATTAATGTATTAAACTCCTTACTTGACTCATATTAAAAATCTGACTCAGTTGCCCAAAGGTCATACAAATCTACACACTTAAATTATTGGGTTTAGCTTTCTTTTTGTTCTTTTTATTGTTTAGTTTAGCTGTTTAGGCTATTGGTATGGTTATTTTATATGCATTTCTTTTTTGGTGTTATCCTGCTCAATAACAACAAATTATCAAATAGAAGGTTGCAACCAGAATAACTTCTAATCTTTAACTTTTCATAAAAGTGGATTTGCTTAATTTATTCCTTAGAGACCTCAAAGATGCGCCTAATTTACTCCTCGATCTTGAAGAGGAATCAATTTTTTTCAAGGAAAATGATGTTTTAGCACATGTTAGCCCTAGCAGATAAAGAACGAAGAGAGAGATTTGAAAATAAGCAAATATTCGGCTATATTCTATTCAGGATAAAGGTGAGTCTTATATTTTATTAAGATTCGAGTCGGGTTTAGAATAACCAATAAATATTGGTATATGGATTAGTGATTTAATTTTAATTTAATTAAACAAATCTTTTATTTTAACTTCCATGTCACTTTTCAGGCGTGTATTAAGTTAGTTCCAGACAAAATTATTTTTGTGTAACTTAGGTAAAATTTGAATGATTTTTTAGTAACAAAAGAAAGAATAATGACCTTTGGGTAACAAACATGAAAGTTGGATGACCATCCATGAAATTTTCCTCTATTATCCCACAAGATCATCATTTACTTAGAAGATTTGGTCGGTATTTACCAATTGAGGACTGACCACGTCGTAATGGGTAATGAAGTTATAGTAAAACAATAATTTATACGTACAAAAAATAACCCAGATGAACAATAATAACATTTATATAGTGTTTAAATTTATATACATTATTAGATGGGGTCAATTATATAGACCAACATCAGCATGTTGTCAAAATTCGGTGGAATCAACTAGGGGTGTTCATGGGTCAGTACGGTTCGGGTTTTAGCTTATTACTAACAATATATCAGTTAACGGTATGTAATTATACAAAATCAATACCGTACCGACAAGCTATCGGTTTAAGCAAGCAAATATGATTTTCCATACTCGGAGTGACAAATCCCTTAGGTTGACTCATATAATATGTATTTCCAACTCACCATGCAAGAATGCAATTTTCTTGTCTAACTGCTCCAAACTCAAGTCATAGAGACACCAAAGCTAGTAAGACCCTGATAGAGTTCTGCTTCAACATTGTAGAGAATACTTCATTGTTATCTAACCCCTCCCTTTGTGTAGCACCTTTAGCCCCTAACCTTGCTTTGCACTTTGGTGCTTCAACCCCCAGATTTCCAACCTTTTTAAACTGCTGAGCTAGTATAGAGTAAATCTCAAGTTTTATACGGTTACTGACACCATGATTTGTTTCTACTATTTCCTTACTTTTACTGTCTAGTTAGGCATGTTCATTGAATTTCACATGCCTATTAATACTTAACCACATGCAGTTTTCTAATCTGTGTACCACAACCTAAAATCTCTCACTCTAGTTGTATATCCTAGAAATAGGCATTTCCTTTCCCTTGAGTCAAGTTCATCACCCCTCATATGAGCGTATGCACGACAATCAAATATACTCAAATTATAATAATTAGCAGGCGAACTGGATCGAATTGAACTATACCTTAAAAGGAGTTTTGTGCTTAATAGATGTAGATGGAGATCTGTTGATCAAATAGGAAGTTGTATTAATTGATTCAGCCCAAAGATCCTTGCCCACACATGAATGTGAAAAGCATACTTAGCTATATCACAAAGCGTTATGCTCATACTTTCTTCAACACCATTCTGTTGTGGTGTTCCTGCACAAGTATAGTCTCACTATGTCCTCTCTACTTGATAAATCATGGTACCGAGTATTACAAAATTCCAACCATTGTTAGTCGTGTAGATGCTTCACTTTTCTCTCTATCTGCCTCTCAACCCTCGTCTTCAGTTTATCAAAGCTGGAAACGGATTTTTTTTAATAGAAAATACACACTAGCATTCGTGAGTAATCATCAATGGAAGTCATGAAATTACCTGAAGCCACTCTTGGGGGAACTCTTTTTGGACCTAACAAGTTTTAATGTATGTGACCTGACTTGTCTCTTGTCTTATGCTCTACCTTCTTGTGAACTTCACCTTTGTATTTTTACTGAAAACACAAGAATCCAAAGCTTGATCTTAGTACCCATTTAGCAAATTCTGCTTGCTCAACAAAGACAATCCCTTGTCACTCATATGACCAAGATTCAAGTGCCACAACTGAGACTGATTCAGATAACTGCTACCAGATGCTACATCAGCTTTTCTTTCAACCGCACTACCCTGAAGATAGTACAGTCTATAATATAGCTTACCCTTCCTGAGTACCATGGAGCCTTTACACACTTTAAGTATTTCATCTTTATATGAAACTTAAATACCCTGCTTTTAGGCAAGTGATACTGTCCGGAGTCCTATTATCATCAAAAATATTTTTAAAACCTTGTCTGTTGGGTGTTGTATGTTTATTTATTAGGCATGAGCAAGAACCTTTCTTTAATTTAAAATCAACATGAAGTTAACGTTTTAAAACAATTAACTTACTTAGTATTTCACCTAATTACTGTCATAAAGCTTTTCGAATCGGTAAATGAAAAACTAAAATGAATATTCTAACAAAAATGATGGCAATTGTCTGTTATCAAATTTTGAAAAACTCCTAAAAACATTTGTATAATGTTATAATATCATCTCGAGGTATTTTGATACGCATAGGATTACATACCGATGAATTGTTTGCTTCCTCTTTTTCTCTCTCTCCTTCACTTCCTTTTCCATTGTCCATGTTTGGGGTAACCAGCTTTTGCTTCCCCTTTCTGTCTCTCTCCTCACTTCCTTTTGCATACCTTTGTTTCAAGTTCTTAAGGATGCGCGAGAACATCTAATGTATATAAAGTAAATTAATCCTTTATCAGGAGGAAAAATATTTTGAATACAACAACAACAATAACATACTCAGTCTATTTCACAAGTGGAATCTAGGGAGTGTGAGATATATGCAGACCTTACCCCCAGATGGGGAGGCTATTTCCGAAAGACCCTCAGCTAAGGAAACAGGAAAGATATTTTGAATAGAAATAAAAAATTAGAATATCTCTTGACTTATGAATAATTATATATATATATATATATATATATATAATATATATATATATATATATATATATATATATATATTGAAATTTAATTACTGAAATATCTATTGAGAGTTTAAATTTAACAAGTATTTTATTTTTTTGTTTATACCATAAATAGAATAGAAAAATGATTTTATGCACTTTTTTGTTCATAACAGCTAAATAAAATTTAAATAAAATTTAAATGGCATTATATATGTATAACAACACCTTATTATAGCATACATAAATTTCTAGACAAACACTGTCATTATTAAGAGGTTTGACTATATTACATGTATTTATATTTTATAAAAATTCAACCACTTATTATTGGGTTTAAATAGATTTGAATTATTCTAATCTTAAACAGATTGAGGCTATTCAATTAAAGATTCTTGAGAGAATGATCACCAACACTCCACAACTACCACCATAGCTAGACAACCACCACCACTACCTTTGCTAACCACTATCACCAACGCCGCCTACCACAAGTCACTTCCACCATCACAATTGTCACTATTACCAACCACCTACATCACAGGCCAGGCCACCCCTGCTATTTACTATCACACTAATCATTCCACTGTCATAGAGTATCAATTTCCAGTTACTACCACCATTACCACTAGCCACGGCTACAGACAGTTATCATTCCTAACTAGTATCACATGTTGGATTTATCTGAATAAAAGAGTCCACCCATAAAGGGGTGCTCTTAATATCTATCCAGGTAAAAAGATAAGTTACCTGATAGAGTCCTACAAGAGGACAACTACTGTATTTTACAGTTATAAATACAGTAGTATTAGGCTCAGATAAAGTGACTAAAAATCTCTACAGCTCTTCCTCTTTCTCTCTACCAAATAACCAGGTGTTTAGACTGTGGATAAAGGGGTTGATCTGTTAAGCACGTGACAACCACCGACGGCCAGTAATTCCAGCCACGGTTTTAGATCCTACCGCTTCCGCTAACGAGAACAACAAGTAAGTTCTCGATTTATGTTTAAACAATCTATTTAGTATAGATTATTGTGATATATACATGTTTATATCCTTCAACTAGTCACTCCACTATCGTAGCCACTTCCATTGCCAATCACACTATCATTGCCACCACTATCACCCAACACCATTTCTACTGCATAACCGCCTTTACCAGCCACCACTTTCAAGGACCAGCAACCACTACCTTACAGGCTAATATTTTGTGGATGTAACAATTAAATAATCTTATTTAAATTTTATTTATTATATTTTTTTAATGATATTAACATTCAAATATTGAAGAAAACAAGCAATCTATAATCGATTACTTCTTCCGTCCCAACTTAAGTGTCTACCTTTTTTTTTATTTTGTCCGAAAAAAGAGTGTCTTTTTTCTATTTAGTAACTCTTTAATTTCAAGATTTATTTTGAACCACAAATTTTAAAGACATTGGCTCATCAGTACATCTTTAATTTTAATCACATGATTTAAAAGTCTTCATTTTTTTCTTATACTCAGTCATACCCATACACTTAAAATGGGACGGAGGGAGTATTCAAAGTTAAATACAAAATCTTAACAATCACATGTACTTTGATCTACACTTAATCTTAAACAGAAACCAAAAAACGCCCCTTCGTTCTCATTTAATTTGTTTCTGTAACTCCGAAGCTCTATATGATTTCGCTTACCCACATTTTTGGTTTATTTGGAATACAGACTGTTATTATTTCATATAATCGCAGATCAGCCTCACCCATCATGTATAGATTTCGCATTAGTATCAATAAAATTAGAGTTAATAACTCAAATGGTCATCCAAGTTATGGTAATTAGTGAGAAAATTCACTTATGTATTTTTAGTATCAACAAGGTCACTCATGTTTGTCATTTGCCGATATATCTCAAAAGATCACTATGACGTTGAACTCCATCTTACTCTCACTAGAAAAATAAGGTGGCATGCCATGTCATCTCTACTAAACTTTCGAATATGATAATTCAATCTATGAGGTTTTGCAAAATTTAATTTTATCTTTTAAACAAACTTTGTAGCAGATCAGTGACATTTACTCGATTAATATTTTTTTAAATAAGTTTTCTCACTTTTTTACCTAATAAAATATTCTCTTATTTACCTAATACAATCTACTCAGTTAGTATTCACCTGAAAAAAATAAAAAAAATTATCGAAAAAAAAAAAAATTGATTTGAAGGACAAAGGCGTAAAAAAACTGGTGTATATAAAAGAAATTTTTAACTCAATAAATAAATAAAAATCAACTATAAAGGTTTTGCTAAAATATTAATTTTGATTTTTGACACTTCATTCATACGGTGGACAAATATCCCCCAAGTTTATGATTAATTTATTTTTTTAGTTAGAAATTTTTATATTTATCTTAAGAAAAATCTTAAGTTTGTTATTCTGTCACCCGACAAACCAATTTTTTCTTTCGACCCTTCAATAAATCTGATTCCTCTAACTTTAATATAATGAAAGAAACTATTTAACGAATAAATTTTCTTTTTATTTTGCATCAATTCTTTTATCTTTTCATTCTCCTCAATTCAATATAATACTTGACTTGGTAAAAATGAAAATGAAAAAGTATTATTTGGTGAAAAAAATATTTATCGAGTAAGTACTATTGATCTGCTATAGAGATAATTTAAGAAACAACATTAAATTTTATAAAAATTCATAGATTGAATAATCACATTTAAAAAGTTTATTAAGGTGACATGGCATGCCACATCATCTTTCTAATGAGAGAAAGATGTAGTTTTAAGTCATAATGACCTGTTGACATATATGGTCAAACATGAGTAACTTTGTTGATATTAAAAATACATAAATGACTTTCTTCACTAATTTTCATAACTTGAATGACCATTTGAATTATTTTAACTCATAAAATCATAGAGAAATCTTTCGAGTTACTCTATCTTAGAGTCGTTAAGGAAAAGTGAAAACCTAAGTAATTTTTCGATAAAAGACGGGAAAATAAAGGAAACTAGAAAGAAAATTAAGAGACTTTCAACATAATCTTACCTTTTGACCGCTTTAACTTCAGCAAATCAAGATTAAACAACTAAAATCACTCTGTTTCCCCTTTTTTAGATTTCTTTTGTTTTGTGGTTTTGCAACTCTGAATTCAGAAAGATGAGAGTATATATATAAGAGAAGAAAGGCGAAGGAAGAACCAAATAGGTTGACAATTACTACATGGCTAATATACAATTCAAACGACTTCAGAAGTCATTTAGTGCTCCTCATTATCATCTACTCTATTTAATCAGTTGCTAAAATTGCGGATACATCCTTGTCTTGAATTCAGTTGTGAAAATCAATTTGGTGCACGTCCTTGCTTCTGATGCGACGTCTACTAGCTAGTTATGACAATATACTATGCCCTACTTGGCAAATTATTTTTTGTTTCACACGTGGTGTTAGGTACCCACATTAGTGCCTTACTGAAGAATGGATTTATAAGAGGAAAAATAGACAACACTTTGTTTCTAAGGAAGAAAGTCAAAGACCTGTTGATTGTGCAAGTGTATATAGATGATATCATATTTGGAGCTACTAATAAGAACCTTTGCAAGGAGTTTGCCGACCTGATGGGAAGTGAGTTTGAGATGAGTATGATGGGTGAGCTGAATTTTTTCTTAGGCTTACAAATCAAGCAAACTCAGGAAGACACAATGATCCATCAGCAGAAGTACATCAAGGAACTTTTGAAGAAGTTTGATATGAAAACTGCTAAGGATATGAGCACGACCATAGCTCCTAGAACTAAATTGGAATTGGATGAACCTGGTACTTCCATTGATGAAACAAAGTACATAGGAATGATCGGTTCTTTGTTGTACTTGACTGCAAGTCGTCCATATATTGTTTATAGTGTTGGTTTGTGCACAAGGTTCCAGTCAAAACCAAAACAGTCACACTTAACTCCAGTCAAGAGGATTCTAAGATATTTAAAAGGAACTCGAGATCTGTGATTATGGTGCCCAAGAGATGGATGTTTTGATCTGATGGGTTTTGCTGATGCTGACTATGCTGGTCACATGGTTGATAAGAAAAGTACATTTGGGATGGTACACTTCCTAGGTTCTTGTCTTGTTTCTTGGGCTACAAAGAAGCAAAATTCAGTGGCATTATCTACAGCTGAAGTTGAATATGTAGCAGCTGCTTTGTGTTGTTCACAATTTTTATGGATTAAGCAGCAGTTGGAGGACTTTGAAATTAAGTGTGGACCAGTTCCAATCTATTGTGACAATACCAGTGCAGTTAATATAGCCAAGAACTCGGTCCAGCACAAGAGAACAAAGCACATTGATATTAGGCATCACTTCTTAAGGGATAACGTTGAGAATAATCACTATGAATTTTTGTAGGACTGAGCATCAAATTGTAGACATCTTCACTAAAGCTTTAAACAGGGTACAACTTGAGAAGAATAGGCTTGAGTTAGGAATGACCAAGATGCAGTGATTGAGGCAGTACCTGGTTGTCCCAATAATTGGCTACAGAAGTTTCTTTGTTTAACCTAGCTTAACTTTGCTTAGTTGACTCTACTTTTGAAACATAATTGTTTTGCTTGCTAACCTGCTTGGGACCTGTTTTCATGACTTAAATGCTGGCAAACTGTTTTTGAGTAAAGGATAAGCGCTTAAGAACCTGGTGCATGAACGTTCAGGTGCGCTTCCAATTTTACTCACTGATAGAAGTAGTTTTCTTACGTAGCCAAAGTTGTTACCATTAAACCTAAATTGTCGCCTGATTGTTTGGATAATTTAAAATTTAAATTCATTGAACTTAGATGGCGTCAGCTCCTGACATAATTATGATCGTCAGCTTTTTCACATCCCATCATACTCGTTTCCCTTCCCGATACAACTACTACCCTTCCCTCTTCCCTTTAAGTCATCAGAGAGTCGTTTGTGTAAGCTTTGTTTCTATCGTCTGTCAAAATAATCAAAACACACTTCTCTCTAAAATTCTCATATTCTCTCTCAAAGAAACACTCTCAATTTCTCTCACCATGTCAACCACTTCCAAAAATAATGAAAAAACTCTACTTCTCCTAAACTCAAGATTTCTAAACTCAACCAAAAGGCAAAGCAACTTGCGGCAAGTCATTCCATTTTTGTAGCGAAGAAATTTATGAAATTAAGGCAAAATAAATTGTCATAAAAGGCTACAAGTAAGGAGGAAAGTGTTCCAAGCGCTGTTGTAGAGGAAAGGGTTGAAGCAGTTCAAGAAGTCGAAAAGGTAAACCCTAATATCTCTACTGCTCCAGTAAATCCCATTAGTAATGTAGCTTCTGAGCCTGTAGGAGAATTAAGAAATAAGATAGTTCTTGACGTATATGAAAAGGAAAGGGAAGTGGTGGATATAGTTAAAGAAAAGTCTGAACATGAAGTTAGTAGTGGAAATAAGAAGGTGTGTGAGGGACCTGTTCCTGTGGCAGTTCATGAGAAAGAAGAAATTATTGGTACTAAGGGAAAGGAAAAATCTGCTAACCTCCCAAGGAACCTGAGAAAGGACCTGCGTCGTTCTCTGGTTCTGTGGCTGGTGATGATGCAGTTCTTAGGGAAATAGATGAGTATGAGAAAGAAAATCAAGAGGGTGTAGATTTTATTGAGTCTCTGAATGTTGTTTATCCTGAGGGAACTGGGGTGAATCCAACTCCTCTAGCTAGTGAGGGGTCCTCTAGTGGAACACAAGTTGTGGTGGTGGAGGACCAATAGAGAAAGTTGGAGAAAAGGCCTATGGTAGAGGTTCAGTCAAAATTCATAAAGAAGCGAAGGCTGGTGAAGAGAAGTGAGCGTGTGGGGAGTTCCAAAGTTGGGAGTTCGGGTGATTTTGCTGAAGGCATGGGTGAAAGTAGTGAAATGACTGTGAATCATGCTAGGAGACCTACAACTTGAGGTTCTATTAGAGAGAAGCATGAGAGGGATTGTGAAGAACCTGAGGTGTGAGGGAAAAGTTCCAAAATTAAGCTGGTAGTTGGTGACAACAAGGAAGAGAAACTATCAAGAGTGGAGTACTTTAGGAGATTGCCTTTGGTAAAAGATAAAATTCTCACAAACCTGAAGATGGAGGGTATGACAAGGCTTGGTGAGAAGCTGGGTGTCCAGGGCTGGTTGAATATGGTCCGTGATGGAACAAGGAAGCTTAGAGAACAAGAAGTGAGAGAATTCTACTCAAATTGTTCAGTAAGTGAAGGTATTGTGACAACCATAGTCAAGGTTTGGTAATTGAGTTCGATTGCAATGAACTTGGAGAGATTTTAGGTATTCCTTCTCGGGGCTATAGCGAGTATCTGAGAAACTCGTGGTCGGCAAGGGGAGATGGTGTATCTGCTTTGGAGGTAACTCATAAATTTTTTGGGAGACCCAGATTGGCAAGGGATACTCAAGTTAAGAAAAAGGCTATGCAACCCTCACTACAACAAAAGTGGTTATCAGCCACGAATTATTTCGTCACCTAAAGTTCATATTTCGTCACCAAAAATAATTTTCGACGAAATTTTTTTTGTCAACTATTCGTCCCTATACCATAGGTCGCTAAAAGTATTTAGAGACAGCTTAATGTTTCATCACTAAACAATATTGTATTCGCTACGAAAAACTCTTTTGTCCCAAAATGTATACTATTTGTGACGAATATATTTATCAGTAAAGGTATATAATTTTTGTGGTCGATTGTATGCTTTCGTCGCTAAAAAGGTTGTTAATGTCGACGAAAATTAACCTGTCGCTGATTATTTTATTAATTAGTGACGACATAAATTGTCATTAATGTTATGTGTGATTCGTGGTTGAACAAATCTATTTTCGTCATTAAAGATTATCTTTTACATAAAAAAAAATCATCGCGAAATGTACTAATTAGTGACAATAAATATGGTAACAGTTTCGTCAGTAAAAACTATGTTATCGTCACAAAAAATATGACATTTACCGACGTAACAAAATTGTCACTTAAAATATTCACAATTAAAGACAATTGAAATTGTCATAAAATAAAATATTCTTTCGTAGTCAATAAAAAGATAGTTCTACGACAATATTAATTTTGTCACTGAATGTATTTAATTTATGACAAACTAATATGTTCTGTGACAATTTCGGATTGTCTTGAAAAAAAAATATAATCGTCATTTAAAAAATTACCCTTTGAGGATAAACAATTTCGTCAATAATTACTAACATTTGGTGACATTTTTAACTTCGTCATAGTTCTAATATTTTTAATTATTATTTAATTAGTTTTCAATAGAGCGATATAATTTGTAACAAATTTTCTTAAATATTTAAGGCTAGATAGGAGTTTATCAACAAAAAAAAACTCACGTGGCAATAACCAAGAATAGCGGAACAATATTGAAATAATATTTCAATACAAACTCTTTAAATAAAAGGCAATAAACAAAGTAAAACTTGTCCAGCATGAAAGCCTAATTGATGCATACTAGTACTAAAAAGCTAAGACTAAAAACTGGAGGTTGCTGTTCAGAGTAGCAATGCAGTGACACTTTGCTAGCGATTAGTCTTGATTTAGTTCCCACTTTCACAAACCTGTGAAAAAGAAAGGGAAAAAAAGACTAAATTTTGATTACAAACTTTGGTATCATGATACAAAGAAAATATTCTAATTAGCGAAAGATATTAAGTTATAATAAATGAGAACAAATAACAATGAAGTTAATGTACCTAAAGCTAATAATCTGATTATGAAGTTCATTGTACGCTGCATCACAAAAATGATAAATACAAAGTTAGAGAGAATTCAAGAAACATTCAGTGCATTTTCCAAAACAATAGATTTTGAACAAGACTTATCCGGAGAATAACTCATTCAAATCATGGTATTTAACTATGCCATCAAACATTTATCACGATGCCATCAAACATTTAAGAAACATTTACTAGAAACAGGTTAAGCTGCCAAGCTAGTTAGAACATAAAATGCTCCAGTGCATTAGCAAACTCAGGAAACATTTACTGATACTTCTACAACTATCTTTCAAAATTGCAGAAAACAAATGTTTTTTGTGCAGAATAAGCCATTATTAGTTTATTTCTTCCATGTGTAAACAATTTAGAAAATCAAGAATGCATATTCATTATCAGTTTCCCGAGCTTTAAGCCATCAGGACAGTTTCCCCCAACCTCAACTTCTTTTCAGAACAAAATATGGGAAAAGAAAAAGAGCAGTACAGGGTAAGGAAGAAAGAAATGCGGTAATTACCATTTACATCATTAAGCTGATGTGTATATTAAACTAGGATTTAAGATCAGCACACATATACAAAGAAAGGTGCATGTGGTCTGTGAACACCTACTGTTGCTCCCAACGCACACGCAAGTATACGTGGTCGACAAGTAATAAAGTGATAAATCGAGTATCGTTCCCACGAGGACTATGCAGACTAATACTTAACAAATAATTTCTAAACAAACTACTCAGGGATCTTTTTCTTCAATGGTGAGAGTTTTAGTAACTAAGAGCAGTAATTAAAAGGGTAAAAGTGAATTCAAACAATGGAGCAAAACCTGGTTGTTATCAGTAATAAGGAGACGGTCCAAGGTCAGAGTTACGAACAATCCAGTTGAGTTTTCCAATTGATTCCACTTCTCAAATCCCGGGTTACTAACTGACAGATTAAATGTACCTGTGAAAACCTTTCGATTCTTCACAGTCTATGCAGGCTACTTCAATCCCTATATGTCTATGGGTTGAATCACGTGCACGCATTAACGAATTCTGTAATTAGTTAAACTAGGCGAGCAAGTATATGTCTATCCTACTCACGAATTGGTTCCCCGATGCCCGGGTTCACAAACTAGTCCTATTCTTTCTTATTACGTAATTAAATTCTCTCTTTCGAGTTCAATCTAAAAACCATAGATAATGCGTAATAATCGGGCCCTGACAATTACACAAGTGAAATCAAGAAAGAATAAGTAACCCGTAATGGGATTCAATTAATGGGAATCAATCTTCAAACATCAACCTTCATGAAATACTCTAACCCTAGAACTAGAGATTTAGCCACGCATACTCATAATAACAACACAAGGATTTGATGAAATAATGAAATAATGATGTAATAGATTAATGGAAGGAAGAAAAACCCTTGTTCAAGATGTTATGAGCTCTTCAATTGCTCCATAGTCTGAACTCCTATCAAAAAACTAAGTAAAAGAGTATTTATAAGGTTTACAAAGGCCTGGTAATAAGTTAGACCTAAGCTTAGACGAGATAGGAAGTTCCAAAACGCTCCAGGGGCGCTATAACGGGCGCCCCGCGCCTCGTAACGCATGACCTAAGGTAGTTCACGTCGAAATCTGCACGCTATGGCCCCACGCCGCGCAGCCAAACGTGCCAGAGGCTGCGCGCGGCGCGCCTCCTGTGGCGCCAGTACAATTTTCTGTTCTCTTGCTCCTTTGCTCGCTTTGTGTTGTGCCTTCGTGTGCTCGATCCAATCCTCAATCAAAATCTAATCTTTTCTTGCTCGATCATGCTCTTTAAAGCTCCAATTGCACTGCATAACAACCTACATACACACGACATAAAATTAGTGCAAAACCACATTCATAAACTATAAAACGGGCGAATAAAATATCCAAACGCAAGGAAATATTAAGGAAATATAGGCATAAAATGCCAAACATCACCTACTCTCTTACCTATTTGTTACAAATCATCATTAAGAGAAAAAAATCCAAAAATATAGAACTTATAAATGTTTCAATCAGCCAAAAAAAAAAATGGAAACTTTAAGTGTCATATATTCAGATGGACAGCGAATAGTTTCTTCAACTTAGAGGTGGCATTTCAATGCTTTCTATGTGAGTGAGGTGATATCTTGTTTCCTTGTTCATAATGTCATGTAGTTGTATAAGTAAACCTCTATAGTCTAATAGTTTTGCTTTCGTTTCTCTTGGTGTTGGTTATCTAGATTTCAAAGGGGCATGTTGGGATTCAGGGAGATAACATCTATGGTTCCAAGGATTCACGGCAACTTGGGCCAATTCCTTATGGCCTCATCCTTGGGAAAGTATTATGCAGACTAAGTTTCATTACCTTTACGGCCTATGCAAGGCTGAACTTGTAACTTCTGCATAGTTCTATTTATAAAGATCCTAAAGCTTACAATTCTTATTCTTTTTGGATAAATTAATACTAGTTATATTTGATTTAAAAAAATATAATAGAAGTAATTATTTAATGTTGTAGTACTTCTAACCTTGATGGCAATGAGCTAGTAAGACGTTCCACTAGTCTTTGAATTTCCTCCTGACGTGTCGATACAGTAACCAACTGTGAAGTCAATGCTTGTATCTGAGTGTTTTGATTTGCTACAACGGCTTCAGTTGCATTCAATCGTTTTTGTAACTCATTTTGTGCAATAGCAGCATCCTCTTTTCCTTTTCTAAGAGCATCCTCTAACTCTGCTGCCCTTCTTTGTGTTGCTCTAGCCGTACTAGGTTTTGGACCATAGCCAAGGCCTTTAACATACCCTGACCTTCTACCAAGTACGGTATCAACAATTTCATCGGGTGTCATTGGATTTTCTTCTGAAATAGATTGAGCTCTCAAATCTTGCATTTTGTTCTACATAAAAATATTAAATCTTTTAATTAATTATAAGATAGAACAAATAACTGGTATATTACTATAGTATAAATTTTCTTACGTAGTTAGTTTCTGCCTCTAGAGAGGACCATCCTTTGTCAGTAGTGTAATGAGCTTTTTTATAGAACTCAATCCTGTTAGGCTCGTCCCTATTTTCATTTGCACCCTATAAAATAAGAAAATAATATGAAATAGTATTAGAACATCATTAGAAAAGAAAAATAAGAGTTTGACAACTTACAATTTCAGCACGAGCAGCCACAAATGCTTTTCAACCCATAAAATGATTAGTTTTAAGCTTAGTTCGATTGACCTTATTTATCTCACATCGTTTCTACAAAGAAAACATAAATATAAATAACTTAAGTAATAATGAGACTAATAAAGTAAACATAAACTTGAATATGACTTACCTTATGTTCTGGATTCGACCACATGTCACAAAGTCTGTTCCAATTTTCCGGGGTCAACTCTGGCACTTCAATTTTACGAGCCTCTTCTTCGGAGCTTGCACTTTCAAATAGCTTTTTCAATTTGTAGCGCCACTGCCGGCTTCTATTTTTCAGAATATCCTCACAACTATCTTTCACGTAATGCTCATCCAATTTAATTTCAAACCTCTCCTAAAAAGGTGATGTTTTTAAGAAACGTACAAAACAATGAAAATCTCTTTGATATATTAACATACTATAATATAATAAAATAAAATAAAAAATCCTTACATAGCATCTAATTAGTGCTGCCTCTTTCTCCTCGGGGGTGAGTTCCTTCCACTTGTTTGGAAGCGAGAGATAATTTCGAGCTATTAAGCCTAACTCATTTGAGAGTTTTGCTTATTGGATTTTGTTAATTGGCCTCCCTTTGCCAACTGGAATCTCTATTGCCATCTTTCTTCCCATAGACTTCCTCATTTTCTCAAGACCTTTTTCCCGAGTTTTGCCACGACCTTTCTTGATTCTTATGGAGTTATCTGCTTGAACAAAGGTGATTCAAAGGTACTATCTAAATGCAAAAAGGATGGTGTGTGTGTGTGTGTGTGTGTATATATATATATATATATATATATATATATATATATATAGTTATTTCTAACGTACAATTGTTCTTATAAGTTTAGCATAAATGAAGTTTCATGGTTAATGTTTTCAGTTTCAACATTGGAAAGTAACCAATAGATACAAGCCTAATCAATATAATAAAAGGTAAAACCTGTATTGGTAGCAGGAGTATTGCCATTTGATTGATCTGGTGACTGAGTAACTTGAATAGTTTCCCCCATAAGTGTAGTTTGTCTACTTATGCGTCCTCCTGGTGCCATGGTGACACGACCCGAAATCTGGTTAGGCCGTGCGGGCACCCGACATCCTCCCCTAGACCCGTCGGGTGAACCCTTACCAATTAAATTAGGAAAATAAATATAATAATTCATAAATAAGGACAAGACTTAAAACAAAAACACAGACATACTGATATCTCTAAGCTGTACAAAAGAAATTACAGCTGACTACCCAACATACTAGGTTTAGGGTTATCCAGACTAGACATCTAGGAGTACAAAAGAAGACAAATACCTCCTGAAGGGAGCAAAATGCAACTGAAATAACAACCAATAAACTGGTGGCCATCCGGAATAAAAGCTGCCTCACCCTGACAGTTGAAGTCGTCTTCGCTCCTCCATAACGTGGCGAACTCAATCCTGTAGCGAACCTGCCGAAACGAAATAGGTAGACAAGCAACAAATAACAAACAAGGGTAAGTCAAAAGGACTCAATAAGTAGGGCAGACTAGCCACCTCAAAGAATAGGATAGCTAGCCAAGGAGAAAAGAAATAAATAGACCAAATTCCTTTAATTTAAATTATAAGAAGGCAGAGCCAGATAACAACCGGAAACACGTAAGAAACTTATAAACTCAACCAAGGATGCGTGCCAGAAACATATCAACAAATAAGCAATGCACATATAAGCAGAACAGTAGTCATGTACCGCAAGTCTACACAATGGTATGAATTGAGATGAAATAAAATGAAGTGAGATGAAATGAAATGAAATGAAATATGATGCGAAGGGTCACATGTGCCAAATGAATGGAGCGGAATCCTCCTGTTCCGAGGGCGAAATCCTCCTACCCTCAATATGATGCAATGGAGCGGAATCCTCTTGCTCCGAGGGTGGAATCCTCCTACCCTCAATATGATGCAATGGAGTGGAATCCTCCTGCTCTGAGGGTGGAATCCTCCTACCCTCAATATGATGTAATGATAACCCTTCACTGGCGCGGGACTCTCATCGACTGCCGGGAAGTATATGTGAACTCACAGCCCGAGTACAATGCTCAGATCCTCAATGCAATACCAACAACAAGACATAACATATAATATACAATGTAAATCCAAAGCTAAGGCGTAAGGAGTACGCCTATCGGCAGCTACACACGTAAGGAACACGTGTTAGAAAATCCACGAGGCCAGGTGCCTCCAAAGAAATGGATATAAACACTTACCTTGTTACAAAGTTAGCACAATTACTCAACAACCGCTTTGTCCTTTGAATTCATTGCCAAACGATCCCACTCTATTCAATAAGCAGAAAAATATATCAAATTAGGCTAGAGGCTTCATTCCTCACATCTTAGGGCAATCCAAGTAGGAACCTGATACCCTATTCGCATACGCAATACGCAGGCCAGGCCTATATACAAGGTTTATGGTCACATAACCAAACCCCAATTAAATTATATTTATATGTTGCCCTTAACTCACTGAGTACGAATATATAATCAATTTCATTATCGGGGTCCATTTGACCCTTTAAAATATTAATTGAACTTATTAAAACGATGTATAATATTCCAAGTTTTACCGTTAAAACATATTCAAACACGCGAAATAAACTCAAATAATATATTAAGATCATTACCTGAATGTTTCGGGGTAAAAATTCTACTTTTCTCCGGCCCCTTTTCTCATTTTCTGGCATTTTTTTCCTTCTCCGCGTTTTCTGTTTCATTCCACTGTTCTCGTTGTTATGTTTCTGGTTTTGCTAAGAACTTAGCATATCATATGCTAAGCCACCGCCTCATTTGGTCACTTTGAATTTCTTTCCTTGTTTTGTTTTTTTTCTCTTTTGTCTTTTCTCTTTTTTTTTCTTTTTTTTTTTAAAATTCGCTGCTACAGTAAAGATTAAAGCGGTACCCTACGATATTCGAAATAATTCCAACTTTCGCATACAAGTTATACAAAATATATGTAACATACTCGCGAAGGCGGATCTCAAATTGGACTCCCGAAACTCAAGATGCGAATTTAAATAGAAAAAGTCAAATTATTTAACTTTCGGCATTTTAGCGGAAACTAGCCGAACAATATCGAAATTCACTTTTGAAAGTTTATAAAAATCACAAATAAACATACGAACGTAACGGCGCTTTCGGATTTCGAATCGGAGCTCATTCGGCAAAACCGAGCTCGAAAATCTCTTTTTAATATTTATCGCCAATAAAAACTGAAACCTTCTTCCGATCCCTACCAAACGAGGTCTGATTTAGCTCAAATTTTACAGATAAGTCTCAATGGACCTTACAAATATTTTAAAATTATCGGCATACCAATCGGAGTCCTATTTTCTGAAACGACTAACCGAGGTCGTTTCACATGGATTTGTAGAATTCTTACCAAAAACAGAATATGTATATTTAGTATGTTCCCAAGATGTAAACTCTTTATTGGTTTACTACCAAAAGTTAAAAGCACAATGTATAGGCGGATGTAACAGAGTATTGAGAAAAAAATGCAACAATAAAGTGCAAGATCTAGAACTGCACAACAACAGTAGGCACTTGTATGCAGAATAATCAATTGATAACATAGTTAACTAGTAAATAAAATTGTATAAGCTGAAATAATTTTCACAGTAGAGTAGACGACCGATACTATCAGATCACAGAAACATGTTTTTGCTAAAGTGTTTTAGCATTTCAACAGGTGACTGAAGTGAATTGTCAACGAGTTGCTGTTGAAACATAGAGAGGCAAGGAAAACGTATATGTTGCTGTAATTGAATTTAGGTGGATGAATTAATTTTGGAAGAGTAATTGCTAACAGTATGTTACTTGTGTAAAAAAAAAAAAAAGGTGTCTTCATATTCATTCCCTTCTTTAAAATTTAAAACTGGTACCAACTTACCAAGTACTAAAAGAGACTATAAACTAGCAATAACATGTAGAACTGAGTTAAATTAGAGATGTCAATTACTAGATTCACACCCAAAATACAGCATAATAGGGCTTCCATTCTTCTGCATACGAAACAAGATATTCACACACAGGATGCCTCACAATTAGTAAATATCTGAAGAATAACAGAGGGAACTGCGACAGGTTCTAACTAAATGCAAGCGTCCCAACAGAATATTTTCTAATATTTTTCCGTTCAGTACTGTCATGCTTCAGTAAGTGTGTGTAAATATACACTAAATTAGAGTGCTTCTGGTTCAAAAATCTAATTGATTTCTCTTCTTCTATTTGATAAAATGGGACAAAGATAATACAAGATCATCCCTCGTCTTTGTTTAGTCTAACAATCAATTTGAACTTGGTAAAATGTAAAGTTTGAGGAATGATCATACCTCGTCTCTTTCTTCAGGTTTAGAGATTATTTCACTTTGCAATGCAGTTTTTCCATTTGATTTCGTGTATATAGGTAGTGGTTATCCTGAAAATTTTTGGAGGCAAAACCTAAAAACTAAAACGCCAAAAAAAAAAAACAGTTTCTTTGTTTTTACAGCATGAAGATAGTGTTGTGTATTGGGTGGAAAACAAAAGGACGAGTTTGAAGAGATTATCCCAAAAACTTAGTAAGTGGAGAAGTGGTTAACTCTAATCCTAAGATTTCTCACTAATACTTATCTTCCATTCCTACTAAAATTTCAGTAAAATTTATACTGGCCATACCAAGAAAGTTAAAAAGTAGAAATAAAAAGCACTTCTTGAAGGATTAAAAAAATAGAAGAATTTTTTAGTGGCAAATCTTTGATTATTTTTACAAAAATTTTGAAAGAGAAATTAATTAACCAAAAGAAAGAAGAGGAAGAGGTAAAAGGCTTGAGAGGAATGAAACCAATGCATTTAGGTGTTTCACTACTAAAGAATTTGTTCTAGAAAGTATGAATGAAATTTAATTTTGTATTAGTAAGGGGAAACTAGTCATATTGTAATATTTTATATATAGTAATGATAAATAGATTAAAAAAACTGTCAAAAAATTAAAATAAGGGAGGACACTTAATTTGAGAACATAGGCATTGAGCGGGGTGAACTGAGCCCAATCAAGTTTGCGTTATTACCGAGTTGAGCCAACCTCAGTTGAGCTTGAAATTGTACCGAGTCGAGGCAAGCTAAAGTCAAACCCAATAGGGTTTGTTACAGTATAACCTAAAATCGAGTCGAGCCGAGCAGAGCTTAGCCTAGCTTGAGTCTAATTGAAACCGAGTCCAAACGAGCTCTGTTACAATGTAATTGAACTTATACCGAGCATGAATTGACTCTTTAAAGTTTTGTTTCAATGTGTGCTACACCTTTCGAAAATTTAGTTAATATTAACTTAATTGACCGAGCTTTAATCAAGCCAAACTTTGACAGAAACAAACAAATATAAGAATTAATAGCCTAGATAGATATTTGAACCAAAATCTACAGTGAGTTTAATCTGAATTCAGAGTAAACTCGGTAAAATAAATATTGAGGTTAATGAATGAGTTTTAGTTCTAATTAATGTAATAATTACGTGATTCGAACCGAGCCAATAGAGCTGAGTCGAGCTAGCTTGATCCAGTCTGAGCTTGATCGAGCCAAGTTTTGACCAAGTTTTAATTTAGTTGAGCCGAGCCAAACTTTACCAAACTAAATTCTATACATTAACTATTGAGGTTATTGGATGAAGTTTTGTTTCAATACAGTAATTAAGTGTTTCAACAAATTTAACAGATCGAGCTAAATCGAGCTTTGTTTGATCATGTTCGAGCTTGATCAAACTAAGTTATTATCGAGCAGACTCGGGCAAAAATTTGGCCAAAATTTGGCCAAAATGAAAAAAAATATAAAAATTAGTTACTTAATTGAATTAAAATGTATAGATATTTGAACTCGAACGTGGTTGAATGATATACACTGTGAGTTTAATCTGAATTCATACTAAACTCGATAAAATAAATATTGAGGTTAATGAATGAGTTTTAGTTCTAATTAATGTAATAATTACGTGATTCGAACCGAGCCAATAGAGCTGAGCCAAGCTAGCTTGATCCAGTCTAAGCTTGATCGAGCCAAGTTTTGACCAAGTTTTAATTTAGTTGAGCCGAGCCAAACTTTACCAAACTAAATTCAACACATTAACTATTGAGGTTATTGGATGAAGTTTTGTTACAATATAGTAATTAAGTATTTTAAAAAATTTAACAGATCGAGCTAAGCCGAGCTTGTTTGATCATGTTCGAGCTTGATCAAACTGAATTATTATCGAGCAAAGTCGGGCAAAAATTTGACCAAAATGAAAAAAAGTTTAAGAATTAATCACTTAATTATATAATTGAATTAAAATGTGGGATACATATCTCAAACTAAATTCAATAAATTAACTATTGAGGCTAATGGATGAAGGATTATTTCAATGTAATGATTAAGTGATTCAAAGTTAATAGAGCTAAGCCGATCTAGTTTGATCAGGCTCGATCTTGATCAAACCGAGTTATTACGAAGCTTGATCAAACAGAGTTATTACGAAGCTTGATCAAATCAAGTTATTACCGAGCTATGATAGAGCAGAGTCGGGCAAAATTTTGACCAAAATGAAAAAAAATATAAGAATTAATAACTCAAATAAATAATTAAACTAAAATACGGTTGAATGACTTAATGTAGTTTGGTTGAGCAAAACTTTTACCAAAATTTAGCCAAGTCAAGTCGACCTATTCAGTAAATTAAATATTGAGGCTAGTGGGTGAATTTTAATTTGTGTGTACTAATTACATGATTCAAACCGATCCAACAGAATTAAGCTGGGCTGGCTCAATGAAGTCCGAAGTTGATCGAGCCGAGTTCTTACTAGCTATGGTCGAGTTGCCTCGATCCAAACTTTGGCCAAAAAATAGCTCGGTAAAGTCAAGCTTTTGCCGAAAATATATTGATTGAAGCAAAAAATTTATCCCAACCATAATAAATTGAATTGATTAAATTTAAATATTTAATTGATTTACTTTGAATTTCATGTGACATAAAAGAAAGCGAAAGACAAAAAGAAATTAATAAACCGTAGTTGATTTCAATTAGCTTTTCAATATTCAAACTTTGATATCTTAAATAAAAAATAATAATTACTACTTCAGCTGTATAGCTTTCGCCTAAATTTTAGTTGCTTTGGGAAAAAGAACTTTTAATTGGTTACTCATATTTTTTTTCTTTTCCAAAATTTTATGGGTTACTTCTTTTGTCAAATAAGCAATCACCGCAAGCTCGCACCATCCAGGTTCTAAGAAAATTTGGGCAACCCTCACCCGACAGTGTATCTCGTTGCTCTTGGTTTCCTTGCGTTCGTCGCCATCAGACCTCTCTGGTAAGTTCTCCTCTTTTATTTCAATCATAGCTTTATTCTTGTAGTTTCACTGCCTTCTCCTCTCTCTTTGATTCTTATCATCCAAAAAACTGAATGTTGATTTATGAATTGATTTGTTATAAGGAATGAGTTGAAGCTTTGTGCACCGTGCTTCCCTTTTTTATGATTATCATGTAATATGTAACCGCCGTAAGTTAATAGTCATCTTTTAATACATATTAGAGGAAAACTTCAATGGTTGAGCACAGTTAGTTGATGGAAAAGAATAACTCATACTACTGCATCGAGCAACTAGATGCGTGGGTGCAATGGTTAATCAAGTTTAATAGACTAAGAGCCCGTTTGGGTGAGCTTAAAAGTGACTTATAAGCTTATAAGCCCATTAATATATGTTTGGTAATTTAAAAATTTTTGGGCTTATAAGCTATAAGTGGCTTAAAAGACACTTTTTGAGAAGTTAGGAATTTTCCTAACTTCTCTAAAAGTGTCTTTTAAGCCACTTTTTGACTTATAAGCCACTTAAAATAAGCTGCTTATAAACCCACCCAAACAGGCTCTAATTTCAATCAATCTTCTCCAGCTAAGACCTTTGGAGACTAGAATAAGGGAAGCAAAGTTATGTTATATCGAGTCAACTCGTGCAGTATTATATCAAGGCATATTGTAAAATCAAAGCATATAAGTTCATCTTCTATGCAAGAACTTCTATTTTTTCCATTTCAAGAAAAAGAAAAAAGTTTAACAAACTTCCAATAAGACTTAATCAATATCAATTGAATCTCCTCCTTTTGTGTTGAGCCAAGAGATTGTTTCTTTCCCGGAAAGGCCTTGGTGGTAGGTCTTAGATTTTCAGGATCAACAGGGATCTCACTTAATTCAACCAACTCTGGGAGCAATTTTTTTGAAGATAGCTCAATAAGCTCTCTAGAGGGAGACTCTGCCTTACTTGGCATAACCGCTGAATCACTGTCTTCTCTTGTCTATTTGAACTTTGCATCCGAATGCTGAATTGTTATTAATGAATTGATTTGTTATAAGGAACGGATTGAAGTTTGATTTTTTATATGGATTGAATGGTACTTAATTTTGGTGGTTTCAATGTTTGTGCAGCCGATTATGGATAGAAGCTGGATACATGAACCGAAGTTCTCGCAAAAATATGTGAAGGGTGTCCTATCTTTTATGTAATTCATTCGGCCTCGCTTTAAACAAAATTCAACAGTTCGATGTCCATGCCAAGATTGTTTAAATATTTATTTTCAAACAGAAGATGTAGTGCTTGATCACTTGTTGCTAAGAGGATTTATGGAAACTTACGTGCAATGGGTACACCATGGGGAACAATCACAAAGGAGAGACAATGATGAAGCACATTACAATGAAGATGAAAACGAAGAAGATGAAACTGAAGAAGATGACAATGGTGATGGAATTCATGCCATGTTAGAAGAAGTCAGTGGTGGTTTATTTGCCAATCTTCAGGACGAGACAAACACTGGTAATAATGTAGGTGGTGATACGAGTGAGAAAGAAGCCAAAAAGTTTGACAAATTATTAGAAGAAGCTGAACGCGAATTATATCCGGAATGTAATAAATTTTCAAAGCTTTCATTTCTTGTGAAGTTGCTCCACTTGAAAGTGTATAATCAATGGAGTAATAAGTCATTTAATATGTTGTTGGGACTGCTAAGAGAGGCGTTACCCAAAGGCGAGACACTTCCCAAGTCATATTATGATGCTAGAAAGATGCTACAAGGCTTGGGATTAGGATACATTTCGATCCACGCTTACAAGTATGATTGTATGCTTTACTGGGGTGAATTTAAAGATAGACAAGAGTGTCCACATTGTGGTACGTCGAGGTGGAAAACTGACAAGGGAAAGGATAAAAAAATTCCTCATAAAATCCTGCATTATTTTCCCTTAAAGCCGAGACTCCAAAGGTTATTTATGTCAAAGAAAACAAGTGAGGACATGAGGTGGCATAAAGAAAAACATATTTACGAGGCGAATGTTTTAAGGCATCCTGCTGATTCTGAGGCGTGGAAAGAGTTTGATAACAACCATCCGTGGTTTGCACAAAACCTCGTAATGTTAGACTTGGCCTTGCAACCGACGGATTTAATCCATTTGGTAACATGAGCACATCTTATAGCATGTGGCCTGTCATTTTATTTCCCTATAATCTTCCTCCTTGGAAATGTTTTAAGGATCCATTTATGATGATGTCACTTCTTATTCCTGGTCCCCAAGCACCAGGAAAGGATATTGATGTTTATTTGCGTCCTTTGGTGGATGAATTGAAGGAGCTGTGGAGCGAAGGTGCAGAGACATTTGACGCATCCACTGGGGAGCGCTTCAAGATGCATGCTGCTGTTTTATGGACCATAAATGACTTTCCAGCTTATGGTAAGTACTTAAATTTCTTACCGTCCATAATGTCAAAATAATAGTTAAATAGAATATTTTTTCTATAAATATAACAAGTAAAATACTTACATTTTATATAATTTAGGTGTATAAGCTACTACTGAACATAATTATGTTTTTGTGAATAAGGTAATTTATCTGGATGGAGCACTAAGGGATACATGGCATGCCCTGTTTGCAATAAGGATACGTCTTCCCAGAGGTTAAGAAGTAAAATTAGTTACATGGGTCACCGTCGATATCTTGAGCCCAATCACACATGGAGAAAAAGCAAGAAATTTGATGGGAAGATAGAAAAAAGAACAAAACCAAAAGAACTCTCAGGAAATGACATCTTACAACAGTTGGATGTTCTTAGTACTTATAGACCCGGAAAGCACCCCAATACTAAGAAAATTAAACGTCTTCCTGAAGAGCTGAATTGGGTGAGGAAAAGTATTTTGTTTGAGTTACCATACTGGAAGAGCTTGAAGTTGAGACATAATTTAGATGTCATGCATATTGAAAAGAATATTTGTGAGAGTCTTTTGGGGACATTGTTGAATGATGGAAAAACTAAAGACACATATAAAGCAAGGCAAGATCTTCAGGATATGAACATAAGAAAAGAATTATGGTTGAAGCATAATGGTTCTACTTGTTAGATGCCCCTTGCTTGCTATCATATTAAACCAAAAGAAATAAAAAAGTTATGTGCTTTTTTAAAATCTGTTAAATTTCCTGATGGTTATGCTTCAAATATATCACGATGTGGAAGTGAGGATGAAGTTAAGTTAAGTGGACTAAAAAGTCATGATTATCATGTTTTGTTACAAAGAGTGCTGCCTATTGCTGTTCGTAAATTTGTAAATAAAGATGTCTCTTTTGCCTTGATTGAGTTAGGTCATTTCTTTCAACGATTATGTTGCAAGACTTTGAGGAGAGATGACTTAGAAAAACTTGAAAGGGATATATATATTATATTGTGTAAGCTTGAGTTGCTCTTTCCTCCTGCTTTTTTCGATGTTATGGTACATTTGCTGTGCATTTACCACGAGAGGCTATCTTTGGGGGGGGGGGGGGGGGAGGGCAGTACAATATCGTTGGATGTACAAAATTGAGAGGTTTTTGTGCAAGCTTAAGCGTTATGTGCAAAACAAGGCACGAGCAGAAGGTTCTATTGCTGAAGGTTATCTTATTGATGAATGTCTGACATTTTGTTCCATGTACCTTACGGGCATTGAGACTAGATTTAATCGTGAAGATCGAAATGATGATGGATCTAGCAACAAAAATGAACTTGTTCTGGACATATTTTCAAATAATGTTAGACCATTTGCAGAACAAGATTATGATGAAATACCAAGGAGTGATTTTGTTATGGCTCGGTGGTATGTGTTGAATAATTGCGAAGAAGTAGAACCTTTTCTTGAGTAAGTAACTTATTACTTATATATATATATATGGTATTTTGTTGTTTTAACATATTTCTTACTATAATCTTTATCTGTATGCAGAGAGCATAAAGAAGAGTTGGCGAACTAAGTTGTTGTGGATATAGAAGTTAAACATAAAGAACAATTTCATTTATGGTTCAAAAGGAAAGTAAGTGTTTTATAAGACAATAAAATCATCTTGCTGATTTTAAATTTTAATTGTTCTTTTATTTTTAACTAATTAAACGCATTAATTTTTTGTTTTAGATTATGCAATTACATAAGGGAAAGTCGATGTCTATCAAGCAATTATACCCTTTGGCAATGGGACCTGATATGCGCGTAAGGACATATGCGGGTTGTATTGTAAATGGTGTTAGGTACCATATTCAAAGTCGTGATGACTCGCGTAAAAGTCAGAATTGCGGCATAGTTGTTGAAGGGTATCATGAAAATGAGTTGATTGATTTTTATGGCGTTATAGTTGGCATTGTTGAGTTGGAGTTTGTTGATAACAATAGAGTTGTTCTATTTAAATGCAAGTGGTTTGATCTTCGTAAGAAAACGGGGATGCAGAAAGATAAAATACTTTACGAGTATTAATGTTAGTAGATTTTGGTATGAACATGATTCTTTTGTATTAGCTACTCAAGCAAGGCAAGTATTTTACATTGATGATCCAAAGTTGGGGGAAAATTGGCGAATTGTGCTAAAATTCCAAGATAGACACCTATATGATGTGCCAGAAAAGCAAAATTCAGAGGTAGAAATTGATATGTTGCCTACAAATGATTGAGTGTATCAAGATGTGTCACTTGAGAGTAACACAATTGTCAATGATAAAGAGGATATGCCAAGTGAATTACATAGAGATGATGTTGACTCTACTACTGTAGACGCAAGTGTAATTGAATTGGAGACTCCGGCAGAATATGAAGTTGGTTCTAACCAAGAAGATTCAGAACAAGAAGATGATATTATGGTAGAGTACATCAGTGATCATGAGGAGAATGAAGGGAATAACAGTAATAGTAGTAGTAATGATGAAGATGATGATAGTACAGATGATGGTGACGAAACTAATTAATGATGTAACCTCATAATGGTAAGGTTAGTATCCTATTAATAATTCTGCTGAGTTTCGTTTGTCTTCTTTTTCTTCTTCTTTTATCTCCTGTTTGTTTGCATATCATGGCATCTGAAACATCGTGCAATTGGCACTATAGTCTCTTTTTGCTGGTTAGGTCGATGAGTTAGTTCAGATTTGTAATATTAGCTTCCCCTATGGTAATCTTTTGATTTTTGATGAAAATCATGTTTTAAGATTTACTACATGTAAAATATTTGATCTGCATTTTTTGAATTATGAATTAGCATAGATTTGGCCAGCAGTGACTTAGATTGTTTGAATTTTATGAGTAAACAATTGATCAAAACTCCTTGGATTTTGGCAAAAGAGGTTAAATATGAATTGCTTGATTTGAATATTAATGACGTTGGTGATTGCTTAGGTGAACCCCTGATTAGCCTCAGATCATCTTTGGCTCGACCTCCCACAATTGAGTTTGATGTAATAGATAGAGAGATGAAATCATTTGGGAGTAAAAAAGGAGATGTTGTTCAGGTTTATTGGCCTGAAGGGAAGGGGTTGTTTCTGGTGCAACCTGATCATCTCAATGTTCTGGTTAAAAGTTATCTTCAATTTAGTCTAGTTTTTAGGAGGTTCTTGTAGTGATGATCTTGTAATATAGTTTGCGATTGCGAATAATTAAGCCTTGTAATTGATTACCTCCTTTACCTAAAAAGGATTTCTACTTGTATGCACAACAACAAAGTAAGCTAATAGGACTAATACTAAGTGCATTTGCAAGGTTGGAAGGCAAGTGGTGAATGTTCCTTCATTCATGGTGAGAGTAGACTCACAGAGGCACGTTGACTTCTCACAACAATATTTGGAGGATGTTTGAAGTTTGGATTTTGCTCTCATATTTAAATTTTCGACAAGATGTTTGAAGTTTGGATTTTGCTCTCATATTTAAATTTTCGACAAGATGTTTGAAGTTTGGACTTCTCACAGCTTCTTTGGCTCTTTGGACAAAAGAGATGATGATGTCTGCTTGCATCATGAAAGCAGATATTAGTTTACATGAAATTCAAGCAAGAACAAAAGCAATACTCTAGTTATTACTATGTTGTTACTGTTCCATTTCTGGAAAACTTTGATTCTTTTTTAGTTATTTCTACTGCTCGTTTGTTCACTTCGATGTTTGTCACTTTAAATTAGCATATTTGTTGTTGCATATATGTTTGTTTTCGGCAATACGAGGAGGTGGAGGATCAAGTTTTGGTGTTATTTTAGCATGGAAACTCAAATTGGTACGCGTACCAGAAAAAGTTACTCTGCTTACAGTTTACAAGAGATAAGAAGGTAACCTAACTCTCCTTCAAAATTGGGAAAAAATCGCAAGTCAATTACCTGAGAATTTGTTGATAAGAAAAGTGATACAAAATGATGGAACAGGTAATGAGAAATATATTGAAGTATTTTTTCAATTACTATTTCTTGGACCAGTTGATGAGTTAAATCCATTACTCAAAGAAAAATTGCCTGAATTTAATTTGGAGAGAAAAGATTGTTTTCAAGAACCTGTTGTTGATTGTAGTAACAGACCATGTATTAAAAAAGAATGTAGAGAATCTTCATGAATTGGTTCAGTCTTGTACTTTTATGGCAGGAGAACAACTGATCCACTTGAAGTTTTGCTAGAAAAGAGTGTTCCAACACAAAAGAATTATTTTAAAGCAACATCTGATTTTGTGAAGACTCCAATTTCACAAACGTTATTGAACTTGGCCAGAGTTAATCTTAACCATTTAATGAGATTTGTTCACGCCTAGCAAGGTTGGTTTTGTTTCAATTTGCTATTTGGATTGGTTCTTATTTATGACTTTACAAAGTAAATTGGTTCTAATAAACCACCAATTTACAAAGTAATTCAACATTTTAAATCACTCCCGTTTATCAATCTCCTCTAAGGCAAGCGAGTTCCAAATATTCGTGCCTATAAATGAAAAGGAATGTTAAATTACTATCAAGTATTTTTGTTAAATAATTTACATTGTCTACGAGCTACTTGGTGCAATAATTATAAATGACCAGATAAATGTGCCAAACTATTTAATATGATTATGACTTAGTTAAAGGTTCATGGAAAATGCGTTGCGACATCAGTTTATTGGCATTGGAGCAAAATTTAATCATCTCATGTGTCCCGTAGTTCTAAGCAATAACCAAACCGGTACGTTATTTGCAAATGCAAGAGATTTTAGGGACTCACACATATATGCAGATTATTCAATCATAATATTTGTTTTTGCTATTAGTAAAAAACAATTAAGGTCCCAAATGAACAAGTATAAAATATTTGTGGTTATATTATTGTAGGTTAATTAGGAAAAATAAAATAAACATCTTGAAATGTTTGCACTATTAAAGACAAAAACTAAGGTCCCAAATAAATCTAAACTTTTATGGCTAACTGTAGGTTAAATAGAGACAATAAGTATAAATTTTTGTGACGAAATTGTGGGATAAATGAAGACAATAAAATAAATGTCCCTAATCATTTGCATTATTGTTGACAAAAATTAAGGTCAATAAAAATATACAATTTTGTAGCTAAAATGTAGGTTATTTATAGACAATAAAATTTTCGTATCTAATTCTTTTCACTATTAGTGACAAAAACTAATGTCACAAATTAACTATATATTTTTGTGGCTAGATTTTAGATTAAATAGTGACAAAAAAATAAATGTCTCTAATTCTTTGTACTATTAGTGGCTATATTTTAGATTAAATAAAGACAATGAAATAAACGTCCCTAATTCTTTGCGCTATTTGTGATAAAAACTAATGTCACAAAATAGTGTACTTTTGTGGCTAAATCTTAGGTTTATTAGAGACAATAAAAATAAATGCCCCTAATTATTTTCACTATTAGTGACAAAAAACTAAGGTCACAAATAATTATAATTTTTGTAGCTAAAAGTTTGCACCTATTAACTACGAAATTTGATTGTCCCTATTGGGATAGTATATTTTCGTGATGAAACTTTTTCGTGTCAAAAAGCTAACTAATAAAAAGACAAAAATTGAGTTTGTCACAAATTGGATACACCATTAGTGATGAAATAAAGTGTCACCATTTAATTTAATTTTGTGGCTAATATTAGTCAATAAATGGCGCCAACCTTTTTTTGGTGGGAAACTTTAGTGGACAAAACTTTTGCTACGATGTTTGAGTTTCGTCACTAAAAATATACAACCTATATATTTAGACACAAAATGTAAATTTTGTCACTAAAAATTAATAATTAGTGACGAATTTTATCACGTCACTAAAATTTTCGTAGCTAAATACCATATTTGTTGTAGTGCCTTTTATCAGTTGCTATTTGAATTTGTGCTTAAGAACCTGTCGCAGAGGTCAGAAAGGCACAGTGAGGCCAACTTTCTTGATCTGACCTATATGGACCTGCTGGATAAAGAGGTCCGTATAAGTCTGTCTGAATTGATAATAAAGCACATAGGTAGGGTGGCTAATATGGGTTTGGGAAAACACGCCATAGCATATGGGTTTCTTCTAGGAAAGGTGTTTGAATTCTTTGGGGTACCTGTTGCAAAGTGGCCTGAGCCGGATCACAATGACATGTTTGGGAGGAATATTTTAAAGTCTTGTGACTGTGTTGGATGGTGAACCTACTGATGAACCAAAGAATGTGGAGAAAGATGCTGAGGAGGTGCGTGCTGCTAGAGTGGACAGGAGAATTGAGGGGTTCAGGAGGCAACTTGAGAGACAGAATGATGAGCTAGCATGGTTAAATGCAGAAAATACCAGGCTGGATGCTGAGCTAGAACGTGAACGTGAAGGAAACTCGCGTCGCCTTGCCCTGTTGCTTACTCATTTTAGCATTCCTGACATTTCCCAATTCTGAACCAGTCCCTCCCCAGTTTGTTTGTAGGTTCCTTTTGTTGGCCTGTTAACACAATCTATTTTTGTTGGTTTGTAATATTTGGATGATTTGCCTGGATGTTTAAGCCGGTTTGGCGCTTTTTAATGTTTAAATATCCTTTGCTATATTTGTTGGTATTTACTATCTGAAACAGGTTCCTTACTTGAAAGGTTGGCTAGCTGCCTTTGGCACTAAGTTGACTCAAATTTAAGTTGAGCAAGTTCATACAACTGTGAACTTTTCGATGATGTCAAAAGGGGGAAGTTAGATGTTGTTTAGATCAGTTATGTTTTTGACCTAATTTTTGCCTAACTGTTTATTACCCCGGTTCTTATTTAGTGTTTGATAGTTTTCACAGGTTCTTGTGCTAATAACCCTCGGTGAGACAACATTGTTTGTCATCATCAAAAAGGGAGAATTTGTTGAATGATGGTTTTAGAGATGGCAAAGGACTTGGTTCGATGTGGACTAGGAAAAGGTTCACAGTTAAAGTAGAAGACCTGGCTATTCGAGTGGATATTCGAATTCGAGTCGAAGAAGGAAAAAGAGAACGGCTGGAGTTGAAGTCTCAATCCAAGAAGAAGAAGGAAAAGCTTTCAAGGCGGTGCCGAATGAGAAGTTGTTTCCCAAGCGGAGAAGAATTGAAGACTTAGGCAAAAAACCTTAGGTTTCGTATAAGGCAATATGGGTAAACCTTATTAGAAACGGATTCAAAATGGAAAAAAGAGTTCCAAGTTAACTATGGAAAAGACTTTCCATGAACTCTATAAATACAAGTTGTTTTGGTCATATTAGTTTACGCACTCAAAGAAATCTCAATAGAGAAAATAAAGAGCAAATTGATCGTGAGAGTTTTAGTGTGCAAGAACAGAGACAATGTGACAGAACCTGGAGGAGTTCAAGTTTCATAAGGTCTAGTCTGTTTGTCTTAGTTTTCTGTTATAGGCTATTGAGTTGTAATCATTCAGCTTGTTTAGAAGCATTAATTTAAGATTACGTTTTGGTGAGGTAGTTTAACCTTACAAGTCATAGTGAGACTTGGAAGGTTCTAAGTATTAGTCAGAGTGAGGCTAGTTCCTTGATTGCATTGTGTTGTAATCTAAAACTTGCTCAGTTTTCTTGAGTGGAAGTTTAAATCCCAAAAGTGTTGGGTCGTGGTTTTTTATTCCTTGAGCAAAGATTTTTCCACGTAAAATCTCTGTGTTCTTTACGTTTCCGCATTGTGTTAAGTTTCAAAGATAGGTGAAACTTGCAAGGAACCTGGTTCTTTGTGAGTTAGGCGAACAAAGTAAAAACAAGTTTTAGAATTTGAAAATCGGATAAGGACACCATTCACCCCCCCCCCCTTCCCCCCTCTAGTGTCTTGCGAAGGTGCACCAGGTGCAACAGCAACTCTTAAAAAAATATTATGTATAATAAATGTTATTATTTGGACAAGCATAAATATCGGAAGACATAACAATGAGTTGTTTGCTTCCTCTTTTGCTCTCTCTGCTTCAATTCCTTTTCCTTTATCCATGTTTGATGTTTTCACTAGTAAGCGCGAAACCGGCTTTTTCTTTCCCTTGTTTTTGAGTTCTCACGATCTGATGTATAGAAATTAAGGAGAATTACAAAAATATACAAACCTAATGCTATATTTACAAAACATAACAACACTGTACCATTTTACAAACAATAACAATATTTTTTACATAGCATATACAAAGTGCATTTACACCATACAATTAAGGTTTACCATCTCCCTCACCACTCTTTCAGTCACAGTGACGGCGCCAGTGACTAGCAGCCGGCTGGCGGCGGCAGGTCGCCGGATTTATAATTTTCTTTTTTTTAAGATCTACAAAAGGAAATATACAAAATATACACATATACATATGAACATATGAACTTCATATAAATTATTGTTTTGAAATCAAACATACACAAACATATAAAAATATATACAAACATACAAAGATATACAAAAAAATATATACAAATAATTTTTCACTCCACACATACACATACACAAACATACAACAACATACACATATATACACCAACATGCACATACAAAAAGTGGGAGATAGATATTGATTTACAAAAAATACAAGGATATACGTATTTTATACAAAAAATACAATAATATACATAATACACAAATACAAAAAAGGAAAAAAGGAAAAAAAAACAGATCTGAAAATCCCACCGAAAAACTTAAATCGGAGCAACAGCCGCTGCAATGCAGCAGTGCCGCTGCACTGCGGCGGCAGCAGCACCGTAGAGGAGTGAGGAGCAATAGTGGGCGGTGACGGGCTTGGCCGGACTGCTCGCCGGAGAAAGCGAAGGGACGGCGGCTGGGGTGGGTGGATGGGTAGAGGAGGAGAGAGGAAGACAGGAGAAGAAATTAGGGTTTTGTGAGTGGGAAAGTGGAAATGAAAAAATGGTATATAGGGTAAATATTAAAAAATATTGTTATATTTTGTAAATGTAGCAAAGTATTGGTATTTTTTGTAATTTAGCTATTAGAGTAGTCATATGGTGTAAATTTTCTTAAAAATTATATAGTTATCCTTTATCAAAGAGAAAGAAGAGCAAGAAATAAGAAACTGAAGGAAGAAAGCATACAGTGTTGTGGTTATTCATCTAAAACTTTATAAGTACTGGGAATTACTCTAAAAGGTGGCTATTAAACACAAAGTTTACTGATTTAGCTGATCAGCACCATCTATCATGTATATGTTTTGCTTAGATAATCAATAAAATCAAATAATAATCTTTCTTGTTATTTATTTGAGTCATTAAGGAAATATGAAAGCCCTTGTAAATTTCATAAGTATAAAAGACAGAAAAAACTAGAAAGGAAAAATAAAATGAGGCTTTAAACATAATCTTACCTTTTGACCGAGTTCAGCAAACCAAGACTAAGCAAAGTATGAAACTCTATTTTTTAACTAATGAATAGAATTTTGGGTTTAGTGGTTTTGTTCTGAATTCAGAAAGATGGAGTATATAATAAGAGAAGAAAGGCGGGAGAGATAAACATTTTGACAAATACTGTACAGGGTTAGAATACAGTTCAATGACTTCAGGAGTCATTTACTATAACATACTCTCGTTATTGTATAAGTATTTTAATCAAGGATTTTTTACATATATATACAAAATACACCTTTATATTACAAAAAAATAGCAATATTATACAATACATAGCATTATTTTCATATCACATTTTTAGAATAATCAATACATTTCATTTTTAATAATTACACTTACACCCACTCTCCTAAAAATTCTAAAACACTTTCTCCACTTCCCCAAACCAAATCAGCCGCCACCCTCTCCCAGATCCAAACCACAACCACCGATCTAAACAAAAACAGAGCCACCACTACAGTTCCGCGACGAAAATACCAACACTAACGACAACAACAATACCAATACTATCAACTCCGGCAGTAGCGGTGGTGGAGGATTTCACTCGATCCGTCACTGATTTCGGTTCAAACGAAACTCACAAAATCCGGCCGATTACTGTCATCATCTTCACCGAATCTTAACCGGAAACCAGCTACAGCACGACGGAGAGCCGATTACCCTCTCCTCTTTACGATATGTCCCCTCTGTTTCTCTGTTATGAAGCCTCTTTGGATCTGAAGATCAATGGAACCAGCTCAGTCGTGGGATACAATTACTCCCGTTGGAATCCTCAATGCGAATAGTGATGTTGTTGAGGCTGGAACGGGAGGAACCCTAAGGCTTCAAACAAACAGTCTCTTCCAACGCTTAGTGGCGGAACCCTAATCTGAAAACTGATGTCGGCGGCATATATCAAAGTTGACTGTGAGATTTTTTTTGTTAGTGAAGATTTACAGAAATAGGACACTTCAGCGACACTGTTACATTTATAACTCCTCCTAAAAGATCATTTCCACTTTTGGTCCACTAAGTGGTGATGTATATGAAAGTGAACAGTGTTGAAACAGTCTTGAGACGGCGCTGAAACAGTTTCAAACAACTTAGATACAACGAGAAACGGTAAGATACGGATCACAAAATAGTGAAGATACAAAGAGATACATTACTGAAACAGTCTGAAACAACTAGTGAAAAAGTCTGAAACAAATGTAAAAATAATGTGAAATAATAAAAAAGGTGAAATAGTTTAGAAACAGAAAGAAGTGGCTTTAAACTGTGCTGAAACACCCTGAAATGGTGCAGAAACAGTTAGATACAGTGCTGAAACAAACTGAAACGGTGTAGAAACAGTTAGATACAGTGCTGAACACAATTTGAAACAGTTAGATACAGTGCTGAACACAACTAAAACGGTGCAAAAACAGTTAGATACGGTCCGATACGGAGCAAACATAGTGCAGATACAGCGCTGAAATAGTTTAAAATAGCTAGTCAAAAAGTCCGAAATAAAATGTTAAAGATAATGTGAAACAATACAAAAAAGGTGGAATAGTTTAGACACAGTAAGAAATAACGAACAAACGGGATGAAACAAATGCTAAAATGGTCTAGAAACAACTAGATACAGTCTATAAATAGTTAGATACGGTACAAAACTACTTGAAATAATGCTGAAACAATCTGAAACAGTGTTGACACATTGTAGATACAGTTTGATACGGAGCAAAAATAGTGCAGATACAGTGAGATACAGCGCTGAAACAGTCTGAAGTCGCTAGTGAAAAAGTTCAAAACAAAATGTAAAAAATACTGTGAAACAATGCAAAAAAGGTGAAATAGTTTAGAAACAGTGAGAAACAATGCACAAACGGTTAGATACGAGGTGGTTGGTAGTTGAGATACGATGTGCTTGGTAGTTGAGATACAATGAGATACGATGTGGTTGGTAGGCAAGATACGGTTAGATACGAGGTGGCTGGTAGTTGAGATATGATGTGGTTGGTAGGCGAGATACGGTAAGATACGAGGTGGTTGGTAGGTGAGATACAATGGGATACGATGTGGTTGGTAGGTGAGATACGGTTAGATACGAGGTAGTTGGTAGGGGAGATACAATAGGATACGATGTGGTTGGTAGGCGAGATACAGTTAGATACGAGGTGGTTGGTAGTTGAGATACGATGTGGTTGGTAGGCGAGATACGGTTAGATACGAGGTGGTTGGCAGTTGAGATACAATGAGATGCGATGTGGTTGGTAGGCGAAATACGGTTAGATACGAGGTGGTTGGTTGTTGAGATACAGTGAGATACAATGTGGTTGGTAGGCGAGATACGGTTAGATACGAGGTGGTTGGTAGTTGAGATACTGTAACAGCCCAAGCCTAGTGATACTGTCCGCTTTGGGCCTAGGCCCGCAAGGCTTTAAAACACGTCACTAGGGTCTAAGGCCAGTTAACTTATATACCCAGCATCTCTCACGTGTTATGCCGATGTGGGATACTTAACCCTTAGCTGGGGTGTTACATACACCCCCTCTTAAAGACTCAGCGTCCTCGCTGAGGTTTGCCCCGCGTACCGGGATTCGCCTAGACTCAGCCCTGAACTTTGACCCACATCGACAAGGCTGACACGGAGTGGCTCTGATACCATCTGTAACAGCCCAAGCCCGTTAGTGATATTGTCCGCTTTGGACCTAGGCCCGCACGGCTTTAAAATGCGTCACTAGGGTCTAAGGCCAGTTAACTTATATACCCAGCATCTCTCACGTGTTATGCCGATGTGGGATACTTAACCCTTAGCTGGGGTGTTACAAATACAGTGAGATACAACGAGATATGATGTGGTTGGTAGTTGAGATACGATGTGGTTGGTAGGAGAGATACGATTAGATATGAGGTGGTTGGTAGTTGAGATATAATGAGACACGAAATAGTTGGTAGTTGAGAAACATCGAGATACAATGAGATACAACGAGATATAGTGAGAATGGGATGAGGAAAAGTGAAATTGGGGGAAATAAGAGGAGTAAAAGTGAAATTGGGGGAAATGGTGAGAGGAAAAGTGAAATTTGGGGAAATGGAAGAAGTAAAAGTGAAATTGGGGGAAATGGCAGGAGCAAAAGTGATAGTGGAGGAAATAGCAGGAAGAATGTAAGGATTTGGTATGTTATGGGAAAATATTGCTATGTTTTTGTTATGTTTATAAGTAATTTGTGTTTTCCTCTATATAGAGTTATTTTGTTAAAATACTGCTATGTTTGGTAATTAAGTTCTAAAAATTGTAAAAAAAAATTCCTTTAATAAATTGTGATAACTAAGTACACGTCCTTGGCTTGTGATCTGGCGCCTAATAATTATAGTAATTTTTTATGCTCTACTTATCTTGAGATTTTTTCAAATTCAAAGCATCACATCTCTTAGGAAAATGTATTAACTATTCCATTGACATGTCTTGTCTATTGATCTGGCACGTATTAATTACTATATTAATTTTTATGCTCTACTTGTCTTTAGATTTGTTTAAGTTTTAAGCATGACCGACGAAATATGTTGAACTATTCCAGTCGTTGTATTATAATAAATCAATAGAATCAAACGTAACTTCAACAAAAACTTTCTAGCAGTTACTACTTCCATGAACCACTTAATAGTATTATATAGTCACTCAACTTGGGTAATCGGCTCAAGGTCATCGATTTTTACTTTATCTCCAAAAAGTTATCTTACTTTATCTAGTTACCTTCCACGATCATCTTAGACGAATAATTATGTATTTTCAGGTTACTGATGTGGAAACTATAGATTTTTTGGAAAGAAATACTAAAACAACTAGAATCTAGACTTTGTCGAATTACTGAACTCCAGTTTACTGATTATCAAACTCTTACAGGACAAAACATAATACGCATCCAAACACCAAAAGATGGTTTGCAAGGAAGGCTACGAACAATAACATCCTTGAGGACAAATGTGTAAATAAAGCTACAAGAATGTTCAAACAAATTAAAAAAGCAGAAAACACTTAACAAGAGAGTCACAATTATTAATTTTTCGCTGCTGTCATAAAGGTTGTGTCCTTTAGGAGTTGATCTTCCTGCAATTCTTCCTTATTTCACCCTTGTAACCCGTCAAAGGTGAAACATTTCCCATCTTAACCATAGACTTAGCAAACTGCTCGAAAAAAAGCGCATTGTTTTCTGCATATTGTTTCACAAGTGCTAGTGATGCTTGACTCTTAGTCACAAGAATTTGGTCTGAATTCAGTAGTCCCTTTGAAGCCAACAAGTTCTTGAAGTAGTTGTTATCAAATTTTGTTGGTGAGACATAGTCCAAGAAAAATAGAGTTTGGTCACCACCAGATCTTGGGCACCTAGTCCTTAATTGTGCAGCATAGGAATATTCCAGTGTAGAGTCAGGTAAACTGTTTCCTGATTGATTGTAGAGTCTCTGCCTGAAGCTGGTGCATCTTGCATTTCCAATTGTGTGGCTCCCTGTATAACAATTTTTTTAAGTTAATTATGGTTCCACGTGTGATAACTAGTTAATGTTACTACCTGTGGTCCATATTAATTATTTGTCATTTAAGGTTTTTGCACAGCCATCTAATAGGTTAAGTTTAAGAGTACTTGTCTAAATTATCTTACCTTTCTTTTAGACGTCTCTCTTAATTAACAATCATTATTAGAGCAGTGTGCGTGAAAGTAGGCAAGTACTAGCTTGATTACAATGTGTGACTCAAGGTTTCTCGAGCCTTTGTTGTCCAATGTCTATTGGAATAAGGTAAATTTATTTTCTGCTATGTGGAGTTTTCCGTAGATGTCTCACTTAATTAACACTACTAGAGCAGCTTAAGTGAGTACAAATAATATGGACCAAAGATAGTAATGTCTAGTTTCTCTAAAGAAAGAGTAAGAAACTTTTACCAGATAAAGCTACCATGTCAACAATATCAAGGCCCTTTAACTTGAATTTTGTAAGAATGGTATTAAACGTGTTGTTTGGAGCAGGAATGTTATTGTTGGAGCCACTTAAACTGGCACCTCTGGAATCTCTTCTACCTAATGGAACTTCCCAGTTTGGTCCACCAGCCTACATAAACAAAAATGTTAAAATGTCAGTAACAATCTCTCTTAAAAATGCACTAATTTTGATCAACAACTCCTTTGCACTTACTAAAACAGTTGAATCCCTTGCAGCTAGAGCCAAGATATCTGCACAAGAGACAGTTTGAGGACATGCCTTCTCTAATGCTTTCTTTATCTCATCAATGACTTCAAATCCGCGGGCTGAATTCCTGTTGGGATTTGATCTCTTCTCACTAATTATGCTTCCACTGCTGTCGAGCAGTAGAGATGCATCACACCCCTGCATGACATAGTTGAACTTATTGTTAGTCATTACTTAGAGATCATTTATCTAAACTGATTAAAAGTAGATGATAAACATTAGCCGGTAAAACTGGAACTTTTAAGTGTTGAAAGTGATTTTGTAAATAAACAATTGCATGTTCGGATAAATGTGTTAAAGCTGATGATAATAACTTAATAAGCAGTAGGTGTCAAAAAGCTATATAGAATAAAATTATAAACTTAGAAATATCTTAACGTGGAAATGACGAATGGCGGAAATGGAATAGATAGAGAATAGAAGTTCTGTTTTGTGAATTGTACTTCAATGATTACAAACATTATACCAATAAAATAGTGAAAATCCTGGTCAGATCAAAAGTGCTTACAAACTAAAAAGTCATCAGCTAGGTTTCACCAATTTATGATCGTTTGAGCATATTTTTTTACGTTTTACCAGACACGTAGATAAGTCAAAAGTGTTTATAAGTTTGTTTGACCAGCTTAACATTGTTATATTATTAGAGCGACAAGCATTTTATTACCTTAGCGTGGTTATACTAAGAGACGTTAACTCAATAGCCTCAATAATGATATGATTTACCTTGACAAAGCAGTCGTGGAAATGGAGCCTAAGCAATGAAGCAGCCATTCGAGCTTCTTTGGCTACGGCCTTGGCAACAATAGACTTGACAATCTCTTTTGCTTGGGGACATGATAGATCATAAAATTGTGGGAATAAGTAACCACCATAACTCTTAGTAGAGAAACAAATTGGTGCAAAAGCAAGAAGAGAAACGACCATGAAAAATCTCATGGATTGAGCCATATTGAAAAGTATCAAACTCTAAGGACTTAGTATATATTATTAAAGATTTGAGAAATATAGTTAGCCTTTGCTTTGATGAAATTGAGGTGGAGTTGTGACTATATATAATGTTTCAAAGTATAGAGTGTTTTCACTTAGGGGAGACAGAGTAAATGGAGTTGGTAGCTTTTTAGTTAGGATTAGTAGCTTTTGTCATGAATTCACCTAGTGAAGCAGAGACATTAGGTTTACAAGTACAATGATGATTGATCTGGTACATGATAGGGAAATGACATTTAGCTACGTAAAAATTTCAGAGTTTTAACTCATTCTTAATGCACTAAAGATGGTTGCTTACAACTTAACTTACTGCTTAACTGATAACTAAGAAATTTTAAACCTGCGTCATAAGTTGATCAAATGATACTATATCCACCTCTTAAAGAAAGGAAAAATGAAATGGTGAAAAGAACGATGTCCTTTCAAACAACTTCTTTGAGGGAGACGATTGTCAAAGTTGTTCTATAGTTAATGATGGGACAATAATATGCATGAATTGGTCTAGTCCTTTAGCCAAGCTAAGATCCAAAATGTTTCTTCCTTTATATTTTCTTCTTTTTTACTCTACACATATTGCTTTGGATTGAAGGATGTGAAAGATGAGGAACATGCATGAAACATAAAAGCATTGAGAATAAAAAAGTTCGACAAAGGTGGTGGGAGCAGAAACACCTGCTCTGTTGAAAAAAGAGGACCTCAAGAACACTTTAATTTGACCTACCCTATTTAATATCCCATCGATTTTTTTTTTTAAACATACAAACGTGGAATGTGTATCAATACGTGAGAAGTTGAAGTAGTTAACTGCTTCTTAACTAGCTAAAAACGATGACAAATCATTTAATCATCAGGAAAAGCACAAGCTCATTAAACATAAGTTAAGCTTGTAGTTAAAAGTTTAAGAAAACAAAATTAGTTCCGTAGTTCATGAAAGTAGTTGAAATTAGGGGTGGGCATATAGCCCGAAATACCGAATTCCGCACCGAACTGAATTAGTTCGGTATTTCGGTATTCGGTACGGAATTCGGTATGAAATTTCGGTATTTCAGAATTTCAGTTCGGAATATGGTAAGAGGGTTTCAGAATTTCAGAATTCCGAAATTCCGAACTTTTTTGGGTATTATACGTAATTTGTACAATACTCTAAATCATCATACCAAAATCCAAATGGCCCATCGGCCCCAACCTAATTAAAAGTCAGTGTTACCCATTTCAACAAAGATTCACACTTTATCTTTTTATTTCTTAATCTTAAATCCTACATCAAAATCAAAGCTACTATTTCTTCTCCAACTCTCACGGTATTCCTTCAGACCAAAACCACTTTGACCATCACTTTGATGTAACTTGTAAGTAGGAAAGAAGAATTCTTACGACGATGAATATGATCGAATTCTACTTGTATATGTCAGTTCATTCTCATGAAACTGTACTGTGAATCAACTTTAAGAAAGTAACTTTACTGCCATGTTTTAAAAATTTAAAGTTTCTATCTTTCCTCTTGTCTAATTAAATATTAGTAAAATATGTCTAAGTAAATGGCGGTAGAACTCTTAAGGCTCTAGCTTTCTCTGTTGCATATCTTCCATTAAAGGATTACTTTTAAGCTTAAGATTGACTAGATTAGCCAATTTAAGAACTCCAAATTACTACCAGGATTGTCAATTAAATTAATTGTTAAACTAACATAGACGACACTAAAAGAAACTAAAATAAGAAAAATCATGGATAAACACTACAATAAAACTGTAAATATATTAACAAGTTACGATAATGGTGTTTTCTAGAATCCTAGTAGTAGAATTTATGCATAGCAGACATTGTGAATTTGTTTCGTTGATGTAGATTGCAAGTCAATTTTTATTTGGTATACCGTATACCGCACCGAATAAAACCGAACCAAAATATAAAATACCGAACTGTACTGAAGTAGTTTGGTACGGTATTTGGTATCGACCCTTTGGAAACCGTATACCGAAATACCGAACCGTATTTGATAAAACCGTTCCGAAATACTGAACGCCCACCCCTAGTTGAAATTGGCAATGAATTAGTAATGGTAATAGTATTCAACTTTTTTACACAACTTTTTTACACGACATAGATGGAATGTGAAGCACTAAAAAAACGAAATAGCAACAGCACAGCACTAGAGACAACTAAGGGCTGCAGCCATAAGCACGCAAAATAAATTAAAACCAAATTTCAGCCTGAGACACAAAAGAATTTAAACTTGTATCATGATCCCATTATCAAGTAGTTCATCAACTGTCCAAACAGAGTACCTTAATCTGCTCACAGTTGCATTCTTGACATCTCATGAACCTCCTTTTAAGTATTGAGGGACCTCGTTTCAGTGTTGCAACTTCCAAGAAGAATGAAGTGAAAGGCTTTGCAACAATATCAAAAGAGAATGAGCAATATGAATCATGGATCAGTGTTTGCTTAGAGCTGATCGAACAAAGATAAACTTCAGATGATAATATGAATCTAAAATATACAAAAGGATTAGAAGATATCAGTTGACGGTAGAATTGGCAATAACCAAAGTCCAAACAACTGATTTTCTAAAAACCTGGCTAAACTGGTGATTGAGCAGATTGTTTTTGTTTTCCTTCTGATCTGAACTGATAAATATTGATGACAATAAGTTATCAGCATGGACAGGGAAAATAAACTTAAAGCACTGAATAACCAAGAGCCTCAAAAAGTTTGAGAGCTTATTTCAATATCAATGCTGCGTGAAGCTCTCCCCGAATCACATTTCTTTCGTAGAGTGTAGAGACTATTACTGTTAATTTCATTAGTCTCATAACAGAATATAGACATATAAAAGAAGAAGAAAGAAAAGTCTCTACCAAAAAGCTAGGCCTTGATATTCACATAGTTAAAAGGCTGTAAGAGCCCATTGTATTTGCCCTGTAAAGCTTCACAACATGGTGAATGGAATATTACACTCCTCTATCTCCCTTGTTATCCTATTACTCAAATGATAGAGAGCTCCATAGAATCTTTGGTTCAATAATCAGACACCAATTCATAGGTTTATGATGACTTTGGCCTGGAAATATCACTTTCTGGCATTATCGGCCTTGGATTAGGCCAGGAAGTATCAGTTCCTGGTTTTATCTGCTGCTTTGTATTTGGTTTTGTGAACCAAGTCGTGTACAGAAATTGTTTCTGGGGCCCTACATGATTGCATATAAGCTTAAGCTTCTGTCTTTCTCTCATCCATCTTAAAACTATCTTCATGTGCCTTTTGCTTGTCAAGCCTCTCAACCCCACATCCTGAAGTTTTGCAGGCAAAAACAATTAGCAAAGAGCAGCCTGGAGTTCTCAAAGTTAAGAACCATAAATTAATGAGAATCAAAAAGATTGCAAGCGTTGCACATAATTTTATAAATGAACAAACGTGAAACCATCAATTTTCTACCACAAGTAAAACAACAGTAGAACAGCCGTTAATTGATATACAGCAATTATGTGTCCTCCATATGCTGGATTGGATGCTGGGAATATTCCGTAAATTGAGGGTCAACTTGCTCTTTGCATGCAGCATATATTTCTAACACCTAGAAGAGTCTGCAATTCGTTAAGTTCATTTTAAAATGATAATAATTGATAATATACATGAGTGAGGATGCTAGAGAAAGAGTCGATCTTAAAGAAAACAAAGGGTAACAAATAGTTATCAGCTGCTGACGCACATGACTTGGGAATCTGCTACGATTTTGGTGCTGCTTAAGAGATCAAGAGTATGGAAGACTGTAAATTCTACAGCTATTAGCTAAGTCACCGCTCAATCTAACTATCAAAGAGAAGAGAGTGGTGTAGAACAGAAGTCAAGCATCATTATCGCATAGTAGTACCATGGAAAAGAATTTATTTCTATGCTTTTTTGGCTCAATGAACATTTAAATAAAACAGAGTACGTCGAATCATCTTTCAAGCACACTTTGTGGTGTAAAAGTTCAAGGTGCAACACGAAAACTTTCTTTTATAACCGAAAAATCACTGAGGACCAACGGCGAATAGTTCAAAACTTGGTGAATAAGTGACCCTATACCCTTCTCCACTTAAATATCAGGTTCTTGTATGCGACAGAGTTCAACTTGTGATGTGCCACATATCACAAGCTGCTTTTTTTTCTTTGTTTTTTAACTGGACTTCACAAGTTGCGCTGTTACTATTAGAGTAGGAGAGGGAAGAGGGGAGGGGGGGGGGGGGGGGGGGGGATGAACCTGTTTAGCTAGCTTAATCACAAAGCAACAGTTACAAACTAAGAACCGGATATCAATAATCCACTTATTGATTTCAGCTGCTCAAGATTGCTATATAGCTGCAAATTTAATACAATCATCAACCAAAAGCCTAGAGTCAAGTCTTATTGGATTTTATTGCCAGGATACCAGTTGAACTATAATGCGTCTTAGCATATACGCAACTGGTGCAGTGCAGGTGTATGCATACCCACTGATTGCGTGTATATATGTGTGTGTGTGTGTACACACACTCTTGTGTTCTCTTTTCTGTTACAGCAGTTAAGTTGGCGTTTGGACCCAAGGGTCTTGCCTTGTAGTCAATGAAGTGGGTAACAACCATGAGGTCTTTGGTTCAAATCCCAGTGGCGCCAAAAAAACACTAGGTGATTTATTCCCGTCTGTCCTGGTGGATAGAGTTACCTGGTGTCTGTGCTTGTGGGGGTAGTAGGTACTCGTGGAACTAGTCGACGTATGCACAAGCTGGACCCAACACCCTGGTTATTTAAAAAAAGGTGGTGTTTTGGGCGAGTATTTGGAGTTTTTGGCCAAAACTCAAAACACTCATCAAATGCCACTTAAATCTCCAGAAAGATCCATAAAAGTAATCAATCAAAAGCTATGCACCAAAGTTTGTTACTTTTTCACAATCATTTCCAGATACTAACATTACCAGTTATGCAATCAACCAAAAGCTAATTGGGGTCGGTTATAAGAATCAAAACCTATCCACTCTGCTCTATTCATCTCATTTCATTCAATGATCCAAACCTTACTGCTGCTTCACAGCCACTTATGTAAAAGTTTCAAAATCTTTTAAAAAATTTCAAGATTTCATACAATCGCGAGATTGGAACCTCGGCAGTTGATAGGTTTTCCCCTCTACCCTTCTCCACTTAAATATCACGCTCTTATCTACAAACATGCAACGCGTGCTACTAACTCACACATCACAAGTTGAGCTCTTACGAGTGGACCAAGCCCTAATTGCTATTTACATTACCACTTAGGCAATCAATCAAAAGATAATTGGGGTCGGCTATATGAATCCAAATTCTAACCACTCTACTCTATTCGTCACATTTCATCCAAAGATTCAATTTTTATAATAAGAAATCAAGATTCCATACAATGGTGTAACTCAAATTTGTAGTACCTTGACACGATCCCAGGTATCAGCAATAGTGAGAGGGCCATGTTCTTTCAAAATGTCAAAAATAACCCGTGTAATTGTTTGTGTTTGTTCAGGTGGAGTTTTAAGCTCAATGGGTTTCATTTTTGGCTTTGGTTTCCTCCCTATGAACCTTATTGCTGTTGCAAACATGGTTACTTCTTCAATCTCTGTCTCTCTTTGGCTATGGTGTAAAACCCCTGTTTCAGAGGGAAATTTGATAGTTATAAAGCCCTGAGATGCTGTTATGCGATGAAGGGTGTACTTTAGGAATTGGTTTATGTACTTTATGAGTAAATGACAATGGAATTGGTACCCTCTCTGATAGCTTATTTTCGGATTAATTACCTTATTATATGTGTTTGTTGTAGCGAATTTATTTTAAAAATATAAATATATTTTTTACTCATTTACCAAACGTAACAACATTTTCAATTACGCTATTAAACATAGCAAAACCCTAATTCTGCTCCCGTCGAGCCTGCTTCGACATCCCTTCCTGCAACGTCGTCCTCCTCTACGGCGTCCCGTCCAGCTCCAATCCCTTCCAGCTCCGATCTCTTCCGGCTCCGATATGTTCTAAGATTTGTTCTCCATCTCTGATCTTTTCTTTTTCTTCTTTTGGTGTTCTCTAGTGGTTACAATAATTGTTGGGGGTGGTGGGAGGATGAAGAAAGTGTATGTCATCGGTATACCCATTGTCTGTGTGGTGTATGTCATTTGTATGATTGTATGTAAACTGAATTATACAACATTCATGCAATGGGTATACATGTTACATATAATAAATGTATAAATATATGTTAGTTTATGCATTCTATATATTGTGTATGTCATATGTATGAACATTCATATACTCTACATACACTAGTCATACAAAGAATAAAAAAACAACACACAATAATTTTATTGGTGTATGCTTGTTGTATGTTCATTATATGCAGAGTGTGTCATTGTTCATACAATGAAAATACACTCCACAAACAAAAAATTTTGAAAAAAAAAAATATCCAGTTACCAACAACCTGAGTCGGTGGCCTTAAGGTGGCAGCTGTGGGCCAGCGGCTGGGGGTGGCAGGATAGTGTAGGAAGGGGATCTAGAATTTTTTTCACCTTTTATGTATATTTCTAATTTTAAAAAATACTATATATTATTGTATTTTGAAAATTGTATTTGTGTAACGTAAAATATTTGTTTGTATAGTTATGTGAGAATCATATTTCTTTCAACGGAGAAGGGTCAAATATACCCCTCTACTAACACTAAAAATGAGCTTCCTATTGTAACATGTTAACTTTAAATTTATTCAAACACATATTAGTAATTTGTATCTCAATTCACATTTAAGTTATAAGCTAACTAGATAAGATTATATTTAGCAAAGTAGACAGGTGCAATTATAATATCATGGAGTCTATTTATTTCCAAAACCACATATAGGCATATAGGACAACGACAAAGCACTAACCCTTCATCATATGTACAGACACAATTCATGCATGGTCGCCTCTATACAGATGAGTGCGAACACCATACTTTATGACTATATAATATACCAACAACACACTCGTAACATTCACTCAGTGCATACCAACAAGGATAAAACAAATAAATTAAACTTCATAGACTCAATTGTTTCCACTCTTCAATGTAGTTCAATGCATTCCAGGGATCTTCTCCTTGATTTTCTTCATCATTCCCTTCTTCTCTCCTCCTTGAGTACTTTCAGCAGCAGTAGTAGTAGTAGTAGTTTGTGCCATTGGATCATGTTGACCTTCCTTGTTGTCATTAGTGCCTCCAGACAACGTCTCCTTTATCTTTTCCTTTATGCCTTTCTTCCTCCTCCCACCTTTCCCATCATCCTCCGACTTCATGGTCACAAAACAAAGTCAAGTCATATAAAGTGTAAAAAGATAATCAATGGTCATAAAAATAGATCGAATTGCTCCAACAAGTTAACATTCAGTGGTATTGTAAAAAATACCAGCACTCTCGGGGATTGTTTGGTTAATTATTATGTTTGTATCAGAATATATATAGTAAATAATCCCATGTACTATATATAAGGTATGAAATCAAAGATGCAGCGGTTGCCTGGCTGCATAAATTATAGGAGTATCATCGATACACAACAAATGGCTGTTATTAAGTTAATTATGTGACTATGTATTACGTATCTTATTTGGAATAAACGCTACCACATGAAACAAATTAAAAGACCCTTATAAAATAAGTAATGCATGTACAATGATTTTTTAAATTATTAATCTCTAGTTATTAACTTTTGGTCAATCACCGAATAAACAACGTTAGCATTATAATTTCATCTTGAGTATATATATATATATATATATATATATATATATGTAAAGTTAGGGGCCTGTCAATAGGTTATACTCATCAAAGAAATGAAGTAAAAGAGAATTATAGGAGACATTAGAATTATATATGGAAAACAAAAACTTACAGAGCTACCAGAACGATGAAGCTGTTGTTGTTGCCCCTCATCATGGTGATCATGTTCTTTCTTCATTGCATGATGATCAGTACCAGTTCCATGAGTAGGGGCAAACCCCATAGCAGTACCTTGAGTTCCATGTTAACCAGCTAGGTGCATTTGGTCTTGGCTTGTACACTTTTGTGCCATTTCTTTCTTAATTTTCTTTAATCAATATGCACAACTGGGGAAAAATAAAACAAAGAGGAAACCACAATATAATGTAATTTCTTTGACTTATTGATATATGAAGAAGTTTGTTTAATTCTCTACGATGGATTTAGCTAAATAGAGACGCGCTCAATTTATAGAGGAAAATGCGATTTATTTATTACTCCCTCCATTACACAATGGATGTCGTCCTAGTTTGACTTGGATCGGAGTTTAAAGACTTTTGAAATTTATGGTCTAAAATAAGTCATATATAAATGTGGGCTATAAACCATCTCATTAAGGGTAAAGTGATAAGTTTAAAATAAATTATTTTCAAATATAGAATTGTGTCATTCTTTTTAGAACGGACTAATAAGAAAATTAGGACATCTATTGTGGAACGGATGGAATATTAGTGTTCTAGAGTAGGAAGAATGAGCGGGGCAACATACACTGTAAGACAAGTGTGACTATGTCGGCTGGAGATAATTAAATTAAAGATTGTACGTGGAAGAAGAGACTGTTTTGACTGAAATTTCTTAAACTGGATTAGAGAGGGACACTTCAATTCGCCGCATTTTCAAACTCATTTTTTTCAAACTATTCGTGAACTTTAATATGTTGTAACACGTAATCCGTTATATATTTTTAAAATATTGATCCTATTTATTATGAGTTGTTATATGTTAACTTATTTTTTTAGGCGATATATTAGTGACCTAATTCTTTTACACTTTCATTGTATAAAAATTAAAATCCAACAAGCTAACAAGGAGTCATTTTAGAACGCTGTACCCGTATTTTGGTATCTGAATTTGAATTTGGCCCTAAACGTGGCAATGGTGTTGGGTAAAATTAACAAGAGTTCAAGGACAAGATGACTTATATATAAACACATATATAGAAAATTATTATTATCTATGACAGATGGTAAGAGGAGTTAGCTATGAGTCATCCTCCTAATGAATAGTGGAAATACGGATGAGCTTGGAAAAGAATCAATCTCTCGAACCCCATTTCTCATATTCTAATTCTAAATAGTTTAGAAATTCTAATTTCTAAATCCGTGACTCACCAGACTGTATTGGATTAAATCCGTCGTCACCAAAGTTGGTGACTAAGCATCCACGTAGGACGACGCATAGACGACACGTGGCTATGAATAGGGCATAAAGGCAACGGATAGAATCGAAGATGGACAACTATAACGGACGGATGAACAGTCACCACGGCCAGAATAGTCGCAACTCGTCATCAAGCCAATTCAAAATAGAAGTGTTATCCTTAAGCAACGTAACTGCTCGATTAAGGAGTTACAACTGCTCGTGAACGGACGCTTAGTTATCTATATATTGTAATCTAAGTCACAAGCATTGTATCTGATTTTTCTCTGAACATACATCTGTATTCCAACTATTAATTAATACCCGATTCTTTGCCTTCTGTCAATACTTACTACTACTACTCGCAATCAAGTGATCTCATTTATTGTTCCGCTGCTTAAATATCATAAAGAGTACGAGGAAGGAAGTTTGATCAAGTCTATACGGCCTGAACACGGTTCCTTTTATTTAAATCTTCATTTATTACATCGCATTAATTGTGTCTTTATTTCTTTACCTTTACTATAGTCATTTATATCTTTTCACATTAGGCATTTAATCTTGATTATTGATCGTGACTCCGCTTTATAAATTTAATTGTGACTTAACCTAATAAACGAAATTACGGTTAAACAATTTGGCGACCACAGTGGGAGCCGGTCAATAACTTCCGTAGGTTAATTGCTTATCGTATTTTATTCTTTATTCGCTTTCTTCTTGCTCGTTGGCTCTCCTCGTTTTCTTTTTGTCAAAATGGCAGATAACAACTCACACAACAACGCTCCCATTGACGGGCAACAAGACCTTAACGCTGCGGAACAAATAGACTTGAATCTGGACGGGGACGAGCAGCAAGATGTTATTCCTGCAGACGACGACGTAATCCCCATTGCAGAGGACGAGAACGTGCTCCCAGCAGAACAGGAAAACGAGCACAGCCAGCAGAGTAGCAGAAATAGCCGCCTTCCTGGCCGAGGAAACTCCGATCAAGGGCCTGGAGGACCTAGAAGACCCAATGGTCCTAGGAATTCGAGGAATTCTCAAGACGCTGTCCTTGAATTCATACGGCAACAGGCTGAAGTCAACAGGCAAATACGGGAAGCTATCGACGGCCTACGAGGACAAACCCTGCCAAACGCAGGAAATCCACCCATTGGACGTCCAAGGGATGCTTCACCGTCCCATGCCTCGAGACGCGCTGAAAATCAGAATGCAGGATCAGCGGTGCCAACGGAAATGAGCGAGGTCATGGAAGCCCTCACCAGGCAGTTCAAAGAGAGCCAGGAGGCCCTACAGCGCTCTCTTCATGAGAGGATTGATCAGATCCCTGGCGCACCACCCACTTTGAAGAAAGTTGACGTTCAACGGTATACTCAAAGGCCTTGGAAGAAAGAAGCAGCACCAAAGGCAATACCTAAAACATTCAAAATGCCAAACATACCAAGATACCGGGGGACAACTGACCCCAACGACCACTTGATGATGTTTAGCAATTTCATAAAGGCAAGCGATCTCACCGACGAAGAGATCGATTCAGTACAATTGAAGAAGTTCGTAGAAACCTTGGCAGATGGCGCTCTACGATGGTATTCAATGCTGCCACCAAATTCAATAGGATCTTTTGCCGAGATGGCGGAGTTATTTGTCAAAGCACACACAGGCGCTCAGAAAACAGAAACAAGAGTTGAAGACATCTTTGAAATCAAACAACTGCCCGGGGAGTCTCTCCGGAAGTATGTGGATCGCTTTCAGCGTGAACGTATGTTGCTACCCAAAGTTCCAGATCGATGGGCGGCTATTGCATTCACTAACAGCTTGGACGTCAAAAGTTCTGAAGCGACCAGACGATTGTATGAATCCCTGCGAGAATATCCTGCAGCAAACTGGTCGGATGTCTACAATCGTTATAATTCAAAGGTATGTATAGACGAAGATAAATTGATTGGCACAGGTGCCCGGGGACGGAGCCAAACTCGCACCAACGGCGCTGGGGGAAAGATCGAGACAGATAAACCAGACGCACGGCACGAGCCATATCCCAATCGGTCGCGTAACAACTCAAATGGACGCGGTCGTAACAACAAAGGCCTTGCAAGGGGCAATGATTCCGCTTCAACTTCTAGTGGACTTCCAACCCTGCCCGTTTTCAATATCGGAGCAGTTGAACTTGTAGCAGTGCTTGAGGGGATGAGCGAAAAGGTCAAATGGCCTAAGGATATGAAGGGTGACCCCAGCAAGCGCAACAAAAACTTGTGGTGCGAATTCCATCGCGATCACGGCCACACAACAGATGACTGCAAGGCTCTAAGGTACGAGGTCGCTAACTTATTGAAAAAGGGCTATCTCAAGGAGTACTTGACAGAAAAAGGAAAACAAACTCACGCAAAGGCCCAGCAAAACAAATCAGAACCTCCCCGAGCATCATCTCCAAAAATGACAGTCAACGTCATCTCTGGTGGTATTGAGGTCGATGCAGTCACATACACAGCAAAGAAATACGCCAAAGTATCTATTACGAAGACCAAGCGACCACGACTGGAGGATACAATAACTTTTGAAGAAACAGATGCAGATGGCTTGCAATTTCCTCATGTGGATGCTTTAGTGATAACATTACGAGTAGAAGAGTTTGATGTCAAAAGAGTACTCGTTGATCCAGGCAGTTCAGCGAACATCATATTATCTCGGGTCGTGCAGGAGTTGAAACTATACAATGAGATTATACCAATTTCTCGTGTTCTCTCAGGATTTAACAATTCCAGCGAGAAGACGTTAGGAGAAATTACTTTGAGGACCCTGGTCGAAGGCGTTATGAGACGAACAACGTTTCATGTCGTTGATGGGGATATGGCTTACAACATAATCCTTGGGAGGCCATGGATACACGATATGCAAGCAGTCCCGTCAACATATCATCAAGTAATGAAATTCCCTTCAGAGTGGGGGATACGGGAAGTTCGGGGAGAGCAGCGTTGCGCTAGAGATTGCTACTCAGTTGCAGTCAAGCTCCCCGAGGAGGCAAAATAGCAATTAAAGAGCCCGGGATCAGAGTCAAACAATGAAGCATCAGACTATCGAGTCCCGGAATTCATATCAAAGTTGGATGCACGGGAAGAGCACGCGCCAACTATTGAAGCTTTAGAACTAGAAGAACTTTTCGATAACATGCCTGAAAGAAAAGTATATTTGGGAGCAGAGTTAAACAAAGACTTACGCAAAGATATCTTGCACTTCCTCAAGGAGCAACACACCACTTTTGCGTGGTCACATGCAGATATGACAGGAATCTCCCCGGAGATTATTTCTCATAAGTTGAACGTGGATCCGTACCATCGCCCGGTAAAGCAAAAGAAGCGCCAACAAGGGGCATTCAGGAACCAGATCATAAATGACGAAGTTGACCGCTTGCTCAAGATTGGCTCCGTCCGAGAAGTCAAGTACCCAGATTGGCTGGCCAATGTGATCGTAGTGGCAAAGAAAAATGGCAAGTGGAGGGTCTGCATCGACTTCACTGATCTGAACAAAGCCTGCCCGAAAGATTCTTATCCACTACCTCAGATTGACCAACTAATCGATGCGACGGTCGGGCACGAAGTACTTACATTCCTTGATGCATATTCAGGCTATAACCAAATCTTAATGGATCCCGACGACCAGGAGAAAACTTCTTTCATTACTTGCCGAGGTACGTATTGCTATAAAGTAATGCCTTTTGGACTTAAAAATGCAGGTGCGACTTACCAACGATTAGTCAACCGGATGTTTCACGACCACATTGGCAAAACCATGGAGGTCTACATCGACGACATGCTGATCAAGTCCAAACGGGCAGAAGATCACTTAGCACATTTGAAGGAGGCCTTTCGAATCCTTGATCAATACAACATGAAACTCAACCCGGAGAAATGCGCATTTGGAGTGGGTTCAGGGAAATTTCTTGGTTTCATCGTTTCCCAGCGAGGGATCGAGGTAAACCCCGCCCAGATAAAAGCAATAGAAGCCATCCCCGACGTACTTCATAACAGAAAAGATGTAATGCGGCTAACCGGGAGAGTAGCAGCGCTAAGGAGATTCATTTCTCGCTCATCTGATCGATGCAAAAGCTTCTTCGACGTGCTGAAACAGAACAAGGAGTTCGATTGGACCCCTGAATGTCAGCAAGCACTTAAGGATTTGAAGCGATACCTGTCAAACCCGCCTTTACTTTCAACGCCCCACCAGGTGAACAACTATTACTTTACCTGGCCGTGTCTGAGTCTGCGGTAAGTGCAGTTCTGGTTCGAGAAGACAAAGGTAAGCAACTTCCAATTTATTACATTAGCAAATCCTTATTAGATGCTGAAACTCGCTATCAACCTTTGGAGAAATTAGCACTAGCCTTGGTAATCGTTGCCCGTAAACTAAGACCTTATTTTCAAAGTCACTCAATAGCTGTAGTTACTACCTTCCCCTTACGCAATATCTTGCACAAACCTGAATTCTCGGGCAGGTTAGTAAAATGGGCAGTAGAATTGAGTGAGTTTGATATATCTTATCAACCCCGGGTAGCCATAAAATCTCAGGCTCTAGCAGATTTTATTGCAGATTTTAGTGCTACTATGTACCCTGATGCTCAACGTGAGGCGGTTCTTTTCGCCGGATCGGAGTCGGGGACATGGACCTTACACACTGACGGGTCCTCGAGTGTAAAAGGATCAGGATTAGGTTTAGTTCTTACCACTCCCTCGGGGGAGACCATTAGACAGGCCATAAAATGTCCCTTTATTACAAATAATGAGGCCGAGTATAAGGCCGTAATTGCAGGATTAAAATTGGCTCGAGATTATGGAGCAGACAGAATTCACCTTAAGAGTGACTCTGCCCTGGTTATCAATCAAATAAATGGTGGCTTCGTAGCAAGGGAGTCTCGTATGCAGAGGTATCTTGCCCGAGTCACTGGTTTGCTAGCACAATTCGACAATTGGGAAGCCATACAGATTCCACGAGAAGAGAATCACGAGGCTGATGCCTTGGCAAATTTGGGTTCAGTTGCAGAGATTGGAGCAACAGGTTCAGTGGCCGTGGCTCATCTTCTATGTACAACAATCGATAAAGATGCAATGGAGGTCAACACGACCAGTCTGACTTGGGATTGGAGGAATGAGATAATCAATTATATACTACATGGAACCCTACCATCAGACGTTAAGGCCGCTCGGAAACTGAGGATAAAAGCTGTCAGGTATACAATTATAGATGGTATCCTTTATCGTAAGACTTTTGCAGGCCCACTCGCCAAGTATCTAGGTCCCAGCCAAACTGAGTATGTGATGAGGGAAGTTCATGAGGGTTGCTGTGGAAATCACTTGGGAGGCAAGGCGCTTGCACGAAAGCTTATACGAGCAGGCTATTATTGGGACAAAATGGAAAAAGATACTAACGAGTTTGTCAAAAAATGCGACAAGTGCCAAAGGTTTGCACATCTCCTCCATCAGCCAGCAGAACCCTTGCATTCAATCATCTCCCCGTAGCCGTTTATGAAATGGGGAATGGATATCGTTGGGCCACTACCCACTGCACCTAGAGGGGTACGTTTCTTGTTAATTATTACTGATTATTTTACAAAGTGGGTTGAAGCTGCAGCATATTCAAAGATACGTCAAACGGAAGTAGTTGATTTCCTTTGGCGTTATGTCATTTTTCGCTTCGGAGCACCCAAAGAGATTGTCATGGATAATGGCCCTCAATTCGTTGGTCAGAGGGTCACAAAGTTCCTTGAGGATCTGCATATTAAAAGGATCACTTCTTCCCCATATCACCCAGCGGCAAACGGGCAGGCAGAATCGACCAATAAGATAATAGTGGATTCTCTCAAAAAACGTCTCGAGCAGGCCAAAGGGTGCTGGGTGGAAGAACTCCCCGGGGTTCTTTGGGCATATAGAACAACCAAAAAAATGAGCACCGGGGAGACGCCTTATTCCTTAGTGTATGGTTCTGATGCATTGATTCCGGTCGAAATCGGCGAGCCAAGTCTACGATATGCTCATGCAACTGAAGAATCTAATTCAGTCAACCTCTCCGAGGAATTGGATTTTCTAGAGGAACGTAGAGAATTAGCACTTATACGAGTAGTAGCTCAGAAAGAAAGGATAGAACAATATTATAATCGGGGACTTAGGCTGCGTAACTTTGAAGTCGGGGACTTTGTATTGCGTAAAGTCTCCCAGAATACGCAAGAAGCGAACGTCGGCAAACTTGGTCCAAACTGGGAAGGTCCCTACAAGGTGGTTGCATCCGTTGGTAAGGGTTCGTATCGTTTGGCGCGACCAGATAGATCGCTTCTACCTAGCAGTTGGAACGTGATTCACCTAAAGAGGTACTACTTCTAAGTAGTACGTGGGTTAGTGTTTCTGTCCATTCTCTATTGCTTACTTGTTATTGTTTTCTTTTAAGTTATTCTGTTTTCTTATCTTTGTCTAAATGGTACTAACGGTCTTCAAAAGGCCAGATCCGTTTAGCTCAACTGGTAGAGCTCGAAGTCCTCGTGCTTCGCGGCTGTGGGTTCAAATCCCACAACGGACACACTCCTCTTTTGGTTATATGTGTTCCTTGATTCAGTGGTTCACCCATTGTCTTTTTATGTCTGAAATTACGAAATTTCAACATAAAAACAGGGGGGTGGCGAGGGCCCCAGTAGGCCAAAGTCCCGGCTAATATGAGTGATCTACGAGCAGAGCAAGGTCATGATCATTCGCCAAGTCCACGACTAAGCAGAATCAAGTAAGTTCAATAGAACTATTTTACTTGTGCTACGTTATTTTTACATTTTGCGGCCAGTATTCGCCCAAATTCTATAACTTTACGACCAAACAATCTTGTGTTTTGGTCATTGGGTTACCTATTCTTTTCAATAGAAATAACAGGGTAAAACCTCAACCTTAACAAAAATTTTTGCGAAAACTTTCAATTGTCAAATATGATAAGCAAAGTTTATCGCAAGGCCATCTTATACGGCCAGATTTCAGTCAACCTAAACGGCCTGGTTTCGTCCAGCCCAGGAGGCCTGATTTCATTCATCTTAACTAAGGGCAACTTGACCTGGTTATGATCAAATTTTATTTCAAACATCTGCGCAGATTAACACCAAAAAGGGAACTCAGACACTAGGATTTGAAACATAATTCTGACTTCTGAAAACCTTATTAAAAACAACAAATATCGACATCATTCATATAAGCAAGACTTGAGACCAAAAATGGTCATCAAGCCTCGCCAGTCAAACAAAAAAACAGTCAAAATATACATTCGTCCACGAGTTAGCAATATTCAAAGTTAACAACATCCGGTAAATTTATAAGAAGGACTAGATAAGGCTTCAGTCATCATTTGGGCCAGGTTCTCGACCTGATGCACTAGCTCCATCAGTCGGATCCCCACCCAAATCTTCATCTTCATTATCCTCACTGCCTTCGTCATCCTCTTCATCATCATCATCGTCAGCTCCTACTTCCATGCCCAAGGCCTGCTTGACATAGATGATAGTCGCTATGGTCTGATCGAGGACTGAGTCGACATTAACTTGGCCACGCTGCATTTGGATGAGCAACTTCTTCTTGGCTTCGAGGGCTTCCAGTTTGGAGTCGATTGTATAACGATCCCTCAAATTCGCCAATTCGATCGTCAATAGCTCTTGGATCCTCGCAGATTCCTCAGCCCGATTCTTGGCTTCTTGTAGTTCTCCTCGAGCAGCCTGAGATTCAGCTTCAGCTTTGTTCATATTTCTCAACATCAGGTCAGAAGCGTTACGGATGCCTTCCAAAGTAACTTCTTTCACATTAAGCTCATGGGCAAGTTGAGAAATCTGGCTACCTTGTTCATCCATTCTGGCTTTCAGATCTTCAAGGGATAGTGCAAACCTTTCTTTCTCATCCAAAAGACGGTCCTTCTCCTCGAGGAGGGTGTTTATCTTGTCATTAGCCTCAGTGTTGGATTTCTCCAACATGTCTATCTTATCCTCAAAGAAGCCACGCCTCCCTTCCAGGACCCGCTTCTCCCCGATCAGAGCTTGTTTTTCATCTTCTAAGGCTTGCTTGTCCTGAAGAGCCTTCAAAAGATCTTTCTTTAAGCCAAGGACATGTTCCTGATTGTTCAACCTAGAATGGAACATGATCTCGGCAGCCATCATACTTGCCTGGCAATAAGTGAAAATACGCACTACAAGAAATGACGCCTATTGTGGCGACAAAAATCGCCACCAAAAGTGAAAAGGTCGCCACGAAAAGGTTTTTGTGGCGACTCTAAAGTCGTTGGCTATAGTTAGTGGCTGATTCTCAATCGCCGCGACTATATTAATCGCCACGAAAGGTTTACTTTCAGTGGCGACAAAAATCGCCACAAAAAGTGATTTAAGATTGCTACAATAATGTAATTTTGAGACTATAGTCGCCACTGAAAGATATCCATGGGTGGCGAGACATTGTCGCCACAAAAGGTTTATTGTTTTTTGTGGCCGTAACGGTCGCCACTGAACTGTACATCATTGGTGGCAATAACTTGATGCCACTAACTCTTTTGGTTTGGTTGCTACTTAGAGTCGCCACTAAAACTCCACTTTTGGTGTCCCTGACATGTCGCCACATATACTCTTATTTCGTGTCAACAATAGTCGCTACAAAAGTAATTTTGTGTTTAAGAAAAAAAGAAAATATTTTACGTATTAAAATATATATATATATACACACACTTTTTTTTCATAAATCACCAAACAATAATAAGACAACCCATTAATATTTTAATACGTAAAATATTTCCCATAAATGAATTATATAGAATCTTTCAAATTCTAAAAGTCTACGCAACATAGTATTTATTGTCATTGGACGTCTTAGGAAAAAAATATAGCAATTTCTTTTAAATACTCCAAAGACTTCAAACTACTCTAGTGTGTTCAGAACAACTCAAATGCATCTTCACTTTCTGATTGTTGAGATTTTTTGTCCCTGCTGTTACCAGAAAAAAGAAAAAAAAAGATGAAAACCATTAGCATATGATTTTACAAATCATTTTTCAAGTACTAAAGGAAATATCGTTATTACTAATACAACTAGAAACTAAGACTTGAAAGTTCAAACTTGTTGGACATTTTTCTGAAACATGAATCAACTATCATAAAGAAGATTGATCCCAAAAAATACGTGTCAAGTAACAAAAAAGTACTTGGTCAAAATTTTACCCAACCTTAATTTAGTAACAAGTATGTAAGAAAGAAAAAGTACGTTCATGTGTCTGTAGCTTTTGGAATCACAAACTTCCAGTCACTCATTGGAAACCACAAAGGCAACAACTTAACATTAGAAGTGATGAAGTATTGTTAGAGCTGGATATTGGGAATAGTTTTCTTTAATCAAGTGAAAAAGAGCGTGATATTTGGAGATTCTTTGCTGGATCTTATGGAGTATAATTAATCATAGCAACATTAGATGCACTCTAATGCGATGTTGGCTGTCAAAGTCTAATAATAAGGTACATGAACTTCTCTTAGTACTGCCTTCTATAATATGTTGGAAAATTTTGAAAGCTCAGTGTGCCCATAGATATGATGGTATCAAAGGTAATACGAAGTGGGTTATTGACAAGGTCATTTACATGATGAGATTGATCCTTAACTCTCAAAAAAATTGCAATGCTGGCCATTGATATACCATGGAGTCAATTATGTGACAGAGTGGAAAAGTTTAACTCCAAAATTGGATATTACAGAAGAAACAACTATCCTAATAGGACTAAGGTGGTGCATTCTACATGACCATTTCAATGTAATCATTGAGTCAGACTCCAAACTCATAGTTGGGATGGCCAATGCTCAGTATGATACTGCTTGGCAAGTAAAGAAAAACTTCTTTGAAATTAGAAAACTATCAAAGCAAGAAAATTTTAAGTTCTAACATTTCTTAAAGATGAGTTTTAATCCTTCATGTAGCTCAAGTGGGTTGAAGGAAAATCCACCTTGATATACCAATTCATTTAAAGTAAAATCCACAGGTAGAGGGTCATGGCCTTAACCTTCCCACCACTACGGCGGACTATGTTATTTTTTTTTTAAAAAACCTGTCTTTGAAAAAATGTATCATTCCAGCCTTTCTCTATATATTTCTAGTGTTAAATATCAAGGCTAAATGGATCATCTTTTTCACTATTAGAAGGTTTCTATTAAGGTGGAACAATACCTTTCTTAGGGCAAGACTATGGAACTATGTTTCTTTGTGACAAGAATAATTCGCTGCTAGTTGGTGCTGTCTGAACCAAAGTTGGATTGATGTTAATTTCTCTATTTTTTAGCTAACTTGTTTTTCATAATAAAGAACAAACTAAGCATGAAAGTCTTGCTTGTTGGAGAAAATACATCAAGAAAAGTAACATAGTAGCATGGTAGTAGATCAATTCAGATAGAACCAAAAGCTAATGAAACTAGAGACTTATTTTGCTAAAATGAGGTAGCTGGTTTACTCGCAAAGCACACAACTAAAATAGTCAGATCAAAATGATAACAGAAAGAAAAACTTATAGCAGTGTACCGGAAAGAAACTTATAGAAGAAAACCACAAACCAAGTCATAGCAGAGTACCAGAAAGAATATGTCAAAATGAAACTATTTGCAATGTAGAAATTAAAAAAAAATAGAAAGTTTTGTATTTACCCGTTGCGTTCTGCTCATCCATGCAGCCATTTTCTCTTCAAATCTTTTTTCAGCTTGTAAATTCATGCGTACATACTCCTCTTCTAGGTTCCTTTGAAACTCAGCACGATCATCTTCAAGCTTTCTTTGAAATTCAGCAGCCATTTTTTCTTCTAAATTCCTTTGATATTCAGCAACCTGTTCACGTTCTTCTTGTAATTTTCTATCCATTTCGGCTTGCATCTCTTCGCGCATACGTTCCATTGCAGAAGACATACTTTCATCTAAGTCTACTTGCTGCATATGACTCTTTTTTGCAGGTCTCTTTCCGTACCCTTTTCCACGAACATAGCCAGTTCGTTCGCCAAGTACACTGGCCAAAATCTCATCAGCATTCATTGGATTCTCAATTTCTTCAGATTTTTGTTGATCCACAATTTCCTAGAGTTGCCCCTGCAGTTCAAAAAAATTCATAATATATAATAGAAAATGTATAACAAAAATAATAAGACAATAATTTTCTGAAATTACATGAATTTGTTGCGACTGTGGATCTGACCACACCAATTCTCCTTCGTCATTTTTTCGAGAATGTTGAAGCTCCCAAACTCGATCTGGTGCCGCTTTTTGCCCATTAACAGGATCTCTCTAAGATTTATTACAATATAAGAAAAATATTTTTAAGCACATAACATGACCTTAAAAGAATGTCAAATAATTAGATTATTATTGTGGTAAATGCATTTGGTACCGTCGATTCCTCCACTTCTGTAAAGGATTTTGAACCACATGAGTGCTTGGTTATTTGTTTTTCTCTGTTTATTTTATTTCTTGCACTCATGGTCTGAAAATAAATCAGTTCATTAAAGCCAATACTTAGAAGGAATTTGTCATGCATTTTTATTGCCAAGTTACCTTGAATTTTGAACTTTCAAAAAGTCCTATAAAAAACACCCAATCCTCGGGTGTAACATCACTTGGCCTATGAGATAATCTCTCTTCATCAGTAGTGTAGCGAGAGTATTAAGCATGCAATCGAGTCTTCCATGTTCTAAAGAGCCTTCTCGTAGTGTTGAACACAACATCTTGCAACACATGTTCTCCAACTCTAGTGGCTTCAAATTTGTCCTAAAATAAATATATTATGCTTTTAAAAGTAAATAAAACTTGTGATACAAAAGTCTATATAAATTTTTTAATGAATCATTACCTTAACCTTCAACCACATTGCATCTTCATATTTTGTAATTATTTCTTGCCAATCACCATCTCTAAATGAGATAGTGCTACGCATAATCAAACCACAATAGTTAACAAAGTCCCTAGCCCCGGGACCGACAGCTCTCTCAATGTCATCCGGAATGAAAATGTTAATTTTACTACCATGCTTTGTTTTCATATCCACATGTAATGATTTATATCTCCCTCTCCCTTTCTGAACTTTGTTACCAGAAGCTGTGAGTAATACAATAATGAGACTTGAATAGGACAAAAAAATATGTTACATATAAAAAGGTAAAATAAGTAAAGTTAATGAATGTTCTATTCTAAATTAGGATAATACAGTAGAACTCTGTTTTCTTTTGTCAAGTTACAACATACAAGAGTCAGAGACTTGTCACAAAAAATTAAATACTGGTCGAGCACAAAAACTACAATATACACACACAAATAATTAAATACTGGTCGAGCGCAAAAACTACAATTTACACACACAAATAATTAAATACTGGTCGAGCGCAAAAACTACAATATACACACACAAATAATTAAATACTGGTGGAGCTTGCTATCATTTGGTTAATAATTTATTAATTGAATTGTTTGGGATAATTTTAGAACTAGCGTAGCCTGGGACAATTGAAATTGGAGCATAGGTTGTCGGAAGTTGAAGAAAGTACTAGAAATTTACAATAGAAAATGTCAAAGTGCAGCATGTTATCCTTGTTCTTGAGTCTGGTACCAAGCAGTGGACCGAAACACAAGTTTCGCTACATCGAGGACTTAGTTATTGATCATAATCCACTTTACCATCATCCTTCTCGAATCTCTATTCCATTCCCATATCATTTAGCAAAGTGGATTCAATATATTTTTAACTTATTACTCTTATTTGGTGGTTTTAAATTTTAATATAAGCATACATTTTCTATAGTACATATAATGTTAGATAGAGTATGTATAAGCAGCTCAAAGGTGTATACTTGAAGGTGGAATGGAGGAAACTGACTTGCAACAATGTGGGCAGGCTAAATGGACATTCATACTGTTCTTAGCACTATAGGGGTGATTAATAACTAAGGACAGACTAAGGAGTAAGAGAAGAGCTATGAGATAGGAATAAGAGAAGCAGTGGGTGGTCAACCATTGTAGGGGTAAAACAGCAGAAGCCAATATACATAGAGCAAGTCTGGCAGCTGCTGTATACTTGATCTAGGCTGAAAGGAATTCAAGAATATTTGAGGGACAACTGACGGAAGAAAGTAGAATAGCTAAGAGGATTCTATAGGAAGTATATTTCAAATGTAATTAGAAGTCAAAATTGTGTGCAAGGCTGAAGAAGTTAGATAAATATCTTAGCACTATGTAGTTGAGTAGGAAAGTGAGATGACTGATAGATGTCCAGTGTTGGGGTCTGTCCAGCAGCTGTAGTTATGATGACTACAGGTGCATCGTCGAATGTGCATGGAATTAATTAAGTTTGTAAACGGAGTTTCAATGTTACTTCCAGCAATTGAAGTAGCCCGTCCGTGTTGCAACTCTGGAATACATGTACTTTGACAGTTAAGCAGAGCACTTGACAAAGCCAAGGACATTCTTCAGCATTGTAGTGAATCTAGTAAACTATACTTGGTATGCATCCTGACTCAATCTTAGCAAACTAATTTTGTCTTAGTACTTTCTTGTGAAATATGTCTCCCGTTAATGGGAGATTCTTTGCTTCAGACACTTAACTTTATATAGCACATAATATTAACTAGCGAACAGCATTTCATTGACCATCAATATATGTTGGTTTTCCCAAATGCATTGTTACATTTCTATAGGCAATTGCAGCTTAAGTATATCAGAGGGAGGAGGGAAAGAAAAATGGCATGCCGTCTTTTACACACTTGATCTATTTACGCAATTAAGTGTACAAATGCTGCAAGTGCAGTTCTTTAAAGTATTGTTCCACCTCTTCTGATAGTTAATGTCTTGATTAACATCATGGAATGTTAATCTTGACAAAACTTAGTATTGTATGTTCAGGCACTAACAGGAGATGTTATACTTTCACGTTGTAAGAAATCAAGAAACTTGCTTCAACAAAGCTTAAGCCAGATGCAGCTAAGAACTCTGTTTTCTTTTGTCAAGTTACAACATACAAGAGTTAGAGACTTGTCATAAATAATTAAATACTGGTCTAGCGCAAAAACTACAATATACGTTGTTCAATTAGCAACAGAAAGATTGATAGAACTAACCTGCAGCAGTAATTTCACTCTCTGTAGTGGGATGCATGCTTTCGACAAGAAGCGTTGATGACTGTAGTTCAATAGAAGGTCCTTGACGAGGCTGACTTGACTGTCCTGTCTCTAAAGATACTGGTGCTTGTTGCTGCGACTGCGGTTGAGATGCATGCTGAAGCCTAGGTGCCAACGGTGCATTGGTCTTGAAGGATGACGTCGTTGTAGAATTGTTATGTACTCCAACATTTCCACCTCCGCGACCCTTTCCACCTCGCCCACCTGTACCTCGTCCGAGTCCTGTCATTTCCTGCTCAAACAATTGTATATAGATATCCACTTACAAAGAAAAAAATATACGAATGAAAATATAACGTCTAGAAAGGCGTACAAAAACTACAAATATGGAAAAAATGGTTTGTTCACAACAATCATTACATTAAAAAATAAATGATGGATTCGAGCAGATAAAGATATTTAACATAAAAGTCTAATGAATGAAACATAACAAGGGCTAGAAAGGCGCATGAAAGCTACAGATAAGAAAGCTCAATAAAAAAGGTAAAAGAAAGCTCTTTATTTGATCACACCATATCAATATCCTCCATGTCCGTGTCCTCTCCATTAACATCACTTTCTTCACTCATCGATGTAATCATCACTAACAAAACCATCTTCTTCATTATGCACACTTGTATGAGCTTCACTTGCATTGTATAAATCAATACTTTGTGGTTCAACATCATCCCTATGTAATGGCACTACAATATCAATTTCTTGATCATTAGGGGTTAACATATTAAATTCAACTTCCTCTTGTTGATAAGCTTCTTCAGTGGGTAGTGCTTCATCTTCAGCCTCTACAGAATTGTCATCCTTTTCAGGCATATTAAAAAGGTCGCATGGATTTGTCTTTACAACAACGAGCCAATCTTTCTCAGCCACGTCGTCCACATAGAAGACTTGTTCACACTGAGATGCCAATACAAATGGCTCATTTGTATTCAGCGCACAACAAGTATTCACACTTGTAAAACCATATTTATCAATTTTATATCCTTTTCCTAAGTGAGCCACATCCCACCAATGACACCTGAGGAGGTAAACCTTTTTATTTCCCGCATAAAACAACTCATAAATGTCCTCTAATACGCCATAATACTCCTCCGAAGGGTCTGAATCATCTCCTCTCACAAGAACTCCACTGTTCTGTGTTTTTCTTTTTGACTCGAGATCCTTTGTTTGAAATATGAATCCACTAACCACTAATGTGGAATACCGAAGCACAAGAGGTCCAGGACCGAGTGCTAAGCTTAAGAGATCATCATTTGCATGCCCTTTTCTTGATAACTGTAAGATCTACAAAAACAAAGAACACTGGTAACCAATAACATTATGAGATATTTACAATAATATTTAATATGTCATTTGATTCACGTACATGTGCAAGAAACCAATCAGGGAACTCACTGTTATGCCTTTCATTGCTCATTTCAATTTGCCTTTCCATATCCTTCGTGTATTCCCTACAGTTTAATAATTAGTTAATTAACACAATGTAATTGAACTATTCTAATGCAAAATAATCTTTGAACTAATCAGAAACTTACTCCATGAATGGCCAAACTTCTTCACAATTTTGAAACACATACAGGCATGCTTGTTTGAACTCATCTTGAGATAGTGGGTTATCTATATCTGAACCACCTTTTGTTCGCCCACTTTTTTTAAAGATAGAGATCTCACCATTTGTCACAGATTCATCATCATTCCTAGTTGGTTTATTGAACTTGGTTGGGATATTCTTTAAGTATTGCGAGCAAAATGTGAGGCTTTCTTCTGCCAAATAACCTTCAGCAATTGAACCTTCAGAACGAGCGTTATTACGAACATATAACTTTAATATCCGTAGAAACCTGTATGAAAATTACTCATTAAATATAGTGATTCATTTAATTCTATTACATTGAAATTTATAGGACAACACATTACCTCTCAAAAGGGTACATCCATCTATACTGAACAGGTCCACCAAGTTTTGCCTCTCTTGCCAAATGAATTGGCAAATGAACCATGACATCAAAGAATGCTGGAGGAAAAACCATTTGAAATTTGCACAATGTGATAACTATTGCATCTTCTAATATATCAAGATCTTCAATTGTCAGGCACTTAGAGCATAAATTCTTGAAAAATTTCCCTATCTCTATAATTGGTTCAGACACTTCCTTGGGCAACAAACCACGTATGGATAATGGGAAAATATCTTCCAATAATACATGGTGATCATGACTTTTCAATCCATGTATCTTTTTCTCCTGTACCTTGGCACACCTTGAAATGTTTGATGAAAAAGCATCAGGAACCTTCAAATTAGCTGTAAATTGCATACTTTCGACTTCTCTTGTGGGGACAATGCATAGCATGGATGTGGTAACAGAACATTGTTCCCGTCCTCAACCGGATGCAACTCTTGCCTGATGCCAAGGTCCATCAAATCACATCTGCTTTTCAACGTATCCTTGGTCTTCCCAACCATATCCATCACAGTTGATAAAATACTTTCAGATATATTTTTTTCTATGTGCATCACATCAAGGTTATGTCATAACAAAAGAGTCCTCCAATAAGGCAATTGGAAAAAAATACTTTCCTTCTTCCAATTATAAGCATTTTTGTTAACATCACGCTTTCGCTTTTGACCTTTACCATAAGTCACATCGCCCAAACCTTGTAATTGCACAAGTACCTCATCACCTGTTAAAGGATTAGGTGCAACTCCCTTTTCCACTTTCCCATCAAATAACCTCTTATTTTTCCTCCATGGATGGTCCGATGGAAGGAAACAACGATGACCCATATAACACAACTTACTACGTAATGAAATAGATTGTGTATCTTTATGGCAATATGGGCAAGCAAACTTACCTTTGGTTGACCATCCCGAAAGGATCCCATATGCAGGGAAGTCATTAATTGTCCACATGATAGCTGCACACATGATAAAATTAGATTGTGAATATGCATCATAAGTCTCCACTCCATTCCATAGTTCTTTCAATTCTTCAATCATAGTTGTAAGTATACATCTATATCATTGCCTGGACACTTGGGACCTGGAATAAGAAGAGTCATCATGAAATAAGGACTCTTCATGCAATCCCAAGGTAGTAAATTACATGGAACTAGTACCATTGGCCAAATACTATAGCTAGAGCTCATGTTCCCAAAAGGGTTGAACCCATCACTTGCTAGACCTAATCGGACATTTCTAGATTCAGCTGAAAAGGTGGGATGTCGTTCATCAAATGATTTCCATGCCATGGCGTCAGACGGATGCCGAAAGATGCCATCATCAATACGTTCTTCTTTGTGCCACCTCATCTTTTTAGCTGTCTCCTTTGCCATGTATAATCTCTGCAGTCTTGGTTTGATTGGAAAATGTTGCAAGACTTTATTTGCTACTTTCTTACCTCCACCTTCCTTTGACTTCCATCTAGACTTACCGTATTTATGGCATGATTGCGTATTAGCATGCTCGCGCCAATATAAGATACAATCATTCTCACATGCATCTATTTTTGTGTACCCCAAGCCTAAGTCTTGAAGCACTTTATTTGCTTCATAGAAGGAATTTGGTACAAATGCCCCTACTGGAAGGACTTCCTTAAAGAAGCTCAACAATGCATCCATTGATTTGTTGCTCTAATGGTTAGAACACTTCAAGTGAAGTAGTCTAACAATAAAAGACAACTTCGACACTTTCTTACAACAAGGGTAAAGTTCTATCTCAGCATCTTCCAATAATTTGTAGAACATTTTCGCATGCTCATTTGGCTCATCATTATCCCCGGGGAAGATCATTCATACCCTCTGCATTTGTATATCCATAAGCATCATGAATCATTTCAATAACATCATCCTCTTCAGTATTATCATCCTCTGGATCATCATTGTTTTTGACATTAGAATTTTCAACTCTTACTAAAACCTCTCCATGCAAGTCCGACACTTTATAACTGTCCCAGAAACCCTTCCCCAACAAGTCTCTTCGTAGTTGGATCTTTGAGTTGAGCTCCGTATTTCTACACCCTTTACAAGGACATCGAATCATAGTGCTCACAGTTGGTTGATTGTACGCCCAATTAAGAAAGTCATCTATTCCTTTAATATACTTTTTATCACATCTATTCTTAATATTCATCCAACTTTTATCCATCTTTAGTTTCTACAAAAATAAAATGCAACCAATTAAGAAATAAAATGTGCAAGGACATTAATATTCTAAACAAGCCAAATTACAAAAGCAATCGAGCTCAACGATTCTACAGAAGAACGAACATTAGGATAGAAGACATTACAATTTTGTAAATAAATATTTTAGATATTCTTTAAAATAATTTAACACCAAAGTTTATACATCTTGATAAGAAAAAAAAAGTCCTACTAAAAAGAAACAAAGATAAACAGTGAATAAGTCCCAACTTTATTTTCTAGTGTAAAAATAAGGATAACTAATGATGATGAACATGACAAGAATATAATTTCTAAAAATTCAGATTAAGCTCAAAATTCATAGTGACTAATTATACGTCTTTCAATTTACATGAGAACGATATTCAGCCACTAAAACTGGAGAAGGTATAGAAAGTTGATTTTAGTTTTTTGGTGATTTTCCCCGTAATTGGAGAGTTTTAGTATCCTTCTTTATATGATCAAAGTTTTTCTTCTAAGGGAACCATGAAAAAAAAATATTAGAGAGATCAAATTCATGTGGGGAATTAATGGCCTAGGCTTTTCAATCAAAATCAAATTGCGAGAGTTCAATTTTACAAAGGGACAATATGTTGGTAATATATGATTTCAAAAGATACCTGAAACTCTAAATTTTCATTCACACAATGAAATATAAACAAGTAAAAGACAACTAATAGGTATGAACTGGAAGTATGAATTTATAGACAACAAATATAAAAATTATTACCAAGAGACGACGAACAAGTAAATCTCTACACGAATTAAATCTGTCAGGGCGAGAGTTTAATAAAGCAGAGAGAACAACAAACCAAACTGAAATTAGAGATTGGAATTAAGACGTGAAATTAACACCAAAAAGAAAAGGAAGATGAATAGATGAGATAGAATCTGAAACCAATGGCTCAAACATACACTTATTAACAAAAAAAAAAAAGATGAAAAGCGAAAATAAAACCTGAGTTTGGTGTACTTCTCTGAAGCACCGATCTAAGTAGAGAAATTTGAACTTTTTATAGGTTCTTCAAGCAGCAGGCAAAAAGCACAAATTGGATTCTAGCTTAGGGTTTTTATTTTTTTAAAAGGTAAATTTCAATTGGAAAAGATCTTTCTTAATATATAGTAGGGTGTATTTTCCTTGAACAGAGTTGTGGCTTTCGCGGGAAACCAAAAGTTGCAATAATTGATTTTTTTTCATTTCTTTTAAGGGGTGTTTTGGTTTCTAATGTATTTTTATAAGTTTTAAATAAAGTATTAGTGGCGACCTCGTCGCCACAATTTCTTGTTACTGGCGATTGTCCACGAGTTCTTACAAAAAATTTTGTACCAGAATTCTATTTTTCCGGAAAAGTAAAATTTAGTCATATAGTTGCACATATTAGTTGTGACTTAAACGTCTCCACTAATAGTATCTTGTTCGTGGCAACTATTATAGTCGCCACAAAAGATATAACTTTCTGTCATAACTTAACAAAAGTCGCCACGATATGTCCAACTTTTTGTGGCGACTAACAGAGCTGCTATTGAAACCCGCCACTAAAAACCTCATTTCTTGTAGTGACGTAGGTAATCAGAACTAAGGTCTTAATAAAAATAAAGGAGTAAAGAGGGAAACATTACCCGAGCAGTATCTTTAGCGATTGCGTAAGCTAGCTGCTCGTCGCTCATGCTGCGCATATTCCACTCCTCGCGAGGACCGATCAGGTTGGACATCACTTTAACCAAGTGGCCAGGCTTCGTCAGAAAATCTGTGTCCGGGGGAATGGTGAAGTCACACTCCCTCATACACGGCCTGGGCTCCCTCGCTTGTTCAGAAGGATATTGAGGACCAAATTTGTGACGAATACCCTTAACGGAGTACGCCCCAATCATTCCTCCTAAAGATACTCGCCTAGTAAGCCTTATGCGAGAGATCTCGATGTCACCTGTCTCATCGGGGTCCAGAGTGTCGCACTCTTGCAGATAAACTGGTGCCATCCCATCACCAGCTAAGTTCATCATGTCCTTGTAGTAAAAGATCTGAGGTTCAGCCTCCCCCTCAGTCTTCCTCCGCTCATCAACCTTCTCATCTTTCTCCTCATCCTCCTCTCTCATCGGCTCTTTGCCAGGTCGCCTGTGGCTAACTTGTTCAGGCTCACCCTGTTGACCACCAACCCGTTCAGGCTCATCTGGTTTTGGGTCCTCGGGGAAGAAGGCAAAACCTTCATGCATTCTTTCTTCCCCTACTTCCCCAGCTCTATCTCCTTCTTCATCACCAACTCGGGGACTCTCCTCGAAAGCGTAAGAAGAAGTCTCTACATCCTTCCTCTTATCACCCCGAAGAGGTGCCCTCTTCCTCTGAGTCAAGCTCACATCGGGAGCCTCTGAATCTGAAATGTCAACTATCATAGGCTCAGCAGATTCAGGGGCAGCCGCCGAACTTTTAACACTCTCTTGCCCAGCCTTGGGCGTATCAGCAGCAGCAACATTGGTTTCAACTGTTTTTTCAGAGGACTGAGGAGTCTTATGGGCTGTCCTCGTCTTCTTCTTGGGTTTACTCTTTTCAGAGTCAGATTTCTTTCTCTTCAAATTCGCGAGGACCTCCTCACCACCCTCCCTGGCCTTGATAGCTGCAGCAGTTTGGAGAATGGCAGCTGCCTCCTCGTTGATCTCAGCCACGGGGTCAACGGTCACCTCCACAAGAGGAGGAGCAGGAAAATAACTGCCACCAGCACCTAAACCTGAGAATAAAGTCATATTAATACCATGATGAGTTCTGCATAAATTAGCAGGAATTTGGGTAATCAGCTTACCATGGGTGCTAGGGTTCGATAAATTTTTTAAAGAAGCATAGTGAGACCACTGCCTCTGCTCGTGAGTGAAATCTGCCAAAATAGGTTCAACCCAAGCGGACAATTCCTCCTCGGAAATCATACCGTCGTAAGGAATCTTGTCAGCTAACCAATAAAGAGTAAAAATTAGAGGGTGCAAATACGTAACTCAAAGAGCATTCAATACAAAGACTCGGGGACTTACGAGTTTTGTTCCACACCTCGCGGAGATTAGTTTTGCAGCCACGTGTGAGGAATTTAGACTGCACATAAACATACCTATGCATCCAACCCCTATCCCCTGTATCTCCAGATTTGCTCACTAGAGCTTTTCTTCCTCTCATACGGGCATTAATATATCCATCTCTCGCAACCTGAAGGCTATACAAAGAGACAAAATGCTTAAATTCAAAGTCCTGCCCAGTCTCATTGGCAAACCATTGTAGCAGGAAAATAATTCTATAAATGCTCGGACACAGCTGCCCCGGGCAGATAAGATAGTATTTACAAATATCCTCTATAACAGGATGCAACGGGAGCGTATAACCTATCGTGAATGGATACGTAGATATGGCTGTCCATCCAGTTCTCGCAGAAGTAATATTCTCCGTTGGATAGGGGCAAGAAACTATAACATCATCATCCCAGCCACAATCTGCCCTAACCCTAGGCAAAAGGTCAGGAGTAATTGAACTCTTAAACCGGCTTGAAGGCCACGACCTTATATTGCCATAGTGACTGAACGAGCTGATTGAACAATCATTTTCAAGGCTTCCCCAAAGTTTCGGAATCACATCAGCAACTGAGGTTGAGGAACTCGTGGATTGACCACCTGCTGCTGAAGAACTACTAGCCGCAGCATCCATATTCAAACTTTTCTTGGCTTTTGGAGACATTTGGACTAGAAGATTGGAAGAATTTTTTGCGTTTTAGAGATTTTTAGAAAGGTGTTTTGAAGCTTTGAAGGTTTGGATGGAAGTTGGAATGAAGTAAAAAGGTTTCAAGCTGGTAGAAATCATATTTATAGGGTTAGAAAAACCCGACCCGCCCCTACACGTGGCAAGCATCCGCGCAAGAGGTAAATAAATCCAGCCGTTAAAAGAATAAAAATCGAAATGGCGGTTTTTGCTTTGGGACGTGCAAGACGTGAGTAGGCGCAGTTCAATCATCACTCCTGCAGTCTCGAAACACGCAACAGTCACTTTTTCAGTAAAAAGTGAAGCGAAATTGACAACTTGCACGTTTTGTCTTTAGCGGAGCATTTAATGCTTATACTGATAGAATGTCAATCAATCGAAAGCCTTTGAAGAGTTCAACGGGCAGCATCCAAATATGAATACAAGGACTCAAATGTGTTACTTGAGAAAAATTCAAAAGAGTCCTTTCCCGCTCAAAATTCGTTTTCCACTCCTCGACCAGATTCTCTGCCCGAGTAGTGCGGGGACTATCTGTATTGGATTAAATCTGTCATCACCAAAGTTGGTGACTAAGCATCCACGTAGGACGACGCATAGACGACACGTGACTATGAATAGGGCATAAAGGCAACGGATAGAATCGAAGATGGACAACTATAACGGACGGATGAACAGTCACCACGGCCAGAATAGTCGCAACTCGTCATCAAGCCAATTCAAAATAGAAGTCTTATCCTTAAGCAACGTAACTGCTCGATTAAGGAGTTACAATTGCTCGTGAACGGACGCTTAGTTATCTATATATTGTAATCTAAGTCACAAGCATTGTATCTGATTTTTCTCTGAACATACATCTGTATTCCAATTATTAATTAATACCCGATTCTTTGCCTTCTGTCAATACTTACTACTACTACTCACAATCAAGTGATCTCATTTATTGTTCCGCTGCTTAAATATCATAAAGAGTACGAGGAAGGAAGTTTGATCAAGTCTATACGGCCTGAACACGGTTCCTTTTATTTAAATCTTCATTTATTACATCGCATTAATTGTGTCTTTATTTCTTTACCTTTACTATAGTCATTTATATCTTTTCACATTAGGCATTTAATCTTGATTATTGATCGTGACTCCGCTTTATAAATTTAATTGTGACTTAACCTAATAAACGAAATTACGGTTAAACACAGACCAAGTTTGCTCCTGATAAATATTTAAAGATGAAGGTATATAATGATATTCACATAATTCATAGTCACACTGTACTACTAGATGAAAATAAAATGTTATCAAGGCCAACATGAAAACACTAATGTACAGCATTAAAGACTCGCAAAGAACAAAGCTTCTTCTTAATTGCTTTTTCTTAAAATCGGTATTTGCATTATCAGCAGAACCTTTCCATGAACATAAGGAAATATATCTTTGACAGAACTTGCCATGGAAGCACCAGTGGTCTAGTGGTAGAATAGTACCCTGCCACGGTACAGACCCGGGTTCGATTCCCGGCTGGTGCATTTTACTTTTCATCTTTAATTTGCTTTTTGGACATTTGGATAACTTTTTATCAGCTAGTACTAGATAAAACTATCAGCTCTTTTACTTAAATTTCTAACTTGCCAACTCTCTCTGATTGAAAATCTAGAATATATCAATCCAGAGGCATTCTTCTTTCCTCCAAAACAGAAAAATGTACAACTTCCAACGTCACCAAGTATCTCCCCAAAATTTTTAAAAAAAAAAAAATTAGATATGCGCCCACCGTGGGGCTCGAACCCACGACCACAAGGTTAAGAGCCTTGCGCTCTACCAACTGAGCTAGACGGGCTACTTGCTAGAAATATGACGCAGCCATATTTAATGAATTTGTTGGCTTAAGCACTCACGTTTGTTTATGATATACTCCTTACTACGTTGATCAATTTAACTTTTTGGTGGTGGTTAAATTTTGTCGATTTATGATATACTTACTACTTTGATCAATTTAACTTTTTGGTTGTTAAATTCGGACGCGTGCTACTCAACTTCAACTTGTGAGATGTCGCTACAGTCACTGATTCATCATCTCACAAAGTAACTAGATGTCAAACCAATCCCAAAACAATATTGCCGTAAGGGCTGACCTAAACTAGGAGTGAGTTGAGTCGGTATGTGTCTACGAGAGGTGCACTCGCATGTGTCAACCTGTCTACAACTCATATTTGGCTGGACACTTGCAGCAATCACGAATAGTTCTTTGTAATTCTAAATGCTAATTTGCTGTAACATAACTGTACAAATTCTATAATACAAATTCTTGACTATCAATTCACTGCTGCAGACTGTACATGAGCAAGCGTTTAGGGATTTAATAATCTGCTAAAATGTAGACAAGGATAATAATACAATTATTTGTGTGCTTTAGTCTCTGTGAAGTTAACGTTATCCCTCCGTGGAAAAAAATATCTTGCATCCTGCCTTCTCTACTGAAATTTCAGCAACATTACAGTAACATTTTAGCTACATCTTGATCATCTAAAAAATTTTGGTTGTACAAAAGTATTCTAAAGCATTTACCGACGATTCACCGGTAAATCCACACTTTCACAGATGTAAATATTCGCAAGAAGCCCCCTTCCTGCAATGCCCACTATCATAAAATTTACAAACTTGCTGTCCTTTGGGAGGAGGCCTACTGTATCCACAGCCAGCACCAAATGGCTGTCTGTATGAGCTATCTCTACCGAATCCCAAGCCCCCTACTGGAACAACCCAGTCTCTTGGACCAGCATCACCAGACCCCTCCCCTGAGTATATACATTGGCTTCCAAATACTGGATTCCCGGTGAAAGGAGCACAATTCATGTGTGAATTTCCCCATGCAGTTACCATGCTACTATCATGACCAACATTTGCATATCCCTGAACTGCTCCATGCCAAGTCATGTTCCCAGGTGCTGCTCGACAGCCAGTGTCTATAGCTTCCACTCCTGTACACCGACTGATCACGGAGACTGCAGTTTCTCGGATCGTGGTATAGGGTGTAGATACATTAGACCCTGCACCCCCATTGGGAAAAGAAACATCAGCCGACTTTGTTTCTCCTTCACTACTAGAAGATGAATTCCCACTACACCTCTTTAAAGGATCAAAAGCATCAGTCTGTGATGCCCCAGCTAGTTCATCTGTCAAAGAGGATCGACAATGTAATTGTATATCATCAGTTGAGCTCAAGGCATCATTTTTTGCAGGATCAAGCGTGGGACTAAGCTCCTCAATAGAGCTGAAACAGTCACTTATACTTGCCGATATCATCTCGTCACTGCACCTCATGTCTGAGGTTGGCGAACCCATACCACTTTGAGTATGGAACTCCATTGCGTCAACTTCAGCTAATAGGTCTGACACTGATTCCTCATCTAAAGTGGTGAACTCTATAGGCTCCCAACAGGAAAAGTTTGACACTGGATTAGATGGGGAAGTTTGATTGAGTTGGTTGGCATCCGAAGTAGGTGTGTCGACATGATCACCCGCTGCTTCAGCTGGTTTCAGTGAAGAATCAGAGACGAGACCAGAGTCCACAGATGGTCTTGAAGCCGGTGAACATCCACCCCCTTCATTAGTTATTTCCGGAAGTTGGGTCCCACCAATTACTAGACTACAAGCACTGCTCCAGCTAGGGCCTGAATCCTGAACAGGAAAACTAGAAGGAAAAGATTCTTTCATTGCTGCTGCCTGACCATCTGGAGTTTCACCTTTCAGGTTGGCATCCGAAGTAGGTGTGTCGACATGATCACCCACTGCTTCAGCTGGTTTCAGTGAAGAATCAGAGACAAGACCAGAGTCCACAGATGGTCTTGAAGCCGGTGAACATCCAACCCCTTCATTAGTTGTTTCCGTAAGTTGGGTCCCACCAATTACTAGACTACAAGCACTGCTCCAGCTAGGGCCTGAATCCTGAACAGGAAAACTAGAAGGAAAAGATTCTTTCTTTGCTGCTGCCTGACAATCTGGAGTTTCACCTTTCAGGTTGGCGTCTGAAGTAGGTGTGTCGACATGATCACCCACTGCTTCAGCTGCTTTCAGTGAAGAATCAGAGACAAGACCAGAGTCCACTGATGGTCTTGAAGCCGGTGAACATCCACCCCCTTCATTAGTTGTTTCTGGAAGTTGGGTCCCACCATCTGGAGTTTCACCTTTCAGGTGTGGCGTAGGACTTGGTAACTCCTGGATATCAGAAGCACAAACTTGAATACCCGAACTCAAAGAAAGTAGCTCTTCAGCAGCCTGAGCTTCAATATCATCATAGCTTGTTTTTGGGGTAGGACTGGGAAGATCTGGAAAACCCTTGATACCTTTTTGCTCGGAACAATTGCTTGACTTGGTAACTGAAGCAAAACTAGATCCAGAATTCATGTTAGCCGAACTTCTATTACTGGTTAAGGATCCCTGGTTCTGTTCAGAGGACTGCCCTAAATGCCTCTGATTGTTAGATTGAATACTATGGTTGTTGCCATCTGATATCTGGGAAATTGTGCTTCCACTTGAGTCCTGAACCACATGACTGGTACTGGAGTGAAAATTAACAATATCATGGCATCTTTTCCCATGTGAAGCTGCTACATACACGTCCCCATGACTGGATAAAGGGACTGGGCAAGATGGTTGGGTTTTGTCAGAATAAGAATTATTCAAGTCCAAGCACCGTGGAAAGGATGAGGACGACCCATCCATCCTCATAGTCTCAGTGTTACCATTTGAACAGTTTCTCGTAATATGGAGGTGCAAAGGTACCTTGCGGTCTCCACATTCTCTCCCTGTTCCAGTAGCATTTCCACACCACCCAACACCATTGTTAACAGAAGGAGCACCAAGCTCCTGAGACTGGTGTGACATCTCACCATGTACCCGAGAGGCTTTATGGAATAGCCCATTTAATGCATTAGTTAGAAGTACTGAGTCATCATGCTCATCATTAGTCCATATCCTCATATTCGGTGGGAAAAGCCCCGATTTATTCCATTTCCTCAACTGCATCACTGAAAATGGTCCTTGTATTCTACCACTAGGGTCGCGGTAATGCCAAAGTTTCTCTGTTTCACTATTGTTAGTGGATAATGAGTTCACTGTAGAGATGCTTGCTGTTGATGTTTCAGATGAAGACCTATCCACACTCTGAAATGCAGTACCTTGATTTCCTAGCTTCTTCAAGATATTATTATTACCATGAGCCTCTCCTTTCTCACTAATTTTATGCCGAGCTATGATAGATTCCTCTTTAACTGGATAAACAAAACAAAGTTTTTAATTAGCTCATGAAGATATAACTTTTGAAAGACTTGCTGGTACAAGAACCATCTCACCTTTCCCAACAGAAGACATAAGTTTATCTTCCCTTCTGCTAAATCTAGTGTATCTCGCGTCCACATATTCAACTGCATTAAATAACCATCAGCAGTAAGCAATATTTCGAATAGTGCTCAATAAAAAGGACTCGCCAATAAGTTGGAAAAGAGTGACTGAAAAAAAATGCTGTAAACCTTGTTTTCTGTCTTCAGATTCTCTAGCATCCTCTTCAGATTCATAACTAGGATCCATCTTTGGATCAGCATGCACTTCTGGAATTGTGAGTAGCCTCCGCTGACGTTCCTCAGGCGCCTTCAGAAGCTCTAATTTCTCTACACATTCTCTGAGCGTGAAAGGAGTCAAGGAAGTCCTCATACTCATGGTCCAAGTTTTCTCCAATTAACAAGTGCAGAGATTGACATCCGTAGTCAATGAAATAAAAATTTACCCTTTTTTGAAGAAGAATATTGAAATTGACTTTCACAGTGACATGCCAAATTGATTTAGATTTTGAACAGAAAATCGTGGGTAAACAAAAGCACTACCCTTCCAGCAGCAATTGTACAGTTTGCCCTAATTGATCATAAAAGAATTTCTTTTATGTATTTCTCTAGCTGAAGTATTCTGTACATGCCAAATTTCGTTTGTGATACTTCTAATTCTGAGGGGTGCACAGAAAGAAAAGGCAAAGCTGAGTGACTTCACTTTTTTAAGTATGTTTGAGTTCATAAAATGGCAATGGATAAGAAGATCGACTAGCAAAATGTAGTCAAGAACCTTACCAAAATTAAATTCATTAAAAATAGTTAAATCAGCACTGCTATTTATGCCAAGTAAATTTATCCATCTGCCTATGATGATGAGAAAAGAAAAGTATGTGCATTTACAGTCGGGTCTAGTTTTCTTTTTAAAATATTCCAACCTCATTGAAATGAAACTCCATATGTCCCTGTAGATTACAATAACATGTCCCTGTTTGGAACCAACCTCTGACATACTTTTTTTCTTTTCCTCATACTATAAAACTGTTGTTTTACCCCATTTGATGGGTAATCAGACAGAAACATATGGAACTGTCAAAAAAAGAGTGCGGAGCGAGAGGAAAAAAAAAAAAGGCGTTTTGGAAAATGGTGCCTCTGCTATTTCTATTGGAAGCATCAATCTAATTCTGTGATAAAGAAAAAGTAAATGGTAAACTGTTTCAACAGAGGAAAGGATATTCTTTTCTACGCCCTTTCTCGCTTGCTCTATCACGAAGATGGTTGAGCCGCAGTATCTCAGCTTCCAGAGACTTGTAATTTGAAAATATAGAAGCAGCAGCATATCACAACACAGTACTTAAAACATTTTAAAATTCAAAATGTGTAGGTTCTAAATAAGCAGCTACAACAATTACCTACTTTTGTATATGATTATGAATTTATGAACACTTCAACTACACAACTTGCAATCAAATTAAATTTACATGACTGTCTAATTAAGGGAAACATTTCCATCTACAAATACTAATGTCAAAATATTGCTAGTATACAATGTTTTATGGCCTCTTCTTGCCTAGATGTGCTCTGCCGAACAATATAACATAGGTATGGGAACTTCATTTAGACCATTCAAAATCATGCAAAATTTCATTCAACTGCATATGAAAAGCAGGACAAGGAAGCCAAGAAACTGCTTAAAAGTTTAAATAAAGATGATACTCCTCTCTAGGTAGATATATATGAGAAGTGCTCAACTGCTCTCTTGCTTAGTCTGCCGATTGCTCTTAATAGATAAAATAGTGCCCTAAAGGGAGCCAAAAATCCCATCCATCATACAAATAAAAGGAGAGGGTCATTTTGCAAATGCAAAAGCAGTCATAAGATTTCATGGTATACCAACAAACAATATGCTGTGGATATCTAACAAAGCAAAGTGTCACATCGCATGCTAAATTACTCTCCAATTTCTCAATAATCTCACTGCACAAGTCAAATGGGCAAATTCAAGGAACTTGCAATGTTGTTTCATTGCACAAACATTAAATCAACCAACCACGAGAAAACAGAATATCACCCAAAGATGCTGAATCATGTATTGGATAAAATATGTAAGACCTAGAGAACTTGGAATTAAGAGCAAATTGCAATGAATAATGAAAAGGCTTGACTACTATTTAAAGCAAACATACATCATTGAGTTTTACTGCACGGAGATCAATTGCTTTCTTCTGTATCTCACCCTATACACAAGAATAAGCATCATTAAGTCAGCCGTAATATCCTAAAGCAAAACTTAAAAGTAACATTAGGTTTGATACTTACAATGGTCAGCCGCTTTACAAGTCCACATTTTATAATCTGACGTAACCTTCTGCATTCATCCTGGAGAAAAGACAATAAATGACTAAAAAATCTTACAAATCAACAGTCACCTGCTGAAAGAGCTATATACCCTTTTCAAAGACAATATATTAAGCCAACATAGCAGTATAAATTGTTAAAGAGTCCCACATTGTTGAAATTATAAATTGTAGACTCTTTATCACAGAGGGGAACTGGAATAGGCGAAGGGGGAAAGAAGGAATTGAATCCACAAATATCGTGTGGTAGACTCCCCACATACGTTATAAGTCTTGATCCAAACATAAGTCACTGTGCCAGTCACCAAACCAAACACCTACATATCGATATGCATCCTTTAAGATTATTCCATCAAACCACACGTCCTTCCAACACCACATGCTTTTGGTGCAAAATGAATTACCAATTTGAGTTTGTGATGATGTATTGCTTACCCTCAACTTCAGTAAAGATCATGTCGTCTTGGTTTGGTAATGTGGTGTAACTGAATTCTTTTGATTTACCGGGAAAAGAAATCCAGAAAACCATATTCTGCTTCCCACTTCTGACCACCTAACCAACACATTCGGTGAATCTCCTTCCAAAGACTTGTTGTTCACATCCTTAGAGACCCAACTTGAAGTTCCGTATTTAAAGGCTATCACATTTCTCCATAATGCATTTTCCTCTTAAGAAGATCACAGCTATTTCCTCCAATAATTTCATGTTAAAGGAAAATAGCTTTCGAAACCCTTGTCCCACCCTCCACCACCAGTACATGGGGTGAATAACCTCATTTGTTTGTAATTGTCAGTAAGAGAAGACAATTAAGTAGATGATGGTACTTTTCTCCAGTATACCAATTGAACAAGAAGTCTCAGTATCATCTTCTCTAGCTCTACTTGCAACATTTAATAGTAATCAAAACAACATATAATATAAAGGTGTTGTTGCTACATTATTTGGGGTGAATGATGATTCCATGGCCTAATTAGGGAAAGAATTCAAAGAGGAAAACTTGTGCTACAACAAAGAATATAGATGTTCGACTTACATCCCGCACTATCTACCCAGCAAGTAGAGTTCGTTACAATTGAGACAGCAAAAGGATACAGATCATAGTACTCATAATGAATAAGGAACAATTGCTTGTATATAATTACCTCACAAAAATCTTGATTTGAAATAGAATCAATAGGTACAGCCTCTTTCTTGTTTAAATTCAATACTTCAAGTAGTACATTAGCTGTCTTGTCCCTAATCTTATATGGAACAGATGCCACGCTTGTACCTGCACTGAAGATATTATGTGCTCTGGAAACTAGAACAAAATCTTATTTACAATCTCCATTAATAGTTACGGAAAGCTTTTAAGAAATATCTGTACCTACGACATGGACAAGCCTGTACATTTCTTGCTTCTGATCACTACTAGATATTCTTATCCGAACAACTGAGCCAATAACTTTGCCATGGAACTTTTCCATATCTTCAATAAGACTCTCCATCAAATCACGCCGCAAATATATGAGACTGATATTGTGAACATCAATTGCAGCATATTCGTCTAGATTTATCTGCACCAATTTTTCTTCAGAGCTTCTACGAGATTTATGTTTCTTAGTTTTATTTCTCAATAATGAGATATCATTATTATCAACTGCCTCCACTTGGCTAGTAGCAGTTCCAACAATCCCAGCTGGTACAAATGCACTCTTCTGTGAATCCTCCTTCATCAGAAAGTGAAACTGAAGAAGCTTTAGCATTTCTATGTGGCCAACACGTGGTTTTCCAAAAAGACCTTTGAGCCTCGAATCACAAATTATTTGACTTTTCTGACGAGGATCTCGAAGATTATTTCTCTTGATGTACTTGAGTAATAGTGCTTGAACATCAAAATGAGATAGAGCAGAAGTATCACCATTTTTCATGTGTGCAACAAGCTCCAAAAGCTCTTTGGATGCCCATTCCATGCTTCCATTCAATGATTTCTTTGTGGCAATGCTTTCTTCTTCTGTTTTCAAAGAATCTTCACTCTGTAACTCTAGTTCTATGGGCTGTGTTAGCTCCATTTGTGGAGTACAACCAGAAACACTTAAACTTTCAGACTCGGCAATTGTTTGGTTTTCAGTGCTTGGAGGATCCTTGCAAGGTGGCTCCACCAATTTTTTCGGCTTCTTCAACTCCAAATGGTCAAAACACTTGCGCACAGCACTTTTGCCATCAAGTACAACACGATGACCAAAAGGTAGTCTCTGTCGCTTAGCATGTACTGGATCCAATTCTTTCCGGGGATTTTTAGCTTGAATTAGTTCGCTTTGTGTTAATGATAGTTTTTCCTTCAAGTACATCCAGTATACCTTGAAGAGATACTCCCAGCTGCTTTTGTCATCAAAGTCTACTTGAACCTTAAAAGGAGTTCAGATGCTTAAAGTCAAATAAAAATGGCACATCAAGTATCAAATCCAAGCATACCTTCTTATTTTTTTCTTCAGTAATAAAAGAAAATGAGAAAAAATATAAAGTAATACACTAATACTGTATGAGCACGAAAGTTAAGATAAATCGATTTTCGTTTAATTATTTAGAAAGCTGTTAAGTGCATCATAAGAAAATTGTTGGACAAATTTGGTCCAATTAGAATTGGCGATCAAGGTAGTTACTGGAGAATGTGTCATTCTTTATTTATCCAAAAGGCAGTAATCGTTGTTGAAACAATGTATCTTACTCAAACTGACAAAAAACTTTATGAAATCATCAAATGCCCAATCAATAATCACTGATGAGATTATGGGGCATAGCGTACCGTCTCCTTGTTCCCTTGGTCTATGTTCTCAATCAACATGATAATTCTCATGCATGTCGAGCAAAAACCTTTGTTTCCTCGAACACGAAAGTAATCCGCATTTTTTGTACATCCTTTGCACACCGAATATGTACAAGTATAGCACATATAGTGGGAAGCCTTTTGACATACACTACAAATATGCCAACCTGAAAACAAAGGTATTTTGAGAATGTTATATCATGCAAGCTTCTAGGGATGGTGATTTGATAATCAACAAAACATTATATGCACCTAATATTTGATTAAGAACTCGATTAAGTGCAACATGCAGTAGCACAATGAAATTATAGCCTTTAATGCGCTCATTGATTTTTTTTCTTTTTTTTAATAAAGTTACCAAATTTTATTAACACAAATGGCGAAAGGCACCCACTTATACAAGAAGTATATCAAAAAGGTAGAAAGCTCACAGCAAAATATGATTTTTTACCAACAACACTCAATCTTCTATGTGAACACAAATCTCATGAGTTCACCAAAAAGAAATAAGGGGAAGATGCTCCTCAATTGTACAAAATCCCTCGCTATACCCTCAGAATATCTCCTATTTCTTTCTCCCCAAATGGTCCACATAAGTCTAGAGGAGCAACATCCACGCTCTATGTTTTCTCTTCTATCTTCTAAAAGTCCAGCTGAGAATTAACTCCCTCTTTGACCAAGTCTGGCATCACCTATTGGAGCCCAAACCATCCCAGAACTTCCCACCACAAGCGAGAAGCTATCCGACAAACATAAATTTATATGAGATGCATTCCACATAGATTGAATGTACCAACAATTATAAATCTATATGACCTTGCCCGATAGTTACGCCCATCTTTGTAAATGATAAAAAGAAAAATAGCAATTGACTGCTCAAAAATATCCACAAACTCTACGAACAAGATTAAATAAATGGAGATGGAACAGCAAGTCAAGCCCGGAGAACCAAATGAAGAAAACATGTTCTTCTTTAAGATTGTTTAGAAGCAGAGTACATACCGCAGGTCCATTTAGCCGCAGCGCGGAAAAATGCCTCATCCCTCTTAATACAAGCTGGATGGTATGCCTTCGGACACCCCCTAAACATTAAGAAAACAACAATCATTATGATCAATCAACTTGCCCTCAATCTGAAACCATTAAGCAATCAATTTGATATAAGTTAAGAAAAGATTTAAGTTTTACACACGGTCAGTGTAAAGGAGTTCCACACTATCAGGTCACATTTACCTATTGTGGTAAGAAGTAACATGTCTTATTTTCAAGATTGCAAATTCCACTATTTTTTTTACAGAGACTTGCATGTCTTAACTATAGGGTGACTTGATAGCATAATAGTTTCTTTACACTATCAGGTCACTTTTCCCTACAACTTTGATAGTGTAAAAGTTTCTTTACATAACATCGTAACTTAACTCATTTGAAAAGTACTTTTACATTTCTATTTATAAAGTACCCCGTCCCACTTATATTTGGAAACAGTTTGTCTCAAACCTTTTCATTTTACTCATTTACGGACACACAGATATTGTAGCTCATTTTAGACTACAAGTTTAAGTCTTCTTTCATTTATTAAACTTGACAAACAAAGTGGGACGGGAGGAGTACTATCGTATCAATATTCAGCTGAAACTGAAGTAAACTTCGCATGCAAAAACAACAAAAGCGCCAAATTTACTCACTTGCGATCGCAAAGGACAAGAGAACCGCCATCGAAACAAATGAAGCAAACATCTTCTTCTTCCTGTTCCTCAACCTCCTCTCGCCGTCTCTTTATCGGCGTAGCTTTAATCGCCACCGCTCCACGTGGCGGTCTACCTCGCTTCCGCTTCTCGCTGCAGCAGATCACGTTATTCACCGTCGCCGATGCCTTCAACTCCGGAATGAACGTCGCCGGAGAATTATCAACCGGAGCTCCGATCAGCTGCAAATCGCCCATATCGGAGCTGAAATTACGAGCCGTTGATTGGAGAATCGAGAGTTATCGGAACCCTAGATTGGACGGTGGAGATTTAATACGGTGATCATTGACCGATTCGGCGATTATTTTAGAGTTAGACGTGGAAAGTTGTAAGACGGAAAGTGAGAAAAGATAGAAGAATAAATTAGTGTGTGTAAAATGTGTGTGTGTTAGTGTGTGAGAGAGAGAAAATGGGAAACAGAGTAATTTGGTGGGTAGTAATCTTTGGGCGAAACACATGGAGATTTTGATACGCGCAACTCCTCTATAGTCACGAGCACCATGTATTTTGACTGAAAACTTTGGCCTTTTGCGTGTACAAGTGTGGCACAAAATTAATTGGACGGGTGTTTGTATTAAATTATACTCTCTCCGGTCTATTTTAGTTTTAATGTATTCCATTTATAGGAGGTTCAAAATATTTGTTAATTTAGAATATTATGATAAAAAAAAAATTTTCATAATACTCCTAACAGGGCCGACCCTTGCCTAAGACAAGTAAAGCCGCCGCTTTAGGCCCCGCATCTGTAGGGTCCCCATTTTTTGGTACACATAATAGGTTAAACTACTTCTGTTTCTTAATAATGTTTATTTTTTTCTTTTTATTTTTGTCAAAATAAATCTCACTTTAAAAAATCAATGCATATTTAATTATTTTTTTTAATCTTAATCAAACAATTAAAGATGTAAGAAATGAATAATCGTACTTAAGTTTGGTATTCGATTGGTATTCAAGATTAGTAAATCAGAAAATGTGGTAGAATATATACCCCATCCGTTTCAGTTTATATGCACTTGTTTGATATGACAAATGTTTAATCAAAAAAAAAAAACTTTTAAAACTTGTAGTCTAAACTAAGTCATTGGTATTTTTGTGGATATAAATCATTTCGTTAAGGGAACAGAGGTAAATTTGGGGTTAAGTTGTTCAAGTTTAGAAATATAATTCTTTTTGAAACGGATTAAAAAGAAATTAGGACACTTTACTTAATGGACGTCAAAAAAAAAAGTAAAATGGACACTTATAATGGGACTGAGGTAGTATTTAAGTTTAAAAAGACGTCATCTAAAGTGAAAAGTTAAGATAAATGGAAAGTTATATAAAATTGAACAAATCTTAACTAAGAATCTAACATCAACAATGTTTCCAGCGAGATTAAATGGATCGTCTATATAATCAATCGAGAAAGACTAATTAGAAGAAATTGATTATAAAAAATTATAACTTTGCATTAAAAAAAAAATAGAGTTCAAATTTATATATATTATTTTTTTAAAAGAAAAATAAAATTAAGGTCCCTCGTTAAAATTTGGCTTTAGGCCACAAAATTAGTCGGGCCGTCCCTGACTCCTAATATTAAATATTATTGAAAAATACAAACACCTCAATATTAGTAGCTCTTTCTTAAAAATACCAAAAACATAAAAGGGTAAATTAGTAAAAATACTATCATAGTGGGTTGGGTCCACTTTAAAATCAAGTGGGTTAGTAAAATTGTACTTAATTTTGTCAAAATAAGTCTCACTTCAAAAAATCAATGCATATTTAATTATTCTTTTCTAATCTTACTCATACCATTAAAGATGTGAGAAATGAATAATTATACTTAATTTTGAGTTTAAAGTGGGTTGGGTCCAAAATTTTAGTTTTTTATGGGTATTTTTTCTAAAATTATAGTTGTCACATCATCTAAAAACTAACATGAGAAAAACATTAACCAAAATTTATGTTTGTGTCTAAGCTAAGATGATTGTATGTGTTAACTAGGTAAAATTAAATGACCATTATGAGACAAAGCAAAAAAAAAAGACTATTATTGTTAATCATCACAAATCGAATGACCATACGGAAAAATCAACTCCACAAACATTTGAAATTATTTATTTGGTTTGGTTAAAATACTGGTGAGTAAGTTTTTCTATCTCATCTCCAATTTTAGTTAAATATTCTTTATATCCTATTAGGCGACAGACTTTCATTTTATCACATTTGCAATATGTTATGTGAATCGCTTGTTCTCGTTTTTATTCCCAAGTGTAACAAATAATGACTTGTTGTAAATATTTTCTTTCTACTAATCACGTACAGTTAAATATTATTTTTTAAAGTGTGTATAGTAAACAACAATAACATACCCATGTATAATTAATTTCATAGATGGGGTCTGAAAAAATTGAGATGTACGACATACTTTTTCCCTTCTTTCAATGAAGAAGGCAGGCTATCTTCAAAAGACCCTCGGCCGAAGAAGACTAGTTTCGAAAATGAGTATGGAAAATAACATGAAAAAAATTACATGAATAAAATGAAAAGATAGAAACATCAAGGTTAAGAGAAGCAATGTCATAAAACTATTAAAGCTAACTAGGAGAAACGAAATAATAGAACTAAAAAGAGGAGGAGCGCCAGTCTCTTTCATCTCTTCGTAGACCCAACACATCAACCTCTTGCACCTCCTCACTAGGGTATCTGTGCTCTAGACTTCCACGCTCCTCTATTTAGGATCAAGTCCTCGGTAATCTGAAGTTGTGTCATGTTTTGCCTAATCACCTCCCCTCAATTCTTCGTCGCTCTATCTCTACCTTTTCGTAGATCCAACATGTCAACCTCTTGCACCTCCTCATTAGGGTATTTGTGCTCTTCCTTTTCATATGTCCGAACCATTATAACCTCGCTTCTCGGATCTTGTCCAGAAACAACTTTCACCTTATCCCACAATTATAGTGAAGTATTTTAAAAATATTTCTTTATTCAAATTAAATGACCATAAAGAAAGGTCAGAAGTGCAATTGGTTTTAAATTTATCACTATACTTATGAATGCAACATTGATATTCCTATCCATTAACTATGATATATGATTAGTGATATGAGTATGCAGTACTCGGTGTTTTAACTTTGGAGAATTACACAAATATACCACCTTAATACCAAATTTACAAAAAATACCAATACTATACCATTTTACAAAACATACCAATACTTTTTTTACAAATCATATACAACTTCCATTAAAACCATACAAATGAAGGTTTTAAACCCTCCCACACCCACTGCTCCCAGTCACAGTGTTGCCGCCGGTGGCCAGTCGCCGGCCGCCGGTGGTGGTAGCCGGATTTTTTTTTTTTTTTAAATCTGAAAAAAATATATAAAAAAGTATAAAAAACATACAAATTACACATTCATACAGGATATACACTTTTACAAAATAGAATATACAAAATATACACTTCAATACACCCCCAAACATACAAAGACATAAAAATAAATTTGTGGATATGCAAAAAACTTATTCATATACATATGAAACACACATACACATAAATACCAAAAATCTACAAAAATATACAATATACAAAACCACAATTTTGCCAAAGATACACTTGAAAATATAAAAATACATAAATATACAACAATATACAAAGATATTCAAAAAAAAATTAATGTATTGATGTACCAAAAACATACACATACACATAATACAAACCTTATACATGTTTATACAAATACAATACACATACAAAACCAAAAAAAAAAGAAGGATGGAGGAGCAGATCGGAGCACAGTGACGGAGCAGTGGCTAAGCCGCCGTGAGAATAGCAGCAGCGATGGGGTGGTTGCCGGCGAGGGGGAGGGGGACGGCGGGGTGGATGGATAGGGGGAGGAGGGAAGAGAAAGAGGGAGAAAGAGGGGGAAGAAATTAGGGTTTGAGTTTGGGGGAGTGGGAAATGAAAATGGTATGTTTTGTAAAAATGTAGAAAGTATTGTTATATAGGGTAAAACATTTAAAAGTATTGGTATATTATGTAATTAAGCTATTAGGGTAGTTATATAGTGTAAATTTTCCTTTTAACTTTTTTATTTTGGTCCAAAATAAGTGGTTGTTACATAATCGAGAATGTAGTAATTATATTTTTCCAAAAGTACTCTTACGAATAAATAATCTAAGGACAATTTTAAAAAATTCTTATATTTTTTATTTGTAATCTAATATAAAAGTTAATATAGTTAATAGCTTCCTTAGTTAGTGTTAAAAAAATAATTTCTTAATGCGTGTACTACAAATAAAAAATCAAATAATATGGACATAATAAGGGGTCGTTTGGTAGCCGGGATAAGGATTATAATCCCGGGATAAAATTTGGGACTATCCTTATCCCATGTTTGGTTTGAGGTATTAGTTAATGCTAGTACCACTTTTACATATAAAATGTGGGATTAGCTGTCCCACATAGGAGGTGGGATTAACAATAATTCCGGGATTACAACATGTGCTACCAAACGACCCCTAAGGGTTTATAGCTTTATTTTGTGATTAAATGGTTAAATGATAAAAACATTAATGCCACTATATAATTTTTCTTAGCCTTCTACATTTGTGGTCCCGTGGTTCATTATGGATGAGTGGATTCTCAATTTCTCTTGGTCTTGCAAACACGTGACTAGTTGGAACTTTTGGACAAAGAGAGTCAAAATTAGTTTGGTCAGCAAATGAGTCACCCAAAAAAAGACACCATTAGAACAAGGACTGCCTAACTTTACAAAAAAAGGTGTCATAAAATAAGAGAAGACAGCTGCTTCTAATTTGACAATTACTGTATTTGCAAAGGAAAGTTTGACTCACATTGAAATGGACAATTTTTCATCCATATGGGATTTTAATATTGTTCACGATAATAATAATTACGAAGATAATAAAAAATTATATTCAAAATCATTATGATATTCCCTCCATATCAATTTTTTGAATTGAATACTATTCCTGTTTAATTCCAAAATGTTTGATATCATCATTTCATACACTCACTTTTGTTACTTTAACAGATCAAATTCGTATTGATATTAATTTAAATTTTGATGTCAAATTAATGTTTTCACTATTAATTTACCATTTTGTACAATCACCATTATATGATATGTGAGAATATAAAAATTTCACTATATTATTCAAAATTGCTTAATTTTATCCTATGTTAAATTATTTTCAATTCATAGATTTGCCGTTAGCAAATTATTTTATACTTGCCTGTGTTACTAAGGAAGCTCCGGCCTGAAATGAGTAGACTCCACTTTTTTAGATTACTCGAGAGAAAAAAAATTGCAAATGTATCACTCAATGTTTTACCATATCTTTTAACTTGGACCTCGTTGAGGGATCAAAACAAAAGCAAGATTTTTTTCTAATAATGGCATAATATTAAATAAAATATTTAATGAAGAGTACATTCAAACAATATAATTTCAAATAATATACAAGTAAATTTGACCCTTTCATTTAGAGTGAGATTTTGGGGGCAAGGGGTGAAGATGATCTGTTAGAAATTGGATTCGGGGCACCCATGTGGGTCAAATCGGATCCATGTCAAGATAATTATAATATATAATTTGTTATATATTTACTAATTATACATATAAAAAGAAAAGGGAGAAAAGTCATGTCTTTTGAAGGAAAAGTCTGAAGAGTTGTGTATTTTCACATAAATTAAAAAAAAAAAAAAGGAGTCCTATTAGGAACTCTCTAATATTATTGAACCTTCTGACTCTTCCTCTTCAGACAAAAGAAACACTTCATCTCTTTCTCCTTCACAAGTAGAAAACTCTCTTCTTCAAGAAAAGAACTACGATGGTAGATTCCCGAGAAGAACATAGGTGATCTTCTACGATACGGAACAGTCTTCTGTAACCAGGTACGACTTAGACTGTGAATTTATGGTGTAATTCGTGTCTAACAACACGTGATTGCATTCCCGACTAGTGAAACAAATACGGATGCCCTAGGCGAATTGTATGTTATTGGATTGTGCATAATCTTTTATTGGTATCAGAGCCCGTGTTATTTATTTCCTGGTCCTAATATGCCACTGTTGAATTTCTTCACTGCCGTGAAAATAATTTGTTGTTTCTTGTTGTTCAAACCTGTTAATGTTCCGCATGAAATCGTTTTTTAAAATTTCCCGAGAGTGTTTGGATAAGTCAAATTTGGCGTCGTGGGGTTTACGAATTCCAAGTACTTTATCTTAAGATGACAATGTAATACTCCATATGGTATTTGGAATACGGTGCTACATAAATTTTGTTTCGAAAAGGTACCTTGTATGTCGTTTCTTTAATACTCCCAAGGCTATGGAAATTACTGTATTTTTCACATTTTTCCATCTAATGTAGAAGGCCTTGATAGCCAATCGTTTTGTTGTCAAAGACAGTAATAGCCAAGCGTGGAAATTGCAATACCCATGTACTGAAGGTCGAACGAATGTACCGATCTTGAGGTGTATGAACAGGAGTGGGATTCTGTTTTTGCCGTTTGCAAATTTTTTTTATTGGTATAATCTTTAGAGATAATTATGAGATTAAAAAAAAAGAACTTTCACAAAGTTGGCAATATTGGTGGAGTTTTTGATATATAGTTCGTTTATCTATGCTTTGATGTAGTATGTTTTCTTCATGTCATTGCCAGTATGTGGTATTGGAAGAGTTTCAAAGCATGAATGGGTTAAATCACTCATATTGCTGGTTCTTATATGGTATCACGAATTCTTTTTTATTCAGTGGAGTAATACAATTTTGATTCGTATACGATCACATATACTATCTTTTCCTATCAAGATTACCAATACATCAATATTTGGACTATTATAATAATAGGAACAGAGTCCTATTAGAATATAGTATAATAAAATGAAAGAATTCCTAACTCCTAACTGAAGTAAATCTCATTAGATATTTTTTGTATGTGTTACAAGTAAATATTACTAAATAAAAATAAGACATATAGAAGTTTTCTGTAAAAATTTATTGGCATCACTGTTTTTTTATGAATATACATATTTTCGTAAATGTGTGTGATGAGTCAATTCTCTTCTGTAAGTGTTATGGAAAGAAAAATATTTTGCCAAAATATCTACTGGGTATTTAAGAAGCCTTTGTTGGCTTGCCACCAAAAGAAGAGGAGTATCTTGGTGATTCATTTTTTCCAGTGAAATGGATTTGTTTCAAAGTCCTCTTGAAAAAATGGACAAATAGTTGCACAATTATGATGTTTGCCTTTAGTGAGTTCTTATTAATGTTGTGGCATTGACGGACGCCTCATCAACTCCGGCTTTCATTGTTTCGTATATAGTGTGAAGTGCATAATATTGTGTAATTGTTTGTGTGACATTAAATTTACAGAAGTATGTGTACTTGTGTGCATTGCTCGTTTAATATTTATTTGTGTCATTCTTATTGAATAACTTCATATTTGTTATAGAATTTTTACTCTTTGGTCTTGATTTTAAGTAATTTAAGACGAGTATTCCTTTAATAATTGATTATGTTAGATTGATCGAATATTAGAATTTGGATGATGATTGGGAACATATTGAACTTTCAATTCCAAATCTAATGTGAAATAAATATTAACATAATCAAATTATTTTAAGGATTAGTGTGTATATGAATTTTAGGCTATGAGAAAGTACATAGTTGTCTCAATAAGTTGGTACTAGTTTTTATCAATATGTCAACTGCTGCTAGAATATTGTCCCGAGCTTAACAAAAGTGTTAAGAGTGACAATAAAATCAAGTATGTCCTAAAAGAGCAAGAGGCTCTTGAGGCTTTAGACATGTACATGACGTCTCCTGAAAGTGACATTACATTCCACTGTAGCTAGTACACTATGACATCTGTGATCCAAATTATGAAATTGTTCGAGTCAGTTACTTATATTCCATATAAGTTATGGATGGATGAAAATCCAATTCTTTTCTACTATTGGGTTTGTACTGCTGCTGAACATTAAGTTATTTTCTCACATGGAAAACTAGTTCCAAGAGAAAGGATATGTATCAATTTGTGATACTATTTTAGTCCAAGATTTATATGTTCATAAGTGAACAAGATAACAGTGTCATAGTTACTGAAATTGAATCACGATGTTACATTCTTAGCTAATATTCTTTTCCTAACCAGGGTAAGATAAGTCAAGACTTGTCTCTTTGTGAAATTGTGGACCAGATTGCTTCCGTTATTAATGCTAAATGGATTCAAGTGGGAGTCATATTTGGTGATAATGGATATGTTCTAGTTAACACTAATATGTTGTCCAAAAGAGAATTCATTTAATATCATTGATCCCAGTGGGAGTAACTATTAATCGATAAATCAATTTTATCAATCTCAGCCTCGACGAATGAGTCGTCTACATATGTCCCATCGTCGATTTGAGATCGAAGTAAGAGATACAAGTAATGGAACATGAAATGGAGTTAGTGAAACCAAACAAGAGTTGGAATTGGGGTCATAGCGCTATTGGGAACAAATGGTTCTCAAAATACGCGAAAGACTTAATATAGAAAAAATATGGGTGGATTCTTGAAGTTCAGATTTCAAGAGATCGTTCGAAGGGATTGTTGTCTCTCTCATAAAAAATCTTATATTAAATTTTTTTTTTTGAACATTTTATGCAAAAGTGCATACCCATATATACTCCCATTTCTAGAGCTTACGGGTTAAGTTGGAGGATGTGTCCTCGTAAATCCATTTGAATATGATTTGGCTCATGATGCCTGATATCTGTTATTTTAGTTAGCGGATATCAATCTGACTTAGAAAAGGAATACTAGAAAGCAGTTAAAAGATACTAATGTATCTCAAAGCCAAAGGTACAGTCAATTATCCTTGTAACGTAAAAGAAAGGATCTACGACATAAAGGCTATAACTTTGATGATTGAGAAGGAGATTTAGATGAGTGAAAATCTAAATATGAGTTTGTCCTTGCTAAACAATGGCGTCATGCATATTGTTAAATAGCAAAAAATAATCATCAGCCTTAACATAATGAAAGCTGAATTTGTAGCGCTTTCATCAACTGTGCTAGAAGATGTTTGGCTTAAACATCTTTAGTATAAATCTGGGTGTGTCTGATAGTGCTATTGAATTAGTGACAATCAAGTGTGATAGTCAAGTCTCAATAGCTTACACAAAAGGTCCCAAGTATCGTTGAAAGACAACATATTGATATAAAGTATAATTTCATAGTTGTATATAGAAAAGTAAACATGAAATACATCTCTATGCATTATATGATAGTAGATCCGATAATGCAACTCATAGAATTTGGTACTTATGAGTGATATGTGAAGGCATTGAGTTTGCGTAGATGTTGATGTATTTATGTTTAAATTTTCCCAAGCATGTTCACTTAAAACTGCACTATTGGAGTTAATGTAGTTGAAGCCTAAATTGCTGGTTGTTGGTTCATATACATAGAATGATTTTATGTTATAGTATGTCGGACAGACAAAAAGATTGGCCTTTCACACAGGCAATCGCCTCTATTATCTAGGTGACTAATAGGGATGAGACAGTTATAAACTTATTATTATCAGATGTATAATAATAGAGAGCTTGAAGTTTATAATATAAATGTCGTTTGGTTTATGGTTAATCATATTTGATTAAATATGATAGTTTGTCTTAATGCCAGATGTGAGTTTTGAAGGATAAAATGTATGAGTAGATGTGTGAACTCAAAGTTAGACATGAGTTGTCTGAACTATCATCTGCACAGTATTTAATTTGTGAAAGACATACGCTCCATGGGAAAGGAGTCAATACTGTGATACGTGATTCATACCACGTATGCATAATGTGACCTATGAGCGATACAAGTTTAATCTCTACTTGCTTATCGTGTGAAGTCCTGAAAATTATAAGCAACTTTCTTTCTTTTGTACCCTCATGACTTTGATCAGTTTCTCGAGATTCAATTTGGTGATTGCTATCTTAGGATGTCGCCAAGAGATCATGGATGATTCGGTCTGGCGGGACATTTCTAGAAAAGCAAGTCAGATTGAGATTAAGATATTCTTGAGATGAGGAAGATCATTGAATATTATCACATTAATTGTGTTCATTGGGCCCCTTTATGTTTGTCTTTGTGATAAGAACATAATGATGAGCTCAAATTATTACAGAGAGATCATGAGAGATATACAATGTGGTAAATGATCTAGGGTACTGCATATCGAGATGCTATATATTCCTAACAGATGTATAGCAACTGAGCTCTCGAAGTATGCACTGGTCACACAGTCTAGTCGTTATATATGGATGTTACAGAATGGGAATAAGAGTTGACCCACTATTTGTGAGTGGGAGATGTTAGAAATTGGATTCGGGAAACCCATGTGGGTCAACCCGGATCCATGTCAAGATAATTATGATATATAATTTGTTATATATTTACTAATTATACATATAAAAAGAAAAAGGAGAAAAGTCATGTCTATTGAAGGAAAAGTCTGAAGAGTTGTGTATTTTCACATAAAAAAAAAAAGAATCCTATTAGGAACTCTCTAATATTATTGAACGTTAGTTTTTCTTTTGGGAAGAAAACTGACTCTTCCTCTTCAGACAAAAGAAACACTTCATCTCTTTCTCCTTCACAAGTAGAAAACTCTCTTCTTCAAGAAAAGAACTACGATGGTAGATTCCCGAGAAGAACATAGGTGATCTTCTACGATACGGAACAGTCTTCTGTAACCAGGTACAACTTAGCCTGTGAATTTATAGTGTAATTCGTGTCTAACAACACGTGATTGCATCCCGACTAGTGAAACAAATACGGATAGACCCTGAGTGAATTGTATGTTATTGGATTGTGCGTAATCCTTCATGATCAAAACACTTCTTTTGTATGTTAGGAAGGACATACAAGGATGGACCAAACAAGATTGTCCGTGTGAATCAATGGAAAGAATTAATAATTGTTGCATATATTGACCCGTGCAACTCGTGCATTCATTAATGAAAATCCATCTCCCAGCACTTAATAAGGACACTTGCAACGTTGCACTCACTAGTTTCTGCAAATTAAATGCAATATGTTCGCAGCTCATCTTTATATATTGACATCAAAATTTTGAATTTTGCTCTTAATGTGTTTTTGTGTATAGTAGAAAAGTGACATTAGCGTTATAGATCGTTTGTTTGAACTTTGAAGAAAGGGTTACTTCTCCCATAACTTTATTAGCCAATTTTTACAACATAATTTGCAATAAGGTAATTTCTTAAAGTTAATGACGACAATAAAATGTTACTATGTCAATATATACGCTTCGATTTCTAAAAGATAGTCGGTATCTATGAATAATAATTAAGCTAAAAGATATATATTGAAAAATAGAGCTCGAATTCATGAACAATAATTAAGCTGAAACATATAATATTGGAAGATAGAGCTCGAATATTTTAGAAACAATATATTCTAGTTGTAAGATGTGATTTTCTTTTATCGGTCTTAATTTTGGTAGGCAAAAGTTAAATGATATGTTTACTTAATCGGAAGATAGTACAATTACATAATCGCCACGTTATCAAAGTGAAAGTGTATTATTTACAAATTTTGCAGTATTCCATTATTATACATTGACATGTCTTCCCAGGTTATTCGAAGTTGGGAGGGTATGTGTTTATTGAATTATAGGCAAATACTTCTCTTCTATCACATTCTTATTGAAAATGTGCACGTCTGGCCAACTAATTGTTTTATGTCCCTTCACTGACATCTAATAAAATTAGATGATACTTTTTCCATAAGCTTCCAAGTTACTAGTAATGTTTATGATGAATTTTTTTTTTTGCAAATAATGGCACTTTAGAGCCCAAGTATCACAATAGCATCTTAGCACCAGACTTTTAACGTGTGGCATAATTATGCTTTTTTTGATAGTTTAATGACAATGTTGCCCTTCTTCCTATAGAAAATATAACCAACCTATTAAGCCTAACAATCCAAAAAAACAGATAGAGTTTTATCTAAATATAGAACATCATGGCATTTATGGTCTTGCCACCATTTTAGAATATAATGCACGGACGCATACACACATTTACAACCATTGAATATGATCATACTGCGCATGCAAATATCTGAAATAACTCAGGATCTGTATAGTATGATGATACTTTGGTAGATAAGATCATTGGATTTGACAGTATATGTATAAGGTAATTTTGACCTAAAGCAACTGCAAACTGAAACCCGCTTGTTGTGTTACCTGGAGTAATCTCATATCTCTTTCGCCTAACGTTATATAAGTAGGTTGTTATTGTTGGAATGAGATGTAATTTGAGGGGTTGATTGTTTGGATAAATGTGTACTTTTTTAGCCATCCATTATTCACATCCTTTCCTTCTGTGGTTTTTGATTTGCTATTTGACCATCAAATATATCTTAAGAGTAGAAATACTAATCCTTTTAAACCAGAGATTAGAACTTATGCAGTTGGTGCATCAGTGTTAAGGTTCAGCTTCTATGAACCACCTCTGCGCGCACACTCTGATGAGCAATTCATAAGACACTTTCTTGAATGGAATAGTTCATTGTCATAAGCTCCAATTTGGGTTCCGAATATTATTTATCACTTGATTTCATTGTGTTGGATTTATCTGAATAAAAGAGTCCACCCATAAAGGGGTGCTCTTAATGTCTATCCAGGTAAAAAGATAAGTTACCTGATAGAGTCCTACAAGAGGACAACTACTGTATTATACAGTTATAAATACAGTAGTAATAGGCTCAGATAAAAACACTGATTTCTATACTGCTCTTCCTATCTCTCTCTCAAATAAACTAGTGTTTAGACTATGGATAAAGGGGTTGTTCCGTCAAGCACGTGACAACTACCGACGGCCAGTAATTCCAGCCACGGTTCAAGATCCTACCGCTTCCGCTTACGAGAACAACAAGTAAGTTCTCGGTTTATGTTTAAACAATCTATTTAGTATAGATTTGTGATATATGCATGTATGTATCCCTTCACATTGGTATCAGAGCCAGTTTGGTTTTCTGGTACGTAATATTAATTCTATTTTTACGATTATAGAACTGCATGTATGAATTTTTTACTAAAGAACCATACCCGTGCATACACAGTTCAATCAAAATGCTCAACCATGTCGTCTATTTATATTTTTAAGGGTACTGAATCGAATACTCAAAACACTGCCAATAACAAAATAATGGGTCAAACAGCTTGTGGTCCTTACATATAACTTCCATTAGAAAGAGATGAAAAGCAAAGGATAAGATTTGAAATTAGTGTTCAAATCAGATTTTCTAATATAAAAAAAGAATATATATATATATATATATATAGTGTTTTGTAGAACCTTCGTTCTCAAAACTGACTTTACGGAAATCAACCCATATCACAATATGCTAACAAGATATTCTGGAGATTTGTCTCGTGTCTGCCTGAGCACCATCATCAGTGATGGTGGCTAATTGAAGAGTTAGTTTTTTCTGAATTAGAGAAACAAAACAATAAAAATATACTAGAACTTTGTGCTCCAATGGTGGTTAAATAAAAAAATTGTTGTGTAAAGGAAGGAGAAAATGAGCTTCTTTCTTCTAAAGCAAAGAGAAATAAAGTCTTCTCTTATACGTCTCGACTTAAATTCGTTAATTAAAAAAATATATATATGTTATTTTTTTTAAAACTTGGCTTGATGCTGCTGCTTCATAAGGAAGACAAAGAGAAAAACATGGAGAAGCCATGTAAAAGCTGCGTGTTGTTATTAGGTTGAAACTTGAAATGTTGGCAGATTAATGAGTGTTGGGCTACAAGCCCACTAAAAGTTTCTTTGCTAGCAGTATATAGGCAGAATTGGAAAAATGGCTTATTTCAGGATTTTTTGTTTGGCTAATGGGCCATTAACAAATACATCTTTACTATCATTCTAATATTAAGAAAATGACCTATTATAAACAAATATTAATAGATTCCATTTTTTTAAATTTTCAGATTTGACAAATTATGTCAAATGGACTTAATTTTCTGAAAATAAATTTAGTATTTATTTGCTTGATAAAAATATTTTTTTTATTATCCCAATTGCATGATATTGATTAGTTTAACATGCCTAGAATGTTAATTAGTTTAATATTAATTTATTATTATTAATTTGTTTAATATTAATTTACTATTGTTAATTTATTTAACATGTGAGAAATATTAATTAGTTTAATATTTAATATCTTTGTTAATTAGTTTAACGACTGCATGAATATTAATTAATTTAATATTTAACTTATTTTATTTAATATATTAATTAAAATTTATAATTAAGTTTAAAGTTAATTTATTAACTTAGATCCATACGGGATTATAAGATCATAAAAATAAAATGTTGTTTTTTTAGTATGATTAGACATTAAGCTAAGTAGTTGACTAGGTTAATTTACATGTGTTTAATTTTTGGACGATGACTGGGAACATAGTGAACTTTTGACTCCATTATTAATATATGTGTTTATTAACTTAATCAACTTAGTGCTTATTGTCTGAATATGTATGTTGAACATAGTACTTGCGTTTAGAAATTCCTTCTTTAGATCCTCACTATATTTTTTTTATTTTGTTAAAAGAATGTCTACTGCTGCTAAGAACATTGTTGCTGAGCTCAACAAAGGGTTGAAACTCAATGGTGACAACTATGAGACCTGGAGCTTAAAAGTCCAATATGTGCTTGAAGAGCAAGAGTATTACACCCCGTATGCCTAAAGTGACGTATATCATTCTAATGACATGTAAAGAATAATTTAAGTGAGTTTAAAGTCATAAAATGACCATATATGATGTTTATATGTTGAATATAAAGTTTGGGAAAAATCGGATTTAAGTTGCGGAAAAACCGACTAAGGAATTGCCTTGTAACGAAGCTTTTTCAGCAATTAATTTCGTATATTATATGAAGTCTTTTGGAGACATATGATATACCAAATTGAAGGTCTTGGAGTGTAGTTTCCAAAACTTTTAACGGTTTGTTCATACAATATCTGGATAAAAAGATATGAGTATCAGAAGTCAGACCAGAAAAAGAGACATAAGCGCAAAAGAGGGCTAGAAATGAAATATTTTCATTATAAAAGAGAAAAACTTCATTTTCTCGACATTTTTCAGAAACATCACGATAGAAACAGACCTTTCTTCAGTTTGAATATATTTTTTATAATTTTGAAGAAACAACATCAATCTTAACTCGAAATTGAAGACAGATTGCGTCAAAAAGCTATACGCGATTAAGGTAACGTTATGCTACCTTCAATTTCGTCTGTAGTTTGAGTTTTAGAATTACTTCAAGGCTAAGTAAAGTACCTAAATTCTATGTTATAACTTGTTTAAGCTTTAGAAGGTGTGGAATTCAAAGGAAACAAAGTTTAGAAGCTAGAAACATCAAAGGTATGTAAGGCTAAACCTTTCTTTTGGCAAGACATGTATCTTTTAGATTTTGAAGCTTTTCTTAGTTCTAAACTTGTTGTGAGAAACTGGTATGGTATCAAGGAAACCTTGTATATACTTAATATGGTACTAAAATCCAAGGTGAAAGACGTCCGAATCAGCAAGACAAAACGTTTCAAAATCTGGAAAATCATTTTGATCTTTGGACAGCTGTTAGTATATTCATCATAACTCCTTGTACAAAATTGATATTTAGATGCTTTAAGAATCTCCAGAACCCTAAGACATATATCTAAAACTTTCATGAAGACTATGAAGTCTATATCTTTGATCTACACTCTGAAAATTAGGTTGAAAGTCAGGACAGTGGTGCTGTCCAAACATTCTATCTGCGGATTTGTTATGTCCTCCAGTTGTCTCATCTTGATTATCCGTTTAACATGTTTATGTTATCAGTTTATCCGGGTATCCATTCCCGTATATAGTATAGTGCTGGTTCTATTTTTGCGGATCATCCAGTTTCAGGGGAAACTCTGCCGAAATTTTTATAGAAATTCAAAGAGTTTGACAAATTCTGAGTTCTAGGTTGTGTCTATAATTCTATCAAGAGTTTTCTTATCATTCCTTGAGTCCATAATTATTGTTGCCACATGTGTTATGCCTCATACATACTTATGCTTATATTGTGATCATGTTATGTGTGATTTGGAGTCCCTCATAGAGGCTGGACATTGGACACACAGTTCGGTCGCGTGTGATACTACCCGTCTGGGGGACACAGCCCCTCTGGGTCAGGCGGGAGTTGAAACACCTAGTGTGACCGGGTGTCAGTCACACACTCTGACCAGAGAGACTAGATATTACTGGCTAGGGGGGACATAGCCCATAACACCCGCCAGGTTTGTTATATACGTGTATATAGCCACAGTATGCACTGCATGATTATACATGAGGCTAGTTCAGGTTTTCAGTTACCTGATTTGGGGGGATACAGCCCATTACACCAGACAGGTACTAGTTCAGATGTTCAGTTACCTGATTTGGGAGGATATAGCCCATAACACCAGACAGGTACCAGTTCAGATAACAGTCCAGTTTTAGCTCAGTACCGGTTATCAGTTCTCAGTTATCAGCCACCAGTTCTTAGCGTCAGTATCAGTCCACAGCTATCAATTCCAGTTTCTAGTAACCAGTTATCAGGCGTATTACAGTTATTTATCAGTATAGCTCAGCTCAGTCTTCAGTTCCAGATTCAGCTAGACTTCAGTTTATATTCAGATCATGGTTAGTAAGTCTTCAGATTCCCAGCTATATTGCTATGCTCCAGCTCATATTTACATATTTATATTCCAGCCTTACGGTTTCATTCAGCTATGATATATTATATGCTCATGCCTTACATACTTGGTACATATCGTACTTACGCCCTTTTCTGGGGTGCTGCATTTCATGCCGCGCAGGTGCAGATAGATCAATGCTTGGACCACGTTAGTAGGGCATCTATCAGCTATTGGAGTCACTCAGCTTTCTCCCGGAGTTACTTATCATTTGGTATGTGTACAGTCAGCCAGCTTGGATATGGCGGGGCCTTGTCTCGTCCTTTGTATATTCAGTTCAGCACTCTTAGAGGCCTGTAGATATGTCCATGTGTGGTGCAGTCAGTATGTTACTTTCCAGACTTTATGTTTTCAGTAAATATGTATGTATTCATAACCTGGTTGCCAGCTCATCTCTATAATTCATAGATTATCAGTAGGATTAGTGATGATCGACACTTAGTATTGGTCATCCGTCGCGGCCCTAAGTTGGGTCGTGGCAAAAGTGGTATCAGAGCAGTTCAATCCTAGGGTGTCTACAGGCCGTGTCTAGTAGAGTCTTATTTAGGAGTATGTTGCGCGTCATACCTTTGAACAGGAGGCTACAAGGCACTTCAGGACAGTTGTATTTCTTTTTTCTTTAGATCTTGCGATAGAGCCATGATTATAGAATTCAGCCCTCTAACAATAGTGTTTTCAGTAAAGCGATGCTGCCGAAGAAACTAACAGCTACCCAGAAGGGCAAGGCCATTGCCGGCCAGGGTACTAGTAGAGTGCCACCTGAGGTAGATTAGAGTGAGGAGTTCAGACCTGAGGCTCCATCTGAGGCCTCACAGATCCCTTCAGTTTAGGGCGATATTAGAGGTACCGCAGCTACTGTACCTCCAGCTCCTCTACCCAACAGTCTGGAGCAGGAAATGAGGGATGCCATCAGATTATCGACCAGTATTGTAGTTGCTCAGACTAGACAGCACAGTGCAGATGCCCAGGGAGATGTTGGATCCAGGATCAATGATTTTATTAGGCTAGAGCCTACAGTCTTTACTGGATATCGTACAGGAGAGGACCCTCAAGATTTTCTAGTGAGGATAACTAGGGTATTGAGGGTCATGCACATGCCAGACACAGAGTTAGTAGAGTTGGCTGCATTCAGATTGTATGACCTAGCAGCAGGGTGATATCAGACATGGGAGCTATCTATAGGGCCTGATGCTACTCCCGCGACTTGGAAGGAATTCTCAGATGCCTTCCTTCATCATAATATGCCTATAGAGACATAGAGAGCCCGTGCTAATCAGTTCCTGACCTTGAGACATGGAAGTTTGAGCGTAGAAGAGTATAATTATCGCTTTAATTTCTTAGCAAGGTTTGACTCTGCTGTGGTAGCCAGTATGGAGGATAGAATTCACAGGTATGTAGTGTGACTAGGTCCACGCCTGGTGAATGAGTGTATGATCGTTGCTATGCAGTCAGGTATGAACATATCACGCATTCAGGCATTTGCTTTATAACTTGAGGAGAGGAAGCAGAAACAGAGAGCCGACAGGGATAGAGTGTTACAAAAAAAGGGGTAGATTTTCTGGTTCGTTTGGAGAGACGTCTGGAGCGAGTAGATAGCAGAGTGTTAGACAGCCACCAGCTAGTATACCTCCACAGTCTCGTGGTCCGAGATCTGATAGACCTCCTCAGTCCAGGTCTAGTCACGCATCACAGACTTCAGGATTTAAGAGTCGTGGTACTTCTATACCGGCCAGTCAGACATATCCTAGATGTCTAGATTGTGGTAGACGCCACTTGAGACCATGTCAGTTAGGAGTTGATACTTGTTATATTTGTCATGAGGCAGGCCATTTCATGAGAGATTGCCCGACTAGGGGTGGTAGTAGTGCAGCCAGCCAGCTAGATCAGCAGTAGCTTCCTCAGTACCAGCACGCCCTCAGGGGCAAGTTCCTCGGGCATCAGCTGAACTAAAAGAACTTAAGGAGCAACTGAAGGATTTGTTAGGTAAAGGCCTCATCAGACCTAGTATTTCCCCGTGGAGAGCCCCACTATTATTTGTAAAAAAGAAAGACAGCTCTCTACGCATGTGTATAGATTACAGACAGCTGAATAAAGTCACGATCAAGAATAAATACCCTCTACCCAGGATTGATGACTTGTTCGACCAACTCCAGGGTGCCAAGTGCATCTCGAAGATAGATTTGCGATCAGGCTACCATCACGTTAGAGTCAGAGAATCTGATATACCTAAGACTGCATTCAGGACTAGGTATGGCCATTATGAGTTTTTAGTGATGTCGTTTGGATTCACTAATGCCCCTGCATTATTTATGAATCTGATGAACAGCGTATTCAGGCATTACTTGGATTAATTTCTGATTGTATTTATTGATGATATTCTCATCTATTCAAAGTTTGAATCAGAGCATGCAGAGCATCCACGCCTAGTATTGGGTACTCTTCGGGACTAGTAATTATATGCTAAGTTCTCAAAGTGTGAATTCTGGTTAGATTCAGTGGCATTTCTTGGCCATATAGTTTCAGCAGAAAGAATTAAAGTAGATGGCCAGAAGATTGAGGCTGTAAAGAATTGGCCCAGACCTACGACGCTAACTGAAGTACGTAGTTTTCTGGGTTTGGAAGGTTATTACAGAAGGTTCATAGAAGGTTTTTCCTCCATTGCAGCTCCACCAAATTGACACAGAAAACAGCTAAATTTCAGTGGTCTGATTCTTGCGAGCACAGTTTCAAGAACTAAAGAACAGGTTGATAACAGCTCCAATACTTACACTTCCAAAGGGATCTGAGGACTATGTCATTTACTGTGACGCTTCTGGAATTGGTCTTGGTTGTGTTTTGATGCAGCACAGAAGAGTAATTGGGTATGCTTCCGGGCAGCTGAAAAAGAACGAGCAGAACTACCCTACCCATGATCTGAAGCTTGCAGCAGTCATTCATGCATTAAAGATTTGGAGACATTATTTGTACGGGGTTCATGTTGATATTTATACAGACTACAAGAGCCTTCAGTACATATTTAAGCAGAAGGAGCTAAACCTACGACAGAGACGGTGGGTAGAGTTGCTGAAGGACTACGACGTGGACATTCTTTATCATCCAGGTAAAGCGAATGTTGTTGCTGATGCCCTTAGACGTAAGTCTATGGGTAGTCTATCTTACTTACAGCCACAAAAAAAAGAGTTAGCTCATGCACTCCACTAGTTAGCCAGCATTGGAGTCAGATTAATAGATTCAGAAGATGTAGGAGTTACAGTTCAGAACGCAGCCACTAGTTGCCTAGTGACAGAAGTAAAAAAAACGTCAGTATGAAGATCCAGTTCTAGTTTAATACAGACAAATAGCCAGAAGAAAATCGGAGTCACCATACAGGGTTACTAGTGACGGGGTTCTCATATATAAAGCTAGACTTTGTATTCCTGATGTTGTAGATTTACGTGGATAGATTATGTCCGAGGCATATTATTCCAGATACACTGTTCATCTAGGTTCGACTAAGATGTACCATGATCTTAAGTAGATTTATTGTTGGGATGGAATGAAGCGTGACATAGCAGAGTTTGTGGCTCAGTATCCTAACTGCCAGTAGGTTAAAGTCGAGCGTCAAAAATCTAGTGGCTTGTTGCAAGAAATAGAGATTTTATCATGGAAATGGGAAGCAGTGAATATGGACTTCAGTATAGGCTTGCCGCGTACGAGGAGCAGGTATGACTCTATCTGAGTTATAGTTGATAGGCTTACTAAATCAGCTCATTTCTTACCTGTTAGAACTATATATACAGCAGAGGATTATGCCAGACTTTATATCAGAGAGATAGTGCGCCTACATGGTATTCCAGTATCTATTATTTCAGACAGGGGCACACCAGTTTACAGCTAATTTCTGGCGATCATTCCAGATAGGTTTAAGGACACAGGTGAATCTGAGTATAGCATTTCATCCACAGACAGATGGACAGGCTGAGAAGACCATTCAGACATTAGAAGATATGCTTAGAGCTTACGTGTTAGATTTTGGAGGCAGCTGGAGTGATCATCTACCATTGATAGAGTTTGCATATAATAATAGCTATCATTCTAGCATACAGATAACGCCATATGAAGCTTTCTATGGGTGCAAATGCAGGTCTCCTATAGGATGGTTCGAGGTTGGCGAATCTCAATTGATAGGTCCAGATTAAATCCAACAAGCAGTTGATAAAGTCAAGTTGATCAGGGAAAGATTATTAGTAGCGCAGAGCAGACAGAAGTCCTATGCAGATAACCGACGTCGAGATTTAGAATTTCAGATTGGCGATTGGGTATTCCTAAAAGTATCACCTGTGAAAGGCGTTATGATATTTGGAAAGAATGGCAAGCTTAGCGCTAGATTTATTGGTCTATATCAGGTTATCAGGCGAGTTGGGCGTGTTGCCTACAAATTAGACCTTCCAGCAGACCTTCAGGAAGTCTATCCAGTATTTCATGTTTCCATGCTCAGAAAAATATGTCGGAGATCCTTCTAGAGTTGTACCAGTAGATGATATTCAGATCACAGAGAATTTAACTTATGAAGAGGTGCCAGTTTCAGTTTTAGATAGGTAGATTTGTCGACTAAGGACGAAAGACATTCCTTTAGTTAAGATGCTATAACAAAGCAATAATATAGAAGAAATAACTTGGGAAGCTAAAAATGTCATGAGAGCCAAATATCCACATCTCTTCACTACTTCAAGTATGTAACAGATCGTTACTTAAGGCATCTACATACTTCATTTAACATTCAAGGACGAATGTTCCTAACGGGGGAAGATTGTTACACCCCGTATGCCTAAAGTGACGTATATCATTCTAATGACATGTTAAGAATGATTTAAGTGAGTTTAAAGTCATAAAATGACCATATATGATGTTTATATGTTGAATATAAAGTTTGGGAAAAATCGGATTTAAGTTGCGGAAAAACCGACTAAGGAATTGCCTTGTAACGAAGCTTTTTCAGAAATTAATTTCGTGTGTTATATGAAGTCTTTTGGAGACATATGATATACCAAATTGAAGGTCTTGGAGTGTAATTTTCAAAACTTTTGACGGTTTGTTCATACAATATCTGAATAAAAATATATGAGTATCAGAAATCAGACCAGAAAAAGGGACATAAGCGCAAAAAAGGGCTAGAAATGAAATGTTTTCATTATAAAAGAGAAAAACTTCACTTTCTCGACATTTTTCAGAAACATCACGATAGAAATAGACCATTCTTTAGTTTGAATCCATTTTTTATGATTTTGAAGAAACAACATCAATCTTAACTCGAAATTGAAGACAGATTGCGTCAAAGCGCTCTACGCGATTAAGGTAACGTTATGCTACCTTCAATTTCGTCTGTAGTTTGAGTTTTAGAATTACTTCATGGCCAAGTAAAGTACCTAAATTCTATGTTATAGCTTGTTTAAGCTTTAGAATGTGTGGAATTCAAAGGAAACAAAGTTTAGAAGCTAGAAACATCAAAGGTATGTAAGGCTAAACCTTTCTTTTGGCAAGGCATGTATCTTTTAGATTTTGAAGCGTTTTCTTAGTTCTTAACTTAGTGTTTCTTGTGAGAAACTGGTATGGTATCAAGGAAACCTTGTATATACTTAATATGGTACTAAAATCCAAGGTGAAAGACGTCCGAATCAGCAAGACAAAACGTTTCAAAATCTGGAAAATCATTTTGATCTTTGGACAGCATTTAGTATATTCATCATAACTCCTTGTACAAAATTGATATTTAGATGCTTTAAGAATCTCCAGAACCCTAAGACATATATCTAAAACTTTCATGAAGACTATGAAGTCTATATCTTTGATCTACACTCTGAAAATTAGGTTGAAAGTCAGGACAGCGGTGCTGTCCAAACATTCTATCTGCGGATTTGTTATGTCCTCCAGTTGTCTCATCTTGATTATCCGTTTAACATGTTTATGTTATCAATTTATCCGGGTATCCATTCCCGTGTATAGTATAGTGCTGGTTCTATTTTTGCGGATCATCCAGTTTCAGGGAAAACTCTGCCGAAATTTTTATAGAAATTCAAATAGTTTGACAAATTCTGAGTTCTAGGTTGTGTCTATAATTCTATCAAGAGTTTTCTTATCATTCCTTGAGTCTATATATATTGTTGCCACATGTGTTATGCCTCATACATGCTTATGCTTATATTGTGATCATGTTATGTGTGATTTGGAGTCCCCCATAGAGGCTGGACATTGGACACACAGTCCGATCGCGTGTGATACTACCAGTCTGGGGGACACAGCCCCTCTGGGTCAGGAGGGAGTTGAAACACCTAGTGTGACTGGGTGTCATTCACACACTCTGACCAGAGATACTAGATATTACTGGCTAGGGGGGACATAGCCCATAACACCCGCCAGGTTTGTTATATACGTGTATATAGCCACAGTATGCACTGCATGATTATACATGAGGCTAGTTCAGGTTTTTAGTTACCTGATTTGGGGGGATACAGCCCATAACACCAGACAGGTACTAGTTCAGATGTTCAGTTACCTGATTTGGGGGGATATAGCCCATAACACCAGACAGGTACCAGTTCAGATAACAGTCCAGTTTTAGCTCAGTACCGGTTATCAGTTCTCAGTTATCAGCCACCAGTTCTTAGCGTCAGTATCAGTCGACAGCTATCAATTCCAGTTTCTAGTAACCAGTTATCAGGCGTATTACAGTTATTTATCAGTATAGCTCAGCTCAGTCTTCAGTTCCAGATTCCGCTAGACTTCAGTTTATATTCAGATCATGGTTAGTAAGTCTTCAGATTCCCAGCTATATTGCTATGCTCCAGCTCATATTTACATATTTATATTCCAGCCTTACGGTTTCATTCAGCTATGATATATTATATGCTCATGCCTTATATACTTGGTACATATCGTACTCACGCCCTTTTCTAGGGCGCTGCGTTTCATGCCGCGCAGGTGCAGATAGATCAATGCTTGGACCACGTTAGTAGGCCATCTATCAGCTATTGGAGTCACCCCACTTTCTCCCGGAGTTACTTATCTTTTGGTATGTGTACAGTCAGCCAGGATATGGCGGGGCCTTGTCTCGTCCTTTGTATATTCAGTTCAGCACTCTTAGAGGCCTGTAGATATGTCCATGTGTGGTGCAGTCAGTATGTTACTTTCCAGACTTTATGTTTTCAGTAAATATGTATGTATTCATAACCAGGTTGCCAGCTCATCTCTATAATTCATAGATTATCAGCAGGATTAGTGATGATCGATACTTAGTGTCGGTCATCCGTCGCGACCCTAAGTCGGGTCGTGACAAAGAGGCTCTGGAGGCAATTAACATCGTCATGGATGAGCCTGAGGAAGGCACCACGGCTCAGCATAGGTGTGACCGTGCGGCTTATGACGCTTGGAAAAAGAAAGACTCCTTGGCTCGCATTACGTTGCTGAGCACCTTAGATGATGATATCTTAAGGGAATTTAAGGATCACCAAAGAGCTATGGGTCTTTGGGCTGCTTTGAAGAATAAGTTTGGTACATGTTCTATTGAAAGGCTACGATCCTTAACAATCAAGTTTGACTCATACAAGAAGCACCCAGAACATTCAGTGAGAACTCATCTGAGGCTATTGACAAACATGATTGGGGAGTTAAAAGATGCTGGTCATGTGTTGACCGATGAGCAACAAGTTCAAGCTGTCATACGGTCCTTACCTAATTGTTGGGATCATATGAAGATGCATTTGACCCACAATAAGCTAATCAAGACTCTGGAAGATGTCCGGAGATCTCTTGAGCTTGAAGAGGATCTGCTTGAGGCTGCTAAGCCAACAGCTGAGTTGCATATGGCAACATCCTCTAAGGCCAAAGGTGGCTCCAAGAAAAAGAATTGGGTTAAGAAAAGAGGACCAACTCAGTCTCAGCCTGCTAAAAGAGCAAGAGCAGAACAACAAGGAAATAACAAACATCCCAAACGTTTCAATGTTGCAAAAGTGAAATACTTTAACTGTGACAAAAAGGGTCACTATGCTAAGGATTGCACCGAGCCTCCTAGAAAGGCATTTCACAAAACTCAAACTAGTGAACTTTGTTTTTCTAGTTCAGTATTTTTGACTGAATCTAATCCTTTGTGGATTGTTGACTCGGGAGCAACTGACCACATAACGAGGGAACGCAATTCTTTTGTGGAGTTTCGGCGTATTTCACGTGGAACAAAGTGGATTTATGTAGGCAACAACAATAAGGTTGCTGTTGAAGGGATCGGTACATGCAAGTTAGTCTTGCGTGGTGGTCGACACCTACTACTACATGATGTCCTCTATGCTCCAGGAATTCGCCGGAATATTATTTCTGTTATTGTTTTGCTTAGGCTTGGATTTAGCTTGTTTTTTCATGACAATTCTGTCAAATTGACTTTAGGTTCAACTTTATTTGGTTTTAGTCATGTGACCGGAGGTTTTATTATTATAGATTTGGATTATGATTCATTTAATAATAATGCTAGTTTTTCTATGTTTGCTTCCTCAAATAAATATGATAGTGATGTAAATATATGGCATGCTAGACTTGGTCATATTGGCCAACAAAGAATGCAAAGGTTAGCAAAACAAGGTTTGCTTACTGGCATTGAACATGTGGAATTGTCCACTTGTGAAAGTTGTCTAGCAGGAAAATCTGCAAGAAAACCCTTCGGTAAAGCGACTAGAGCTGAATATCCCTTGCAATTAGTCCATTCGGACATCTGTAGGCCTATGAATGTCAGGGCTAGGCATGGAGCGTACTATTTCATCACATTTATAGATGACTACACTCATTTCGGTTATGTCTATTTAATTTCCCATAAATCAGAAGCAATAAGTTGTTTCCAACGCTATATGAGCTTAGTAGAAAATCAATTAGACAAGAAGATAAAAGTTCTTCGAACTGACCGGGGTCGAGAGTACTTGTCAACTCAATTTAACGAGTTATGTGATGGAAAGGGAATTGTTCATCAGTTGACTATCCCAAATACTCCACAACAAAATGGTGTTGTCGAGAGAAGAAACAGGACGCTTCTAGAAATGGTTAGGTCAATGATGGCACAAGCTAACCTCCCAATTAGTTATTGGGGTGATGCATTGCTTACAGCTACCTATGTACTTAACCGAGTGCCTACAAAGTCAGTTGCAACCACTCTATATGAGTTATGGACTGAAAGAGCACCCAACCTAAGTGTATTAAGACCTTAGAGTTGCGCTGCCTATACACATGATTCTTCTCACAAACATGGCAAATTAGGCCCGAGAGGAAAGAAAAGTATCTTTATAAGATACTCAGAAACCTCTAAGGGTTATGTGTTTATAGGTCAGCAAGACAGTGGGAGCGTAACTGAATTTGACTCACGAGATGTCACATTCTTAGAGGATGAATTTCCTAAAAAGGGAGAGGTAGGTCAAGACCTAACCTTGTTTGAGATAGAGGATCAAGATGTACAAAGATCACTTCATTCGAGTGGGAGAAATTTAACTGATGATGAATTAGTTTCATATCAACAACCTCCTCCATCATCGGATGTGAATGTAAGTAATCATTTGACATCAAACAGTGACCAAATGGATCTTGTTCCAAGTGGGAGCGAGATGGTCACTGATCTTGTTCCAAGTGGGTGCAGGATAGATGTTCTTGATCCAAGTGGGAGCAACGTTGATCCAAATGGGAACAACGAAGAAGAATCACAAAAAGGACGTGGTTTACGTAAAAAGATTCCCCGCAGACGATTTGATGTCGAAGGTGCTGAACTTTTTATGTTGTTCTTACAAGTAGAAAACGAGCCTAAAAATGCAAAAGAGGCTCTCCCATGCCCTTCTAAGGAAAAATGGATAAAAGCAATGGAAGATGAAATGGAGTCAATGAGAGTCAACAAAGTCTGGGAACTAGTTGATCTCCCAAAAGAACGCAAAGCTATTGGGAGCAAATGGGTTCTCAAGATTAAGCTCAAGGCTGATGGCACAGTTGAGAGATATAAGGCTCGACTGGTGGCGAAAGATTATACACAACAAGAAGGAATAGACTACGAAGAGACTTTCTCACCTGTTGTGCGATTTAACTCAATTCGCCTGATTCTAGCTATAGTAGCAAGTTTAGATCTTGAATTACATCAGATGGATGTAAAGATTGCCTTTCTCAATGGAGAATTAGATGAAGAAATTTATATGGAACAACCCGAATGTTTCATTGAAAAAGGCCACGAACAAAAGGTTTGTAGACTTTTGAAGTCTATTTATGGCCTCAAACAATCTTCAAGGCAGTGGTATATACACTTTCAAAATGTGATCATATCGAATGGTTTTACTATGGTTAATGAAGACCATTGTGTTTATACCAAGAGATCAAGAAATAAGCTTGTAATTCTGACATTGTATGTCGATGATATACTTATAGCTGGAAATGATAAGGAGTTATTAAACGAGGTAAAGGCCTGGTTGCCGTCTCAATTTGAGATGAAAGATATGGGTGAAGCTGCATATATTCTTGGAATCAAGATTTCAAGAGATCGTCTAAGAAACTATTGTATCTCTCTCAGGAGAATTACATTAAGAAAATTCTTGAACGATTTAATATGCAGAATAGCAACCCAATTGACACTCCAATCAGCAAAGGCCATAACTTGGAAAATCATTTGTGTCCTCAGACTCCTGAAGAGACAGAAAAGATGAAGCGAGTGCCTTATAGAAGCGCAGTCGGATGTTTAATGTATGCTATGGTGTGTACTAGACCTGTATTTGTCAAGCAGTTGTGTAGTAAGTAGATATCAGTCCGATCCAGGTCCAGCACATTGGCAAGCAGTAAAGAGGATCATGAGATATTTGAGAGGAACAGATAACTACGCACTTTGTTATCAAGGCAGCAAAGATTTGGGATTAGTTGGATACACTGATGCTGATCATGGAGGAGATTTAGACGAGAGGAAGTCTACCTTAGGATATGTCTTCTTATTTAGTAATGGTGCCATATCATGGAGGAGTAAGAAGCAATCATGTGTAGCACTATCCACGATGGAAGCCAAATATGTGGCTCTGTCAAAAGCAACAAAAGAAGTTGTTTGGTTGAATAGGCTCTTCAAAAGCTTGTTGGGTAACACTGATGATGAACCAGTGTTGGTCTACTGTGATAGTAAGGCTGCAGTTGATGCAACCAAGAATCCTAAGCATCATTGTGATACTAAGCACATAGATATCAAGTATAACTATGCAAGAGACATGTATAAACGCAAGAGGTTGAACCTGGTGAAAATATCTACAGAAGATATGGTAGCAGACCCATTGACCAAGCCTTTAGCTAGAGATGCATTTATGAGACACACTAGGTCTCAAGGCTTGCGTAGACTTTGAGTGATTTTGTATTATTCTTTGTTTTTCCAGTTGTTCACAAAACTATGTTCTTTGGATAATCAATAAAGTTGATTTACTTACATACATAGTCATGATTTATTGAGGGTTTAGTACATTCTTCAATTATATTAATAGTATGTCTGGTAGACAAGAGGTTGGCCTTCTCACACAGGCAACCGCCTCCTTATCTTAGTGATAAGTGGAGATGAGACTTGATTTTAAGAAAAATTATCAAATGGATAATTTGAGAGCGATATACTTAAAATCAATACAGTCGTTTAAATAATAACATAAGGTTACTAAGGTGAAAGGATGTTCACCTAGTCTACTTAGTGAGCTAGATGTGAGTTTAAGAAACTCGAATTTAGATACGTATGGTGTTTGAATTTCATCTATACAACATTCTTTAAAAAGACATACGCTCCTTAAGGAAAGGAGAAAAATGTTGTAGCACATGTTTCATACCATGTGTGCTAATCTCGACCTTGGGTTAACATAAGTTTGATCTCAACTTACTGTTGCGTGAGACCCAGATCCTTTATGCTGGCTCAAATTATGTACCCTCAGTAACTCCGATCAGATACTTGAGACTTAGTCTAATGTTAGCTATCTTAGTGTGTTTCCAAAAGACCATGAAAATGGATGCGGTCTGGCGGGACATATCTAGAAAAGCACTTGAGCTAATGTTAAAAGAATCATGAGAAGAGGAAGATCATTAATGGAATCTCATTAATTTTGTATTCACAGGTGCACCAGTTATAACTTATGAGTTATAATTGTGAATACATAAAAGTGATATTTGAGATTTTGAGAGGATATCAAAATGTGATTCATATGATCTAGGGTATTGCATACTTTATAATCTACTTGCAGGTTTGCACTCGACGAGAGGCTATATACTCCTAACAGATGTATAGCACGTAGCTCTCACAGTATACTGGTCGCACGGTCTATTTCACTGTATGTATATTTGTAGAGATGAGATGAGAATATGTTTCTCATATTGTAAGAGCACTCCCATTATGTGTGAGTGGGAGATGTTGGATTTATCTGAATAAAAGAGTCCACCCATAAAGGGGTGCTCTTAATGTCTATCCAGGTAAAAAGATAATTTACCTGATAGAGTCCTACAAGAGGACAACTACTGTATTATACAGTTATAAATACAGTAGTAATAGGCTCAGATAAAAATACTGATTTCTATACAGCTCTTCTTCCTATCTCTCTCTCAAATAAACTAGTGTTTAGACTGTGGATAAAGGGGGTTGATCCGTCAAGCACGTGACAACTACCGACGGCCTGTAATTCCAGCCACGGTTCAAGATCCTACCGCTTCCGCTTACGAGAACAACAAGTAAATTCTCGGTTTATGTTTAAACAATCTATTTAGTATAGATTTGTGATATATGCATGTATGTATCCCTTCACATTGAAATATCAAATTGCTGGTACTATAATGATATTAGAGTTTAAACAAAATAGGATTGCGTTGTTAATAGAGTGTTTTGTGCATCAGTGCATGTTTGATTATGGTGCTGAAAGGGTGACAATATCCACCATCTCAACTTAGTACATATTTATTCTTTTTTACAAGGTATTCGATGCTTTATTTGTTCATCTACGAAAGAATTTCAATGTGAGATCACTATTTTGTATTAATTTGCTGCATTTTTACATTGCAATTTACTTCCGGTAGTCTCAAGTATCCCTCCGAACTGGCCTTTTTCCATTTCTCTAGTGCAAAGAAATCTTTAAAAAGGAAAATGCCTATTTCCATCATCTTCAAACTAATCTTCAAACTATTGCCGTTACCCTGATGGTGATCATGATCACATTGTAGCTCGTGAGGTATCCTCAGACACCCTAAACAACGAAATTTACATATCAGTCTTTTAGTCGAACAAGTATGAATAAAATGAAAGGAAATTAGTACCAGAAAGTAACTCATTCCTGATTCCCTCAAACATTTTCTTGGACCGAAAATAGTTTCTCTATCATAATCTTCCGGGGAACAGAACAAGATAGAATGAAGACAGCAGCATTATACATGTTTTACCAATCGTGATCTAGTAGTACAATAATTTAGAGTAGCGTACCAAATAACGTTCCAATACACACACTTAAAAAATGTTGGTTGGTAAAATCGTTTTAAGAGCAAAAGAAAGGAAGAAAAGGAACAAAGAAAATGTAATGGAAAATCTCACTTGAAGAAAAGACAATAGAAGCATGCTGAGAAGATCCTTAATCTGCTTGCGTGAAGGTGGATACTCTCCATTGTTGAACATCTTTGCTACAGAAGCAAAAATTTTACCTGAAGAACTAGCTTAATCATAGAATCAATTTTGATGGTGACAACATTAAATTTCGGCCTAAGCAACTCAGGCTGATCTATATTCTTGAGAAAATAACTTGAGAGAACAATAAATTTCTTACATAAAAACCATATAAGTGATTAATTAGTTTTATGATTTTTCCAGGAAGTACTAAATATAAGAAATACGTTGATAATATAACTGTAAAAGCAAGGAGAATTCAAATTGCAAAAGATGGAGTGATGGACAGGAAGATTACGTCAATTGGAGAAGTGATACAGCGCATGCAAATACCTGAATTCGGATTTGGAAATAACTCAGGATGTATGTATTATGATAATACTTTGATATACAAGATCATTATTGACTTATGTGTATATGGTAATATTTGACTTAGAGAATAGAGCATATGAAAACTGGTTTCAAGCAACTGCAAACTGAACCCCGCTAGTTGTGTTACCTGGAGTAATCTCATCTCTCTTTCAATTGGGAACCTAACGTTATGTAAGTAGGTTGTTATTCTTGGAATGAGATGTACTTTGAGGGGTTGATTGTTCAAGTCTACTTTTTTACCCATACATTATTCACATCTTTATGTGATTTACATATTCGGCCATCAATCATAACCGAAGAATAGAAAGACTGATTCCAACTAGTTAGACTTTCAAACCAGAGACTAGAACTTAAGCATTGGTGCATCAGTGTTAGGGTTCAGCTATGAACCACCTCTGCACTCTCTGATGAGCAATTCATACCCACATCAAACATTTTCTTGAATGGAGAATAGGTTCATTGTCATAAGCTTCTTCCAGGGCAATTACTCTGTAACTCCAAATAGAATACATAGTATAAAGCAGCAGCATTATACACCTATCAGTTTTCGACTTGGAGTACGATAGTTTGGAGTAGTATACTAACCAATATACCAGTGCAAACACCTTACAAAAATATCCTGATCATCCTGTAGAAATGAAAACGAAAGAAACGAAAGAATACCAAGAAAAAGAAATGGAAAAAATCACTTGAAGTTGCAATTTAAAACATAACCAAGCACAACTACAATTGGAATAACCTATCAGGAAATTGCAACCTATGTTAACATAGGCTACTATACTCTTCCACCCAGTACCAATGGCAACAGCAGATACTTTCTTGTACTAATTTCCTTTCATTTTAATGAACTCATTTTATTCATACTTGTTCGACTCAAAAGACTGATATGTAGAAGCAAAATGTTTTAACAATAGTACTCAACAGTCACCAGTTCTCTTTTTATTGTTTCTATAAATTCCTGCTAACTCCAGATCATCGTTTCAACCAATTAAGAGTAACTTAGGCCAACAATAACAAGTCCGTGGACATGTAATGGATCTTGAAATACTATTTGCGCAAAATGATTAGCAACCTTAAATTCACACTATTAAATCATGATCATGATTCAGAAATACAAAACATCTAGAGCAAGCTCTCTTTCATGATGATCAGAGAATTAAGACATTGCTACTTCAACATGATTAACTACCCACATCTTTTAGGCTACTGACAAGTATAATCCTAACCTTGTCTAACAACATCAAACCAGTTTCAAATACTCTTTACAAAAGTAAACACTGTTAAGTATGTTGGGATCAATACAAAACGAAATGGGCCAAAGATTACTGATGTGAAAAGACAACTGAAGCATGCGGAGAGGATCTTGGAAAGCTCAAGAACTCCTCTGCCATTTCAACATAATCCCGAGACACATCACTCCCTTCAAATCTAGCAACAATGACTAACTTTTCTAGCACCTTTGCATTCTCTAGCAAATATTTTACTAATGGCAATACAAACCTATTTTTACTTAGTGGTCCATGAAAGTGAATGATCTTGATGGTCTTCAGATGTAGCAAACAACTATGTTGATGGAAACTCCTTGTGTCTTCATTCTCATTAGTGAAACTAGATAGCAATGTCTGCAGGAAAAGAATCAGCTATATTTAACCAGTTTTCCTATTTAGGATAAAATGCAGAGGTGAAAGAATTTTTAGTTTCAAGGACCATGTCAAGTGCTTAGCAAATGTTACAAACTGATAAAAACAAAAGAGGCAAAAAAAAGTTTCAAAGCTTCATTGAATCTGATCTTGATCCTTTATCTCCTCGCATGAAGGCAAGTACTATCCCTTGTCAAATATATTTTTCCTACAGACGGAAAAATACTGACAGCAGAACTGGCTTACTCATGGAATCAAATTCGATAGTGACTATGAAATTTCTATCAAAGCAACTCAAACTGAACCATTATTTTTTTTAGGAAAATAAATTGTGCAAGCAACGCAACTCCTCTAAACGCCTTACATAGAAACTGAGTAATGAGTTTAATGATTATTTTCTGAATTACTTAAGACCGGAATATATATATCTATATATCCTCTAATTGTCTTAAAGTAATAGTTGTTTGATACTTATAACATGAAGTAACAGAAATAAAGGTCAAAGGAACTTACTCTTGATTGGTGATTTCCCCAGTCTATGACCATTGTCTCAAGATCAGCTGAACTGTGTAGCAAGCTGCAAAATCCAGGGAAGTCCAATTGTTCTAAGGCTGTGTTAAGTTTTAAATATTTCCGGCTTGATGGTGGAGACGACAATCCTTTCAACTCCAGTAGGGACAGAAGCTTATAAAATAGACAAACCAGAACATGTCAAAACAAGGAAATGCAACAGCTATCACTGTAATAAATGACATTCAAGTTGTTGGAATAATTCGTAAAAACAGCACGGACTATACTGCTGCATTTGCCACATTAAAGTGTTTAAGGTTGGTTTGAAAATCCAAAGTTGGACGTTTCATGTTTGAGCCCAAACTTAAACAGTATGATCAATGGGGGAAAAAAAGGTCTCTGCCATTGTTGGTCTGTCCTTTGCAAACTCCTTATTACATAGTTCATCATCCAAAGCTTGTTCAAAAGGACTTGTTTCAATCACCTGCCACTGTCTAACCAAATTTTCCAAGAGAATGTAATTCTTTAACATTGTTAGCATTATTTATTGATGGTCCAATAGCAATTATTACAAAAAAAAAAAAAAAAAATACTGAATTTAGGAGAGTGAAGAGTACGAATAAACCTCGACGCAATATGGACCCAATTCAAGATTCTCGACATGGGCAACACTGTGAAGGAGTTCCTTGAAGCAACTACACACCCTCTTCAATTCGTCTTCTTTAGCACAATACCATAAGTCGGGTTCAAACTCAAGGACTGCAGTGACAAGTGAAGCTACATTTCTCAGCAGCAAGGTCATCCTACCACATGACCCCAGAATTTGCAAATCTTTAACATATGGGGCTAATATTTCCAACAAATTGTCTCCAGAGTTTACTAGGATCAACTTTGTCAGCTTCTCGGAGCTGATTTCCAATCGATGAAGGCCCCAAACCCACTCTAATTTTAAAAACTCCAAGTTAGGACAACCAGATAGTAACTTTTCCATATCCTCATCTGTCAACTTCACTCTCCCAATGGAAAGAGAAATCAGACTAGTCCAACTAACACTACCAGAAGGGTTCAGTTGGCAATCAGATAAAACCAATTTCTTCAACGACGAATTCTTAAATGCGAACTCAGGAAACTCATAGGAACGGTTTTCATCATCACAACAGTCTAATAGAAGCGTACAATCTTCAACAACTGCAGACTGAGTAGCAAAATATACCCAGAGATCAACATCTGGAGCGTGACACTCATCGTACCAGAAATCCACACTGAATTTTTGTATTTTCTTGAAAGACCTCGAATCCAAAAGCACTTTATTGATGCAAGAACTGTTTTCATTGTCGTCGTCCTTGGAAAAATGGAGTGATATAGGAACAGACTTCCAAAGAAAGCGCCATCTCGTAGAGAGTACACTGGTTCTTGCAATTTCCTTAGTGTCACATAATAAGGAGAGAATGTGAAGTCGCACTGAGTCAGGCAAGTCGCTTAGTCGGTCTTTTTTCACCATGACTTTCCTGATCTTCACCATTAAAACTTTTGTATTGCAATTTCCTAGAAGTAGTCAAAGCAAGTTAGGGTTCAAAATTGTATTTTTATTATGAGTAATTGTTTATCTCACGGTTTCGAAATGTTTTCTTGCTGAGGGTATCGGAAACAGCCTCTCCACCTTGATGGGTAAGGTCCGATACATCTCATCCTCTCCGCACCCCACTTGTGGGATAAGACTGTGTACTTGTTGTTGTTGCAATAATTGTTTATCTACTAAATGATCTTTTGATATATCCTCTATGGTATTGAAATATTTTCTTGTTTTTCAATAAAACTTTAAAGCTTGATATTTAGAATCTCTTTTTTTCACATTAGTCTGTTTTTTTTTTCTTCATATTTTCCAGGTGACTATAGACATATCACCTAATCAAGAATTACACATACAACACATTGAGCAAAATGAATAAGTAAAAATGCATAAGAGAAGTAAAAGTGATTACCCTCACAATAAGATATAAATATAAAATCTTCTATTGCATAATGTTACATCGGAGCTTGCCGTACGTTAGCGGGAAGTGGTACTGTAAGGGATTTGAGAGGGATTTCATATGTATGTTTTAGCTTAAAAAATAAATTCACGTGTTGGTGGTGGGGTCATCTGTTTTGTTTTCTTTAAAGTTTTAATAAATGTATGTAGGAGGGAAAATAAGGAGGGAAAACCTATTTTAAAATTTTGAGATGTTTGGTCAAGTTTCTAGGAGAAAATAAGTATTTTTGAGTGGCAGCAGAAGCTATTTTTAGAGAAGAAGCTGAAAAAAGTAGCTTCTTGAAAAAATAAGTGTTTTTGATTATTTGGGACAAAAATACTCATTTCAAACTTCCATATTTAATCGAATTAATATTATTATATATTCATTTTCGTAATTTGGTAATTTTGTCAAATATTGGTCAAACACAAATTAATAGCAAAAGTACTTCTCTAAAATTTGGCCAAACATAAACTGCCTATCTCGTAAAGCACTTCTTTGAAAATCACTTCTCAAAATAAGCTGATTTTGACAGCTTGGAAAAACATGCTCTAAGTTGCCAAAAGGGTTTTTTTTTTTTCAAAAATAACATTTCACCGTAATCATATTTTTTTCTTACATAGCATAGCACTCCCTTTATTTTAAAAATTATATGGCATAGCACCCCCTCCTTTGAACTCTACCTCAAAATAAAAAACCATAGGTTCCACTTGCCCCCTCCCCCGCCACTGCCTGCAGCAGCACTGCAGTCCGGCGGTGGCTGGTGGCCAAAAAACTGAAAATCGCCAGATCTCGACGGGATTGCTTATTTTATGTCACCGGAGCTTTATTATTGCTAATTTTATTTAAATCATTGTTTTTGATAATTTTATACACATAAATCTATCAAAAAATAATATATTATACATGTATATACATAGAAAAATGCATATGCAAGAAGAAAAATATAAAAATATACACAAAAAAAAATTAAACTTTCTACAAACATCCATAATAGTGCACAAATCTAAAAATTTATACAATTTTATTCATTGTTCAGACACTCATATACAGATTTATACAGCTTTATACACATTTTTAGAAGTGTATAAACTATATTTATTCATTATATATACATACATATACATATTTATACAACTTATACATGTTTACAGAAGTGTTAAAACTTGTATAAAATTGTATAAACTCGTAAAAAAAAAAATTGTACAAATTGTACCCACATACATATTTTTATATCACTGGTTATGACTTTTTGTCCCTACTTAAGAATGGCTTAGCAAAATAGTCTTGAAGACATCACTTCAAGTTATAAATTGACAAGTGCTGCCACTTCGGTAAATATAAAGGGCAAGTGCTGCATGCGAAGAGATTAAAAGGGTGAGTGCTGCAGAGGCAACACTTCAAGTTATCTGGAAGAATGTGGGAAGAGATAAAAGGGCAAGTGCTGCCTATGCAGGTAGGGGTCAAAGTCAAGTGTTGTCAAGTGCTGCCTAAGAGGCAACACTTACGAGAAAGAGAGGTCGGGGCAACACTTCAAATTATCTGGAAAAATGTGAAAAGAGATAAAATGTCAAGAGGCAGCACTTACTAGAAAGGGAGGGTGAGATACAACATTAATATAAAATTCCGTAGAGGTATTTCTGTCAGTAAGGCAAACCACTGTCTATGGTGTCATAGTTTTGTAAATTGACCCATAAAAGAAGCACCAAAATTCAAAATTAAAAAGTTATCAACCTTTATTTGGTGAAACTTTTTATTTATCAAGGGATAAATTTTCTTTATTTACACCATTTTTTCCGTGCCTTTGTACTTCAACTCAGATATTTATTATTTTGCTTAATTTTTTTTAATTTAGTAAATTTTATCGGGTAAATGGGAGATTACTTTATTTGGTTAAAAAATTAAAAAGATATTATTTAATGAAAGAAAATATTTATCGAGTAACTATCACTTATACGCTATGAAGTTCATTTAAGAAACAACAACAGATTTTGTAAAAATCATAGATGAATAACCATAATTGAAAATTTAGTAGGAAGATGTAGCATGCCACATCTTCTTTCTTGTAAGAAAAAGAGGAGTTTTAGGCCATAGTGACTTTTTGAAAAATATGGATAAACACTCCGATTTAGTTTCGGTTCGGCTTATCGGTTCCGAGTTGTTCAAACTTAAAAGAAACTGAAGACCGTTGGTTTTTCGGTCTCGACCAGTTCGATCTATCTGTCTGTTTTGGGCATTTTAGTTCAGAACTGGGACCGCATCCGACGATTCAATCGATACCATTCGAAACCGATTGGTTCCGGTCTGGTTCCAAAATTGATTCTTTTTTAAAAAAATCTTTGAGAATAGAGGTTTTTGGAGTAAAAAGTTTCAGAAAAATTCAAGAAAAATGATGGGTGAAATAAAAAGGTGTAAAAATTGATGATTTGCAAAATACATAGTCAAATTAAATACATACTAAAACGGCCTTAGTTAGTCATTTCGGGAGTTAGGACTCTGATTGGCGTACCGACAGTTTTAAAAGTTTTGTGTCCGTTAGCACTTGTCCGCATATTTGAGCTGATTCGGACCTCGTTTGGTAGGATTTTTTTAGAAGGTTTCCGTTTCAGTTGTTGGTAAAGCTGAAAAGAGGTTTTCGAGCTCGATTTGAGTAAATGAGCTCCGATTCAAAATGAGAAAGTTGATTTAGGTTCGTATGATCATTTGTGATTTGTGGGAACTTTCAGAAGTAAATTCTTAGGTCGTTCGAACAGTTTCGCTAAAATTCTGAAAGTTAAGCAATCAACCTTATTCTATGGGACCGGTATCTTGGGTTCCTGAGATCCGATTTGAATTACGTTTTCTCAAGCATGTCACACAAGTGTTGTATGACTTGTGTATAAAATTTGGTATCGTTCTAAGCCTTGTAGGGTCCCATTTGGACCCGAATTGCAAATCAGATGTTGCTGGCGCGAAAAGTTGCACTGTAGCAGCTTATTAAATAGTATAAATTCAGCTTTTCAGCTCAGGTTTAACTCAAATTCAGTCCATCGAAGTCGTTTCTAAGAAAAATCTAAGTGTCAAATTGTTAGAAATCATCATGTATCAATCCTATAATATTCAATTGCTTTAACTCACCTATAATTTCTTGAAATTGAGTTAGAACCCCAAATTTATGAAATTAAGAAATTTGATGAAATTGAATTTATGAAAATCAATGATACCATTTGACTCGTGGTATTATGAGGAATCCAAATGTATTGTTTATGGGTTTTCGGCTAAGCCCGACCCAGAGGTATTTTGATAATTTTTCTTGCATCATCTAAAAGTTAAATACTCTTTCTTCGGGCACTTATAAGTGCGAATATGTTTCTTTGGCTCAAATTATTCTGAGGAACGTCGGACATGAAAGGAAATTGTTCAGTAGCTATTCTGATCTAGGACTTGAGGTAAGTAAATATATCCATTTTTAACGGCCTTTGACTTTATGGATATTCTATTCACGCATTCTTTACATGAGTAGCTGCAGACAGGGCGTACTTATTATGCCACAATCTTGAAACGCATTCATATCTTATATTTTCTAGGTATGGACTGTTCTGTCTAAGGGTGTTCATTCGGTTTTTTGGTTCGATTTTTATCTATTCTGTTTCAATTTCTTGGTTTTTGATTCTGAAAAATCGCAATCTATTTTGGTTTTGGTTTGGTTTTCCTCTTTTCGGTTTGGTTTTTTTGTTTAGTTTTTTTGTTTTTTCAATTATGTCATATAAGATAAAATTTTAAAACATTATACATGAAAGCATATCAATGAATGTCTAAGCGTAAAAATATAAAATATAAAGTCTAAATCATATTCCTAGTTGTAAAGAGAACTTACAATTTAAGAAATAGATGTTGATGGAGGTACGTACATTGTATTTAAAAAACTTTAGTCAAGAGCTTCACAAGTGTTATACCATTATACAAAGAGGTGTGATCATAAATAAAGTACGGAAGACAGAAAAAATGAAATATTCAAACTCTAACACTCTTAAACATGTAGTATATGTTAAGAAATAAGAATAAAAGTATATGTTTAATATATATAATTCAGTTCTTTTTGATTTTTCAGTTTCTATTTATTGAAATCCAAAACCAAACAAAAAAATCAAAATTTTAAAATCTTATATCCACCCCAAACCAATTAATAAAAAAATCAAACCAAAAATTTAATTCGGTTCGATTTGGTTTTTAGATTTAATCTGAACAGTGTGCACCTTTAGTTATGTCATATACAGAGTGCAGGAGTATTCCGCCTCAGCTTTATAGTATATCAGCCTATCAGGTGCAAGAGTATTCCGCCCCAGGAGCTGGAGTATTCCGCTCCACTTAGTTATCATATTGTATTCTTCTCGAATGCATGAATATTCTGCTTCTGGATGGGATTACGGGCACATGTGACCCTATTACATCATATTTCATTTCATTTCATACCATTATGTGACTTGACTTGTCGTACATGACTGTTGTCTGATTATCTGTGCATTGCTAATTTGTTGGTTGTTGTTGCTCTGTTTTTCTGGCTAGCTTGCTTATCCTTCGGATTAGTTAGTTATTCCTCGCTTACTGCTCCTTATGATTCACTTCCTATCTGTTTCTTCTGTCTTTTCATTTCGGCAAATTTCACTCCAGGACCCAGCCAACAGCGCAATAAGGAGCTAGGACGTTCTCAGTTGTCTGTGGTGAGCCAACTTATTCATTGAGGCCAGCAGCCATAGTTATCATAGTTGTATCTCATTTTGCACCCTTCGGAAGATGTACATTTTTTTGTTGGAGCTCTTAGATGTCTGATCTTGAAACGTCTAAACCTATATATATGGGTTGTTAGCTGTATTTCTTCAGACATCTTGTATTTAAGCATATCTTTTATATATATATATATATATATATATATATATATATATATATATCAGGTTTTCTTGGGCTATCCTATTTCCTTTTAAGTAAAGTTCACTTTATTTTCAAGTCAATTTTATATCATTTAAATGGATTTAGTCGATAGGGTTCGCCCGACAGGTCTATGGGGAGGTAGTCGGGTGCTCGTACAGCCTAGCCTAAAATCCATGTCGTGTCACATACTTATAAAAACAATCTCAAATTTTCAATTATTTTTACTGGCATTTCTTGAGGAATTGGTGGTAATCCTTGTTCGTCTTCACTAACTTCATTCCCCTCACTCCTAGTTAATAGAACTTTGTGGGCATATATTATGTATTCTATTATATTTTTCTCGCAATCTAAAATTTCTTCGCTCCGCTCTAATCCTATCTATGAATAATATTATAGTCTCCAATGTTTCTTCCTACAATAAGTGTCTATAATATCCAAGTTGCAATCTCCCTTAGCTAAAAGTGCTTTCTGAGGCAACTGGTGATGCTTGAATTGTTAAAATATCTTGCGATATTTTTCTATAGAACTGAATTGTGCTTGTTGATTGTTCCTGTATTGCAGTAGTTGATCACTCCCAAATTATTCAACATTTTTTTGAGTGTGAAGTAAATAAACACCGATCTCGTTGAAGACCCATATCTTATTTATTTGGTTGTTAGAAAAGCCTTAGATTAAGGCTAGCAAAAGTGTTCATCCCTGCTACTCTTTTACCCAATTGAGTTGAACGTGAACGGGTTGAAGGTGGAGGTGCACTTGGAACAACATTATCAGTTGCACTTGATTTTTAACCTGTCACTTCTATAGCTTGTATAAATCTACTGGAAGTGTGGAAATACCTGTTGACATGCTTCCTCTACACTTGATTTTTCATCAGAAGTAATTTCTAATACTCGATAAACCTCTCTAATAAGCACTTCAGTAGTTTTTAAAAAATGGATGTAATACAGAAGCAAATATAATGAAATTGGGAAAAAATATTTTTTAAAATTTCTCAATCATTTGACTAATAGCAGATTGGTAACCAGGCATATTTTTATATTTTTTAAGTACGTCTGTTATTCCAGCTATATAATACAATATGGTAGGAAACAGTAGGATAGTATTGGTCAGAAAATTCTTTAGTTGCAAGCCAAAAGTTTTCAAATTTAAGAAGATGTAATACAAGATCTCAATCTGTGTCATTAAAGTGGTACTCTTCACTCACATGAGAATTAAATATGTTAGATATAAATTTTCGGAATTGGTAAGCAACTGACAAAGAATCATAAATAGTGTTCCACCTAGTTGCAACTTCCTTTAGAATTCTTCTAGCTTTAAGGTCTTCTTTTCTACACTCTTCTTTAAATTCCTGATATCATTCTGGTTTTTTAGATTTAAAAATGTAACAAATAGTGCATCTCACCTTTTTCATAATATCATCAAACAAGTTAATCTCATCTTGTACAACTAAATTATATATATATATATATATATATATATATATATATATATGTATAACATTCACAGAGGTGGATCCATATAGGGAATTGTGGTGCTCGAGCACCCACTACTCGACTCGCAGCATGTACATTTATATGTATAATTTCATGTAAAAGTATATATATTTGTGTAAGCACCCAATGAGCAAACTGATAAGCTAGTGAAAGTTGTTTAGCACAAACTTTGAACACCCCAAGATCGTGAGTTCAAGTTTTGCTGGACACATTTATTTTTCACTCCTTCTATTAATGACTTTGAGCACCCATTAACCTAAAATGCTGGGTCAGCCACTGAACATGTACATCTAACATGAAATGATTTAGCAAAAGAGGGTTCATCTTTGATCTTGAAATTCTAATAGCATAATCATTGTCTGTAGCATTATAAAGAGTTATTTTGTCATTAATAAAATATATCTTACAAATATCATTTACTTCCTAAGAAATAAATGTTCCCTTATGTAGTTCATCAACATATGTATATGCTAATTTATTTCTATATTACCCAATTAGGATATAGCCAATGACCTGTAAGTGTTAAATACTTATACCTATTAACATTACGACTCATATTAGTAGTAATACAAACTCTAGTATCAAAGTGATAAAACATAAAACGTAAAAACTATCTATATTTATTTTTAAATTTAATAATATCACTTCTAATAGTAGTTCTTGGAAAACCTTGAAAAAATGGACTACATACGATTTGAATATAATGAATAAAACCAATACAAAGAAGGAAAAGTAAACGATCCTTCACCGCAACCATTTTTGTCATACTTCCACATTTTTTTCTTATCATACTGAAAAAGCCCCCCGGTCACTGGGTTAATTTCTTGTTGAATTCCATTACCTCATGATAGAACCATCCTATTCCCTAAATGTATGCTCCCCCCGAACCTAGCGGCCATTCTTGTCCTATTATGATGGGCACAGTATTAAAATCCTAAACTTTAATACAAAGATTACACTCAATGGACTGAGTTTTATGATTTTTCGTTATAAAAACTTTAGATAGTATTATCATTGTGAAGGGGCTCCACTAGGAGGTATGGGTGCCATTTCAGATTCAGTTTCTTCAGGTGGACTAGGTTGAAAATGACTAGTAGATGTTTCATCTAAATTAACCCCTTGGGTGCTACCAAATTCTTGATATTATGCCTCTAATATTTCATTATTTAGTGTGTCATTAAAATTATCGATATCATGATAATTGTTGCGACTCTTCTACATGAGTAAAATCATCTATATAAGCAGGAGCACTAAAAAACTACCAATTAATTTTTAGCTTTATCTCCACGGCCACGTGTATTATTCTCCTCACGGTTACCATGTTATCTATGTCCACTAGTAAGTACTTTATAAATTCTAGACATTATAATTTTATGCAAAAAAATAATATAAGCTAGAAAACAGAAATATTAGTGCAAAAATTATAAAAGAGGGTAGGAACAATGTTAGTTTAGAGTACACTCAATACAAGATGGGAGGTGAATTGGGTAGATAATTTTTTTGCCTCTTTTTAAATTTTAAGCTAAGTTGTTAAATAGTTAGAACAGTTTCGTTAAACTTGTTCCAAGTGGTGTTCCAAATAAATTTAACAAAGTAATAAAAGCAATAGTAGACAAGGCAACACGATTTTAACGTGAAAAAAAAAACACCTTGGCTCAACAGTGTAAAAAACCACGACCCATACCCCTGTGGAATTTTCAACAATTCCACTGAACATACGAGCTAAAACCGGATTACAAAGGTAACCCCAAGGATCTACCCCTAAGCCCTTACACAACAATCCTAGACTGTTGCTACCCTTCCAAACTATCCTAGTTTAGAACACAAAGAACTTAACTCTAAGCCCTTTACCTAGTGGGATTTTCAGTCCAGATTACAACTTCAAAAAAGTGCCTTTTAAAAGCTGAACGAGATTACAATTTAGTTCCTAATATAAGAACTAAGGGCTGGACTCAAACAATTTAAAATGACTTGATGAAACACTTGTCCAGAACTGTTCCAACCCGTTCCAACTGCTTCAGAACTTTTCTCTCTTGAGCGCTCAATTTCTCTTTTGCTGAAGTGTTTTGGACGCCTAATTTCAATCTGTACATGGACTCCTTTTATAGATTAAGACCTGATCAGTAAAAACAAAGTCCAAGTATATTAGGGATAACCATATAGCTTAAATTCTAATCCATTCTCCTTATCACTTTGGAATTGTTAGAATTCTACTCCAACTCCACTTATCTCTAACCAAGTCTTGTAGAAAACGAATGGCTGAAGAATCTTATAAAAAATACTTAGCTTAATCCACGCCACACAATCTAGTGATCCTTCTTCCCCTTTCTTCCAACTCACAAGTATCAAAGAGCTCTCCAAAGTCTGGATCATTAGCATACACCCCTTTCATGCTTTTAAAACCCATGAGCTTGGACTCTAAAGTATTAAACAACACATGTCTCCTTGATTGAAGCACAAACGTCCTTGACAAAGCATCCGCCACAACATTTTCTTTCCCCCTTTTTTAATGGATGACATAAGAAAATGTTTCAAGGAATTCCACCCATTTAGCATGTTTCACATTCAACTTCTATTGAGTTTTGAGATGTTTCAAAGATTGGTGGTCGGTTTTGATTATAAACTCCTTTGACCAAATATGGTGTTGCCAATTGGCCAATGCCCTCACCAAAGCATACAACTCCTTATCATAAGTGGAGTATTAGGCGGTGGCCCCCTTAAGTTTCTCAATAAAATAGGCAATGGGCTTTTGATCTTGCATCAATACGACTTCAATTCCCACTTCACTTGCATCACACTCAACTTCAAAGGTTTTATCAAAATTAAAAAATTGAAGAAGATGTGTAGAGCTAAGCACTTATTTCAATTTCACAAAAGCTTCTTCTTGTTCTTTTCCCCACACAAATGGCTTATCATTTCTTATCACTTCGATCAATGGTGCGGCTATGTTACTAAACCCCTTCACAAATCTCCTATAAAAACTACCCAATCTATGAAAACTTCTCACATCACCAACGCTTTTAGGAGTTGGCCAATTCTTAATTGCCTCCACTTTAGTCTCATCAACTTCCACACCATTTGCACTCACCACAAAGCCAAGAAATACAACTTTATCAACACAAAAGGAGCACTTTTTCATGTTATAAAATAATTGCTCCTTTCTCAAGACATCAAACACTTGTTTCAAATGATTAACATATTCATCAAGAGATTTGTTATAGATAAGAATGTCATCAAAGTATACTATAAAAAAAAATTAATGAAAGATTTAAGTACATGATTCATCAGCCTCATGAAGGTTGAAGGAGCATTGGTCAAGCCAAAAGGCATGAAAAGCCATTCATAGAGATCAAAGTTAGTTTTGAAGGCCGTCTTCCACTCATTACCCGGTTTCATTCGGATTTGATGGTGACCACTCCTCAAATTGATCTTGGAAAACACACAAGATCCACATAATTCATCAAGCATATCATCCAATGTAGGAATATGATGACGATACTTTACCGTTATCTTGTTGATGGCTCTACAATCCACACACATGTGCCAAGTCCCATGTTTCTTTAGCACTAGAAGGACCGGGACCATACATGGACTCAAGCTTTCTTTCACAAGTCCTTTTTCAAGCAACTCCTCCACTTGTCTTTGAAGTTCTTTAGTGGCTTCCAGATTGATTCTATAGGTGGCCTCGTTCGGCAATTGTAAACCCAAAACAAGGTCAATTTGATGCTCAATGCCTCTTAGTGGTGGCAATCCACTAGGCAACTCCTCCGGAGGATGTCATTATAACCATGCAAAAGAAAAAAAATAGAACTAGGCAACGAAGAGGTCAGTTCATTAGCAAGAAAAATATGATCTTTGTGCATGAGGAGGATCAAAGACATCCCCTCCTCTCATCCCAACACTCCTTTCTTGACAAAAGTATACTCAGTCTTTCTTTTGTTTCCTCACTCTTTTGTGTGGTTTCTCCCACTCTTTTACTTCCTTCAACTCCCTATTTCTTTTCTTTCTCTCTCTTTTCCTTCTACTCATATTTCTATACCCCTCACTCACTTGAGCCGGAGTCAATGGCTTAAGTATATACATTCGCCCCTCCAACTCCAAAGCATACGTGTTAGTTTTGCCATCATGCTTTGCTAACTGATCATATTTCCAAGGTCTACCAAGCAAAATGTGGCAAGCTTGCATTGGAACTACATCAAACAATATCTCATCTTGGTAATTTCCAATCTTGAATTTAATCAAGGCTTGCTTGGTTACCTTCAATTCCCCACATTCATTCAACCATTGTAGCTTATAAGATTGTTGGCGTTTCCTAGTAGGAAGCTTGAGTTGTTCAATCAACGAAGCAATTGCTACATTAACATAACTCCTACTATCAATGATAAGAGAACAAATAGCACCTTGGATCCTACAATGAGCATGAAACAAATTCTCCCTTTGATCCAAGTCCTCCTTTACTTACACCCCCTTATCCTACTTACAACAAAAGAATCAATGTTTTCATCTTCAATATTCTCACTCTCTTCTTCCCCCCCCCCCCCCCCCAATCAAAGTCATTTTCACAAGGCAAATCATCATCTATCTCCTCTACATAACTATCATTCATTTTATAATCCCCATTAGCCAAAGCAAAATGGCTCTTTGATTGGGACAATCCCTCATCACATGGCCTCGTCCATTATATCTAAAACACTGAATGGAAGATAAGTTTTTGGGTGTAGCTTTGTTACCTCCTATCTTTGGTTCATCCTTAGGCTTGCCTTTGTCAAATTTATTCTTAAACTCTTTCCTTGGTTCTTTTGCTTTGTCCCATTGTGAAGAGGATTTTGAATTATCTCTTCCTTTGTTCCAATTGGAAGTGGTGTCTTTGGACTTGTAAGACTTGTCCACCTTGAGCCCTTTCTCCACCTTAAGTGCTGCTTGAAAAACATCATACAAGGTTTCAAAAGTGTGTAATTCCATTGGAGAAGAGATTTCTCTATTTAATCCCCCCTAAAACCTTGCAATGAGGAGTCGGTCCTCATCATGGATGTTAGCCCTTATTATTGTCTTTTCAAACTCATCAAAGTTTTCCGGACCCTTTGCTTTCTTGCCTCAAGTTGTAGAACTTCTTGAGCAACTCTTTATCATAGTTCTTGGGTATAACCAATCTTCCATCATTGTCTTCAATGCTATCCATCCACCATCCTCAAGTAGTCTATGAGCTTCCCTTTGTCTAAGCTTGGATTCCCACCAAGTAGAAGCATAGCCTTCAAATTGAGTAATGACATACTTGACCTTTGTAGCATCTTGTAAATTGTTGGTTTGGAAGGTCCTCTCCATTTTGACCACCAATTCAAGATAATCTTTCGGATCACTACCTCTTTGGAAAGAAGAAAGATTGATCTTGATAGTATTCAACCCCCTATCTTTATCATGTTGTCTTCGATATCCACCTTGACCACCATAGTCATAGTTATTCTCTTCACGGAATGGCCTTCCTTGATATCCTTTCCCAAATCGACCACCACAATCCCTATGTCCCCCTTGTTGTGCTCCTAAGGGATAATTGTATTGGTCATTATCTTCAAGTGAGTGGTAAGACTCTTCATCATGATGACGTCCCAATTGTTGGTGCGTCACACCTTCACGCCTTGGTGGATCATACCTTGGAGGGTCATGATTTTGAGAACCATAAGAAGGATCCTTTGCTTGAGGAGTATCATTTAGAGAATAAGTATCTTGGACAATCAAATAAGAGTAATGACCACTAGCATGAGAGAGTTTACTAGGACGATCACCCCGCACCCCACCGATTGGAGGTGTATCAACCACTTGCTTTCCCGTTTCTTGGAGCCTAGACTTACGAGTTAGGTCCTCAATAGTGTTCTTGATCCCATTGACTTCATCATACAAGCCATCCATCCAAGCCATTATGGCTTGAAACATGATTTTCGCTTCCATGTTAATTTCACTTTCCTTTTAGGACATGGTACCTACAAACAATAAAAAAAACAACATTAGTAGAAAAAAGTCATCACCAATTCACTCCCTAAGTGTTTATACTTGTTTGATTGCACACAATTCACTCGTGTTTACACTCAATTATTGACTTTTGTTCACTCTAATATTCTCACCACACTTGCCTTTTACCTCTCTTGGCGAAATTCAAGTTGCTCTTCACACTCAATCCAATCTTTGGCAATTGAATCAATCCAATTCGGGGTAGAGTGGAGTTGATGTGTCAAAGAATAGACAATTAAAGCTAACGTACGGAAATTAGGGAAGTCAATGAAGTAGAAAAGAGAAAAACTCGAATCGAATTGGCACGAAACGATGTTGGAATTGGATAAATTTTGTGTGTGATCTAGAAACTTACTATATTTGATGATGAGAATGGAGTTTGGATTATTTGAAGTTGTTTAGGGACTGTTCTGAGCTCTCTGTCTAGGAACTGTTTTCAGGAGCTGGCGCGTTCGCGTATGATCAGTCGCGATTGCGATAAAGAAGTCGACAGCCTTGCGTGATAGCATGTAAACAGTTCGCGATCGCGAAGAACAATAAGACAACAGGACTGTGCAATCACGTATGAAAGCGCGCGATCGCGAGGTCTTCTGGGTTTTTGAAGAACCCGATTTTCTGAATTTTTTTTTCACTTGAATCTTCACAAATCAGCTTGTTTTGTTACAAATTTTAGATATAAGCTCCTTATAAATCTGCTAACAAACCCCAATGATCTGTTCCTAAAAAATAATATCCAAATCGAAAAACCCTAATTCACTTGTTCAAGAAATTGAAGGACCCTAGATTTTGAATCTTCAAATTGGAGCCTCAAATGTTGTTTGTTGTTTGATTCCTTTCAAATAAAGCTTCTAGTATCAACAATCAACAACTTTCAATAATAATTTCATCCAAAGAAACCCTAAATTTATGACTCATTTTTTCTGGATTTTTTATTTATTTTTTAAATAAAATCAGATTTGATAAATCAAATCTTAGACAATGTTTGTAAGAACAAACTATTCCAAGCTCTGATACCAAATGATATGATCCTAAACACTATGAAATAGAAATAACAACAAAATAAGATAAAGAAAGCAAGACACAAATTGATTGATTGGAAAGGCAGTAACTAGGAGATAAGAACCTAATTACCTCTTAATATAAAACAATCAAGAACACCTATACTAGTGGACCCTCAATTGGATGAAATCCAATTACACATTAAAGTGCTTAAGCAACAAGCTTTAGCCAAATTATCAAAAGTCATCAATAATCATAAAAAGTCTCACCTAGATAATGAGCTTAAGGAAGCTTAAATAGTAGTCTTCCACATATGGCGTGAAATGCCATAATAACTCCTAAAGTGGGCTGAAATACACATTGATTAAACTTAAAATAGAAGGCTGAACATTCCTTAATGCTATCGCGTCTATAGAAGGCGCAATCGCGCAGCATTATGCACAAGAGCTTCGCGAACGCGGCCTAGGTCACGCATTCGCAAATAGTATTTCCATCAACCATTCTCTAGCTCTATGCAAACACTGTTGGCGCGATCATGCAAGCTTGAATCTTTGATTCCTTCGCGATCGCATCTGATTCTTCGCGATCGCGATGAACAACATTAGAACCAGAAATAGAGAGTTTGCAAACTGGTCCTGCACCACCCAGAATCTGCCCCAGTAGCTCCAGTTTTGAAAACATGCCCTGTAGCTCTTGCAACTCCTTCGCTTGGCTCCTTGTAAATGGTCTAGTCATGGTCCGGGTTGCATCACGTTCTCACGAGGACTATCGATTAACTACTAAATTAGACAGGTTCTAATTATCTAAACAAGAAGGTTTCACGAGTTTATTAAGAATAAACAAAATTAACTAATTAAATTAAGCTAACAAGTAAAATAATTAAAATAAGATTTCGAATTCAAGAAGAGATAATAGCCTAGGGTTATGGGATATTTGTCAATCCTGTTGAATTCTTCCGTTAATTCGACTAAATTAATTTATCTGAGTTACTAATCACAAGTTTAATATTACTCATAGGACTCTTTCGATACCCGTCTCGCATATTCAAGCCAACCTAATGCCTATATGTCTATGGAATTAGAGTTAACAAGAACACATTTATTTTTCCTGTATAGTGACTAAACATGACTGTTAGGTATATTTCTATTCTAACCGCGAAACCATTCCCCGATGCCTAGGTTCAGGGACATGCTCTATTCAATCCTATTGCAACCTACGGTTCCCACTTTCAAGTTCAACCCTAGGTTCATAAATAGTATTTAATTGGTGATAAAGCAATCAAATAATTAGGCTCGGAATATGAAGAAATAACCTAATATAATAAATTAATAAAACCAAATCAACATTCGAATATCAACAATCATGGAGAATCCCACAACTCTAAAACCAACAAACTATATAAAGGAAAAGAGGAGAAAAACTCGTTGAAAAGGCTCTTGCTCCAGCGTGTCTGCTGCCTCCGTTCCTTGTCTCCAAAGCTATGTGAAATTGGTTTATATAGTATCAAATAATCCAAGGACAAATTTTCCACTATCCTAATTATGCTAGGATTTAGATTTACTCTTAACATTACACGTGGCTTCTAATTATTGCTCATGAATCATTATTGTACAAGACTTGCACTCAGTTTGCTTTACTTCATATTGTATTAAGACTGGCTTTATTCGCCATATATCCTGTAAAGTAAGCTCCTGGGAATCATTCTTGTTTCCTCAATCTTGCCTCGACGCAGGCCTGCTCAGTCTTCCATTCATCATTCTTGTGTACAACCATTTTTTGCCAATTCAGAACATCTTCAGTTTCATCAAAATAAACTTCAATAGTCTCTAATAAATTACATTAGACACCAATTAACATGATATCAATAATGTAAAATAGTTGGTGATGCAGCCCGAAGTGCTGATCAAGTGCTCGACAATCCACCAAAGTCAATGACTGATCAACCGAGGCCAATGCCACGAAGCCAAGCCAAATTGCTACATGACATGCACATTCAGTTGGCTTGGTCGAGAGGAAGCATGTGTTCGGAGGAAGAATGGCAAAGTGCTAGAGCCGAAGGCTACGTCTTCAAATTTGAGCCCGAGGACAAAGTGACCGAACACCAACTCTTGCCGCTGAGCAGCACAGAACCGAACACAACAAATTGTGTTCGAAGTCAAGTGGGGGCCCGATGACAAATGTGTTCGAGCAAGCAACCGAGTATCGAATTCAAGGCTGCCGAACACTCAGTAAGTATGATCGAGTAAGCAACCGAGCACCGAAGTCAAGGCTGCCGAACACACATTAGTTCAACCCTGTGTGGCTTACTGTTATTGGTCACCTGTGACCATTTACTGTTTTATCCCTAGCGTAGCCTATAAATACTCATTTACATTTCATTGTGGATAGTTAGTTGTTGTTGAATGATCAAACATAGCAGTTTTTATTGTGAGTCTCCGATGGAGCCGAACCCCGATGTGGAATTTTAAGAACTTGTGTCATTCGGTGATGAATCGTTTGAACAATCTTCTTCTTTGGTCATTCAGTTTGCAAGAAGCATAGACTTCTTGAGGATTGTTGCTTAGTATAGGTGATTCTTGACTTTCATTCGATCGAGCTTGAGACTAGTTCTTCAATGTTCTTTTAAATCGAAGTAAGATTTGTCTTGCTTCTCTTTTTATTTCATTGTTATTTTTCCGCGTTTCTTCATGTTAGCTTAACCCTCGGATTTGCTTGCACCATCTTGGTATCAGAGCAAGGTTTGAGCTTGTTTCTACTACCTCAAATCATGTTAGTTTATCTCATGCTTTGTGTCTCCAGTTTCAGCTTTCTTTCTTGTTGTTGATTGTTGTTGTTGTGGTGTTTTTACCAAAAAAAAAAAAAAATAGAAAAGAAAAATTAAAAAATTTTGGTTGATTGTTGGTTGTTTGAATCAAACAACCATTGATTCGCATTCACCACTGTCCAAGGATCAATTTGAGTACCCGACGTACATCGTTTGTGACTAGGGTGTCTTCGTCGATTTTGGACTGTGTTCTTGACGTGGTGGTATTGAAAATCGAACCGCAGTGTGTTTTGGTTGTTATTGGTGAAAACTGGTGGTTCTTGAGTGTTTGGGTTGTGTTTTGTGCTTGAGAATTTCAAAGTTCTACGATTTGAGCCTTGTATGTACCCCGGAAACTTGTTATATTGTAACAATGTACGGACGACATTGAGATTGTTCTTCGCTCAAAGAATTTTGAACTGATTCTCTCCGACGATGTTGTTACCGGAGTTGAAAGAGCAACCCAAGCCTGTTGAAATTCTTGGCCAGAGAACGATTTTTGAAATTGTCCGTACGTCGGAGCCAAGTTTCACTGTTCCATTGAAGAAGAAAGGGGTAAAGTGTAAAGATCAAAACCCTAGGTGAAAATTTTGTCGACTAGAAAAGGGAATTGGATAAGGTAAAACCCTATCCGTACCAAGGAGGGGCCACTCTTGTACGAACAAGAGTTGGAGTGTTCGAAAACTATTCCGAAGAGGAATCGAAGGGTAGATTCTCCTAGGTTTTCACTTTTTTTGTGTTCGATAAAATCTAGTTAGTGGATCTCTGGAGTAATTGTTCCTACTCGAGGTCGTACTAACTCATTTGAGCTTATAGGAACTCGTGCGTATGGTGACCGAAGTCCAAATTATCGTAGAAAATTCTTTTGACTTCCGAAGCGCAGAGTAAATAGCGTCCGTTCCATCAAGTCATATAAATTCACTCATCCCGAAGAAGACAGTGTAACTTGTCAAGTTCGAAGGAACTGAGAGAAGTTGATCAACCGAAGAAGCCATTGGCTACAAGTTCTTATGTGACCAAAAACCGAACCCATATATTGAGTGGACCCAAGTGCCACCCAACAAAGGTGAGGGAGTGTGTGAGGTGATTTCTAACCTTAACATTTTTATTGATCTTTGATTTGTGTAGGTACCATGGCTGGGAATGGAGGCGATGGAAAAGGTATTGAGAGGCCCGAAGTGTCGTTAGCCGATTTCATGGCTGCGATACAAGGCATCAGTGCCGAAGTAAAAGGAGTGAGTGCTCGAGTAGCTCAACTCGAGCAAGGAAGTGTGTCTGTGGCCTTACCTGGGTCCGGCGCTGGAACTAGCAACTCCACTCCAATGAAACCTGAGCTGTTTGCTGAGCTTATTCGACAACATCAGTTGAAGAGCGAGGCTATTCGAAAGGAAGTTTTGGGCAATCCCCAAGCACAATAACAAAACTTGGGCAATCCCCAAGCTGGTAATCAATACTTGGGCATTCCCCGAGGTGAAAGAGTACCACTTCCAATGGCCCGAAGACAAGTTGAGGTCGTTGATGAAGGGGTTGATGAAGGAGAATTTCCCGAAGTCGAACCTGAATATGAGCCACCGTTCGTTCAACGAAGGCAGTCTCAACGAGGTGGTGGAAATTTCTGAGGTGGAGGTCGAGGCTCAAATGTTGATCGAAATATTGAGCATGAGGCTGATGATTACTATGATGAGTATCCCGAACACATTCGAGGTGCTCGAGATTCAAACTTGAACAGTGTCAAGATCACTATTCCACCTTTCAGAGGAACTAGTGATCCGGACGAATATCTTGAATGGAACTTAAAATGGAACGAATCTTCGAAACCAATGAGATGATCGAAGAGAGAAAAGCTGCACATGCTATTGCTTCATTTGAAGCGTATGCATCGATGTGGTGGGAGGCTGACAAGAGGCTGAGATGAAGAAATATCTATCCCGAAGTCACTACTTGGGCACAGTTGAATAGAGCAATGGATTCTAAGTATTTGAGTGCCAAGTATCGGAAAAATCAACTTTAAAAGCTCTAGGAGTTAAAGCAAGGGTCCAAGTCAGTTCAAGAGTATCATGACGAGTTCGTGAGAATTCGATTGAACCTTGATCTGGAAGAAGATGAAGAGCAAGCCACCATTCGATTCAAAAATGGCTTGGCTCGGGATGTGTCATCTCAATTGAGAATGCATGTGTATCACTTATTGGAAGATGTGTTCGAAGCTGCCACCGAAGCTGAGAAATGGGTTAAGGACGATAAAGCAAACCGGTACCGAGGAGTCACTACTTCAACTCCTTTGAGCCGAGGTAAAGAATGGAAGAGTCCGAATCCCACAAGTGCTAATACCGTTCGAGAGCCGAAGAAACCTTTTGAGAGGGGTGTGACCGTTAACCAACCAAGAGAAGTGGGAGGTAAAGTTCAACTTAATTCTCCTAGTGCTTCAAGTATTCAGTGTCATAAATGCAAGGGTTATGGTCACATGGCAAAAGAGTGTCCAACTTGCAAAGTTATGCTTTTGCTCGAAGATGGAACCGTCCATGAGCAAGCGAGTGACACCGAGGAGGAAAATTTCGAGGAGATTGACCGAGCTGAAGATGATGATGGTCGTGAAGCTGCCGAAGCTGATCATCAGGAAATGTTTCTTGTAGTTCGAAGGAATTTGAGCTGCATGACTCTTGAAGAAGAGTACAACCAAAGAGAAAACCTTTTCCATGCCCGATGTCGAGTAAGGGGGAAAGTTTGTTCGATGATCATTGATTCGGGTAGTTGTGCAAATGTGGTAAGCCAGACCTTGGTTTCACAATTGGGACTATCTACTTTGAAACATCCCCATCCTTACAGATTACAATGGTTGAATGAGTGTGGAGAATTGAAGGTTGTCTAACAAGTGTGGATCAAGTTCAAAGTTGGAGAATATCAAGATGAGATGATGTTCGGGGTGGTGCCGATGCAAGCTTTTCATATGCTATTGGGTCGACCATGGCAGTATGATCGGTCGGTTGTTCACATAGAAGATCCAACACCTACACTGCTAAGCTCGAAGGGAAGAGTTTCATACTTAAACCCTTGTCTCCAAAACATGTCGGTGAGGACTATAAAAGAATGAAAGAATTGAAAGAAGCGGCCAAAGCTAAGCTTCCGATGGGAACAAAATTTGTGGCCGAAGACAAAAACTCACCACCCAAAGTAAGAAACATCTGTGCAATCATGCCAATGGGTGAGTATCTACGAGGCAACAACAATGATCAGATGATGATTTGCCTCGTGCACAAGGGTATCTTTCTAAACTCTAATGATGATTTTTCTAACGATAACTCTTTGCCTAGTGCTGCACAAAGTGTTTTGCAGGACTTTGGAGACATGTTTCCCGAAGAAATGCCAGGTGGACTACCTCCGTTGAGAGGAATCGAGCACCAAATTGAATTTGTACCGGGGTCTCAAATCCTCAACAAACCTGCATACAGGTGTAATCCCGAAGACACCAAAGAGCTCCAAAGGCAGGTTGATGAGTTGCTGAACAAGGGCCTTGTTCGAGAGAGCTTGAGTCCTTGTGCCGTTCCTGTTATCCTTGTCCCGAAGAAAGATGGAACATGGAAAATGTTTGTTGATTACCGAGCAGTCAACAAAATTACGGTAAAGTATCGTCATCCTATTCCCCGATTAGATGACATGCTAGATGAGTTAATTGGTTCTTCATGCTTTTCGAAGATAGACCTCAGGTCCGGTTACCACCAAATCCGAATGAAACTCGGAGACGAGTGGAAAACCACATTCAAGACCAAATTCGGTCTCTTTGAATGGTTGGTGATGCCTTTTGGCCTTTCCAATGCACCGAGCACATTCATACGACTGATGAACCATGTGCTCAAACCGTTCATAAATAAGTTTGTTGTTGTTTACTTCGATGACATCCTTATTTATAGTAAATCTGTGGATGAACATGTCGAACACCTAAGGCTAGTGCTTGATAAGCTTAGAGAAGAGAAGCTATATGCTAACTTCAAGAAATGTGCCTTTTGTATTGAGCGTGTAGTCTTTCTAGGATTCGTTGTGAGTGCTGATGGTGTTGAAGTCAATGAGTCAAAAGTCGATGCCATCAAAGATTAGCCAACTCCAACCTCGGTATCACAAGTTCGTAGCTTCCATGGCTTAGCTAGCTTTTACCGAAGGTTTGTTCGTGACTTTAGCACCGTGGCAGCTTCTTTAACCGAGCTGGTAAAGAAAGACCATCCATTTGTGTGGGGAGAGTCCCACGAGAGGGCTTTCCAACAGTTGAAACGGAGGCTATGCTCCGCCCCGTTGTTGCAACTCCTTGACTTCGGCAAAGCATTCGAAGTCGAGTGTGATGCATCCGGAGTTGGGATTGAAGGAGTGCTGATGCAAGAATCGAAGCCGATCCCTTACTTTAGCGAAAAGCTTAAGGGTGCAACCTTGAATTACTCAACGTATGACAAGGAATTGTATGCCCTCGTTCGAACACTCGCCCATTGGCAGCATTATTTGTGGCCTCGAGAGTTTGTGATTAATAGTGATCATAAATCTTTGAAGCATCTCCGAGGTCAAGAGAAATTTAATCGAAGGCATGCCTAGTGGGTTGAATTCATTGAAAGTTTTCCCTATGTAATTTATTACAAAAAGGGAAAAGACAATGTTGTGGCCGATGCGCTATCAAGAAAATTTGCCTGAGCGACCACTCTCGGCTCGAGGCTCATGGGATTCGAAAGCATCAAGTCGATGTACGAAGACGATCCCAAGTTGAAATGCGTTCGTGATGCAATCTTGAGTGGCCGAAGGGTTGAGAAATATCAGTGGCACGATGGCTACCTCTTCAAGAATGGGAGGGTTTTGTGTGCCAGTGTCATCGTGGAGAGAGCTCTTAGTTTGAGAAGCTCACTCCGAAGGCTTGATGGGACACTTCGGTGTCGACAAAACTCTTGGTATCTTAACCGAGCAGTTCCATTGGTCAAAAATGCGATGAGATGTGGAAAAACTTTGCAACGCTTGTCTCGTTTGTAAGAAAGCTAAATTGAAGTCCAACCCTCATGGTTTGTATACCCCGTTGCCTGTGCCTGATCGACCTTATGTTGATATATCCATGGACTTTGTGTTGGGGTTACCGAGGTCGGGGGGAGGACATGATAGCATCTTCGTTATCATGGATCGATTTTCTAAAATGGCTCACTTTATTCCTTGCAAGAAATGCGATTGTGCACAACATGTTGCTTCCTTGTTTATTAATCATGTGTTAAAATTGCATGGTGTGCCACGTACAATTGTGAGTGATCGAGACTCAAAGTTCTTTTGGAAATGTTTGTGGGGTGCCCTCAGTACCAAACTACTATTCTCGACGTCTCACCATCCTCAGACTGATGGACAGACCGAGGTAGTTAACCGAACCTTGGGATCTTTGCTTCGAGCAATGACCAAAGGCAAGGTCGGAAACTGGGCTGATCGTTTGCCCATGATGGAGTTTGCATACAATCGAAAGGTGCATCGAATGATAAACATGACCCCGTTCGAGTGTGTGTACGGTTTTAATCCTTTAATTCCACTTGATTTAACCCCATTGCCTCGAGATATTGTTATTGATTTTGAAGGTACTCACCGAGCCAAAGCTTTACTCGAATTACATGCCAAAACAAAGCAGAATCTCGAGGAAGCTTATGCCAAAGTATACTTGAAAAAGAACAAGGGGCGAAAGAAGTTGGAGTTAAAGAAGGGAGATTGGGTTTGGGTTCACTTCCGAAGAGAGCGATTCCCGAACCAAAGGAAAGGAAAGTTGGCACCTCGAGGAGATGGTCCATTTCAAGTGCTGAGCAAGATTAACAATAATGCTTATGTGATCGACCTCTCAGGTGAGTATAATATGTCCAACACTTTCAAAATTGCTGACTTAACTCTTTGTGTTGTAGGCCAAGTACCGGAGAAAGATGATGAAGTGATTTCGAGGACGAAATCTTCTCAAGAAGGGGAGGATGATGCAGCCCGAAGTGTTGATCAAGTGCTCGACAATCCACCGAAGTCAATGACTGATCAACCGAGGCCAATGACACGAAGCCAAATCAAATTGCTACATAACATGCACATTCAGTTGGCTTGGTCGAGAGGAAGCATGTGTTCGGAGGAAAAATGGCAAAGTGCTAGAGCCGTAGGCTACATCTTCAAATTTGAGCCCGAGGACAAAGTGATCGAACACCAACTCTTAGCGCTGAGCAGCACAGAACCGAACACAACAAATTGTGTTCGAAGTCAAATGGGCGCCCGAAGACAAATGTGTTCAAGCAAGCAACCGAGCATCGAATTTAAGGCTGCCGAACACTCACTAAGTGTGATCGAGCAAGCAACCGAGCACCGAAGTCAAGGCTGCCGAACACACATTAGTTCAGCCCTGCGTGGCTTACTGTTATTGGTCACCTGTGACCATTTACTGTTTTATCCCTAGCGTAGCCTATAAATACTCCTTTACATTTCATTGTGGATAGTTAGTTGTTGTTGAATGATCAAACATAGTTGTTGCTATTGTGAGTCTCCGATGGAGCCGAACCCCGACGTGGGATTTTAAGAACTTGTGTCATTCGGTGATGAATCGTTTGAACAATCTTCTTCTTTGGTCATTCAGTTTGCAAGAAGCATAGACTTCTTGAGGATTGTTGCTTAGTATAGGTGATTCTTGACCTTCATTCGATCGAGCTTGAGACTAGTTCCTCAATGTTCTTTTGAATCGAAGCAAGATTTGTCTTGCTTCTATTTTTATTTCATTGTTATTTTCCCGCGTTTCTTTGTGTTAACTTAACCCTCGGGTTCGCTTGCACCAATTGGGCATATTAACAATAAAAACTACTCAAAGAATGGTAAAAATAGGAGTGATTCAATGTCAAAATATATATAAATATAGCCAACATCACCTTTTATATTCGGAAAGAGGCAGCACTTGTCAATTTATAACTTGAAGTGCTGCCTCCGTAGCCACTTGCCCTTTAATCTCTTCGCAGGGAGCACTTACCTCTTATATTTCTCGAAGATTTTGCACTTGTCAATTTATAACTTGAAGTGCTGCCTCCAAGGTCATTTTGCTAAACCATTCTTAAGTGGAGACAAAAAACCACAACCAGAGATAACAGATACATGTAGTGAAGTTTTTTGATATGAAACATAAGGCAGTAACTTAGACTTTTGGTCCCACTGAACAACATTTGACAAAAATGGTCTTGTGGGCATAATTTTTAGCCAGAGAGATTTACATAATTTTAATCACAAAATTACATAAAATACCGACAATACGATTTTCAAAATATAACAAACATTCAACAATATACACAAAAACATACATAGATATACATAAAAAAAAACATACAAATAAATTTTCTACTCTAGACATACACATACACAAGCATACAATACCATACACATATATACACATACAAAAAATGAAGATAGACATTTATATATAAAAAATACAAAAATATACGTATTTATATGTAAAAAATTACAAAGTTTACAACCTACATACGATTTATATACATACAAAAGAAAAAAGAAAAATAAAAAAAGGAGTGATTGGAGCGCCACCGGAAAACAGCGTCAGCATCGCCGGAAACAGCAACAACAGCATCGGAAAGCGGATCTCTACTCACACCGCTGCTGCAGCAGCGACGATGGGAACAATTAGTGCAACAGGAGCAGCGATGATCGGAGACAACGACATAGCAGCGATGGCCAGAGACACACAGCAGTACCGGCAACAAGGTAGGCAGCGGTGGGTGGAGGAGAGAAAAGAGAAGGAGGAGGGAGGAAGGGATTAAGATTTTTTCCTATATGTTAGAAAGAGGGAAAAAATAGTATATCTAGGGTAATAAAGTGAAAAGTATTATTATGTTGTATAATTGTTGTAAAAGTATAGATAAAATATGTAATTTAGCCATTTAGGTTGTCTTCTAGCGCAAATAAATTCTTTTAGTTATTATTAAGGCTATTTGTTGCTTATTGATCCTAAATTTTAATTGGTGGAACTCTTGCCCAATAGACAATAAATTATAGTATTTTTAATGTCGGTAACTTACAGCGTGTTCAAAACTCATGCCAAATAGGCAAACCTCAATTTTTACACATATTTGCTCTTAGTTTACGGTGAATTTGTTATGTTAAGTACAAAGAGAAAAAAAAAACTTATAACAGGACGGAGCTACCACATTAATGATACTTTAGCCAATTAAACAAATAATAAATATAAAATATAATTAACTAAGTTACTCCTATTTAGCAAAAGAAGATTGATTTTTCCTTTTTTATATTAAGAGTTAATCGTACAACTTGAATATATTTTATTGAAGATTGTTACTAAAAGAGACTACTTATATGAGACAGAGTTGATATTGAAGAAATAATGATTGCATATAGTGTAGGGGTGGGCGTTCAGTGTTCAGTTTGATTTTTTTGAAACTTCGGTTCGGTATTCGGTGCTTTGAAAATGTAGTAAAAAATCGTAATTTTCATACTTCGGTTCGGTTCGATTTATTTTAGTTCGGTTTCGGTTCGATACTTCGGTTTTTCGGTAAACCGAAGTTTCTAGCCAAAAAAAAAAAAATTCGGCAAACAAAGCAAATTTAACCGCTGCAATAGTAGATGCGTTACAGCAACACTGTAACAGCATGTGCGTAACATCACTAGTAGTTGCGTAACAACAACAGTAGTTGCGTAACAACAACGTAACAACATCAACAACGTAACAGCAGATGCGGAACAGTAGCTGTGTAACAACATAAGAAAATTTTGGTTCTTCGGGTAACCGAATTACGGGTATACTGAAACCTATAACCGAATCGAATATCTAAGTTTAAAAAATTACTATACCGAAACCGAATTGAAAAACCGAAGTACCGAAATCGAAATACTTTTCGGTTTCGGTACTTCAGCTTTTGATGCCGGGCAAATTGGAGCCAAAGCGCCAACCATCAAGAGCCAAACTCAAGAGCACAAGGAGTACACATCAAGGGCTCCCGAGGAGGATTCGAGAGTGATTTGGAGTCATGAACTTGATCACCATTGAGGGAGGACAAACTACGGACCAAGGAGGGACACCAAGAATCCATTTTGAGCCATTTCAAGACCTCCCAAGATGAGGCGGACCGCCTACACAAGTTTGAGCCTCAGGATCCAAGGAGGCGGACCGCCTAGTGTGCAGCCACCTCTGAAGAGCATAAACAAGGTGGAGCGCCTAGATGGGGTGGGCGGCCGCCTACCCCCTGCCAAGCTATGACGGGATTTCCTTTATTTTGATGTGTATTTCCAGCTATAGCCCTACGTGGCTTATATTATTTTAACCCACTTTGGGGGTATTTTAGACATTACATAGGGCATAGGAGAAGACTATAAAAGTCTCCCTTAGTCTTTCATTTCAATTACATCACCTTGAATATTGAAGAAACTTGAGCTATGCTCTCTTTGAACCCTTGTTGGGAACGTGAATTCAATTGGTGGATTCCAATTTGAACTTTATCCGTCTTTGATCATTCTATTTGTAAGAGTCGGGTACCTCTTGAGGATAGTTGCATAGTGTAGGTGATTCCTTGAAATTCATTTGAGGTGTAGCGAGACAAGTTCCTCGTTGCTACTATCTTTATCTTTATCGCTTTCGCATTTTCATATCGTTTCTAGCTTCCGCTTGTTTTTCCCTGCATCAGTTGGTATCAGAGCAAGACTCGGGTTATGTTCTTACAAACCCCCGTTCCTTGTTCATCGTGTTAGTATTGTTGTTATTGTTGTGTTTGTTCTTGAAATTCGAAGAAAAATAAAAAAATTGAAAAACTTGAAAAATTGAAAAAAATTTGGTAGATCGGGTTGGAATCGAATCCCCAAGTATTAAAAAGTATTGGGGTTTGTTCCTTATTGTATTCCCGTTGTTTTGGTACCCATATATCACATTTTGGTGTTACGAATCAAAATTTCGAAAAAATCAAAATCCCAAAAGTTTGAAAATTTCTTGAAAACGCTTCAATCTTGAATCGAAGCTTGTTGTTGTTTGTTGGAGGTTGAAAATCATTGGGGATTGGTTATTATAGTTGTATACACCTTCGGGTATCATTAATTTTGTGTATCGTGTTGAAAACGTTGGATTTTTGGGTGCGAAACGAGCCAAAACGTGTTTCGCACAGCTGCAGGAAAACAGCCTAGGCGGACCGCCTACATTTTGAGGCGGACCGCCTCCCTCTGGGCTGCTCTCTGGACTTTTCTAGGCGGAGCGCCGCTTTCTGGGAGCTGTCCGGGTAGTTGTTTTTCGTAGATTTTCGCTTTTTGTTGGCTTGTATCCCTTCCGGCTAGTACTTTTCAAGTAACACTCCTACTTTACTAGTACTAGTTCATTGAGCGTATATGGTTCTCGTGCTTAGAGGAGAGTAGGCCTCAAAGAAGACTCGTAGTTTAATTTTGCTTCAAGTGCGCACCTAAATAGCCTAGCGTTCATCGAGTCCCATTAACTCTACTCTTCCCGAAGAGTATTTGGTTCTTGTGAATTGGATTGGTTATCGAGGAAGTTGTTCAACTACGAGGAAGCCTTTGAATCAAGTTTGAGTGAAAAATCCCCCACCACTAAATGAGTGTACCGAGTGACATTCAAAAGTGAGGGAGCGGGTGAGGTTTTTACTCTAACCTCTTTATCTTATCTTTGATTTTTGTAGGTACATGGCCGGAGACATATACGATACCATTAAGGTACCGGTAAGCACTTTGGTCAACCTCTTGGCCGAAGTAAGATCCATAAGCTCGAGGTTTGATCGCCTCAAAGAGGAATGGACCCCAAGTGTCCAAAAGGATGCCGGAGAAGGCATTAGTGAAAGGAAGTTGGGCAATCCCCAAGTAGATGTAATTACTCACTCTAGGAGTAATTCTACTACACCTATGAGCCAACCCATGGCAAATGAGGGAGTTGGGGAAAGTGAGCTAGGTGATGACATTATTGGACCTCATCCCCATACACTTGCACATGAGAGCGAATTGAAAGAAAGAAGAGGAGAGGAAAAACACATTGAGAGTGAGGGCACCCTTTGTCCTAACCATATGTTATCTTCTTCTTCTTGCTATAGCTTTCGTGTAGGTACTCTTGGAGGAGAGCTATTGGAGCCTCAACCGTTTGCCTTGGACAGAAGACAAGAGGATGGAGATCATCATTGTGAGTTTCGTGACGGAGGGATTGAATGCGACACTACAAGCTATGTGAGTGCTCACGGGAGCGACTCAAATGTAAGTGTTACCTTCCCTTTTCATGAACATGTTAATCCCTTGTCTAGTGGAGACTCAATGCTAGTTGTTGCTTGCAATGCCTATATTGAACTTGCAACTAGTGAAGAGTCTAATGGTCAACTTGTGTGCACGTATGAACCGCTAGTAGAGAGGAATGGAAAGCCACATCATGATGTGAGCCCGATATTCAAAGAACCTCTCTTTAGTGAAAATGTGGTAGTTGGCCTTGCTTGTGACCCTTGTTATGACACCCCACCCATATTTGATGAAGGGGAAAATGAGTTATGTGACTCTACCCTTGTTGATATAATTGATTTTGGTGGATTTGTGTGTCGTAGTAAGGATGAGAGTGACCTTGAGGAGTCCAAATTGCATGAATTGGACAAGGTTGTCTATGATGACTCCTCAAGCGAGAGTGAAGAACCTAGTCTTGATACTATGCCTTTGTTTGAATATGAAATTGAGGTGCATGCTTTTATATTCCCATTGTATGAGGGCATCTTTATTTGTGAAGGTGATTTGTATCGGACTATAGTTGAGAATGAGCTAGAACCTCCATGGTGTGAGGGATTTGATCCCATAGACAACTCTTTGTTGGAATCTTCGAGTGAGGTAGATGATTCTTCTAGTGACCCTACTCTTGTTGGTTGGGGTTATGATGATGAAGAGGCCATTATTAACGCCTCCCTTGAGAGTTTACCTTGTGAAGGGGGTTGTCTCGAGGATGAAATTGGAGGTGAGGAGGTATCTCTTAGTGTGAGTATGAGAGCTTTTAAGAAGGGGAGTGGGGTGATTGATCCTAATTGTGAATTGACTTACTTTGTCTATCCCATCCCACATGTTAACCACACTTTGAGAATTGAGCATGCCAAAACCATTGTGCCACAATGTGGAAGTAATGCATTGAATGTTTGGTGTGTTGATCATGAGCTTAGGGGTCATAGGAACTTTGATTGCTTAATCTTGAATGTTCTATGTCCTAATAATCTCTTCACTTGTTATGGATGCGAGTCACTATAGAGCCAAGAACTTGTTGTTTCCTTTGGAGACATAAGCTTTTTGATTTGTATTGATACTTGGCTCTATCACAAGAGTGAATTTTCCACATCACTTGCACTCACTCTTGTTAGACTTGCCTACTCGTGTAGTGGAAAGTCTTGGTGTGCTAGTCTTGAACTTAGGGATCGTAGGGATTTTGATAGCTTGCTTTTGCATATCTCACGCACTATTGATCTCTTTGTTTGTTCTTGTGTTGGGTGCACTTCTTTGTTGAACCGAGTAATTGCTAGTTTCCTCGGGAACATGAACTTCTTTATGGCTATTGATACTTGGTTATACCATAAGAGTGTGTTTTCCCACACTTGTGGCACTAACCTACTCTTGAAGTAAGAGTTTTTTTTTGTTTTTATTTGTGCTTGTCTTTGATTGTAGGACTTGATGGTTTGATTTCGAGGACGAAATCCTTTCAAGAAGGGGAGGATGATGCCGAGCAAATTGGAGCCAAAGCGCCAACCATCAAGAGCCAAACTCAAGAGCACAAGGAGTACACATCAAGGGCTCCCGAGGAGGATTCGAGAGTGATTTGGAGTCATGAACTTGATCAGCATTGAGGGAGGACCAACTACGGACCAAGGAGGGACACCTAGAGTCCATTTTGAGCCATTTCAAGACCTCCCAGGATGAGGCGGACCGCCTACACAAAGAGGCGGACCGCCTACACAAGTTCGAGCCTCAGGATCCAAGGAGGCGACCGCCTAAAGGCACTAGGCGGACCGCCTAGTGTGCAGCCACCTCTGAAGAGCATAAACAAGGCGGAGCGCCTAGATGGGGTGGGCGGCCGCCTACCCCCTGCCAAGCCATGACTGGATTTCCTTTATTTTGATGTGTATTTTCAACTATAAGCCCTACGTGGCTTATATTCTTTTAACCCACTTTGGGGGGGTATTTTAGACATTACATAGGGCATAGGAGAAGACTATAAAAGTCTCCCTTAGTCTTTCATTTCAATTACATCACCTTGAATATTGAAGAAACTTGAGCTATGCTCTCTTTGAACCCTTGTTGGGAACGTGAATTCAATTGGTGGATTCCAATTTGAACTTTATCCGTCTTTGATCATTCTATTTGTAAGAGTCGGGTACCTCTTGAGGATAGTTGCATAGCGTAGGTGATTCCTTGACATTCACTTGAGGTGTAGCGAGACAAGTTCCTCGTTGCTACTTAGGTAATCGTTCGAGTTTCGTCTCGTTTTTATCTTTATCTTTATCGCTTCCGCATTTTCATATCGTTTCTAGCTTCCGCTCGTTTTTCCCTGCATCAGTTTTTCTGTTTAGTGCTCACCCCTAGTTCAACATTAGCTCTTTCGTTACAGGTGGAGACATAATTTTGAATAAGGGAGTTCAAAGTAATGGAGATAGAATTTTAAATAAGGGAGTACAAAGTAAACTTTGTCGTACATTAACCTTTAATACAGATATTTCTCTCAATTTAAGTGTCTTTTCAAATTTTTATGATTTTAAAAGTATATGATGACAAGGTGGATTTAACAAATAAATTGACATGGAATGTACAGTGGCAAAATTATGATAGGGCGATGAGTTGTCATTTTTCGCTACGGAAAATTTGACTTTCTCATGACTAGTATTTTTTATGCAACCATTGCATAGTTTAGTGATTTTCTTTTTATAAAAAGTAATTCTGTGACTTGTTAATCCCACCTGCCATGTGGGATAGTTAGTAGTATTAATTTATACTGTAGTATGTAAAATATCATCAGTGAGAGAATTTTACTTTTACTTTATATTCACAGTATTGACACAATAATTCAAAATCTTAGAGGTCGTTTGATAGCAAATAGAGTTATCTAAGGATTATTAATCCTTCCTACCATGTGGGATAATTAATCACATTATTTTAGTTCAAATTTGATACTAATACGAATTAATACCTTTAATTAAACATGAGATAGGACAATTCCAAATTATATTTCAGCACTATACCAACCCTCGAGTGTCTGGGTCACACCTTCACTCGTCAAACATAGACAAGTACAACCATCAAACAACGTTGTACAAGCTGCAGGAGGCACAAATAATGAAATATAGGCAGTTCTTACCAATGAAATAGCCACTTTAAGGCTATTAATTGAAATATAGCCATTCTTTGCAAACTAAAAATGACTTAAAACCCTCCTTCCACAAGAGCTGTTTCTTATTGTTTCTACTCCTATCCATTGGGGAACTCGAAAATGTACTTGTAATGCCTCTCACTTAGCCTGCACTTCACTACAACAACAACAAAGAAGAACAAGGCCTTTAACCACCAGGTTTCTTTTTACTTATTATATTACCCATTTCCATTTCGTTTTTCATTTGTTAAAAAGATTTGTTCTTTAGCAAATTATGCTAGTGGGGGTCTATATATTTTGTGTGTGTGGGTGGGGGGGGGGGGTGTACAGTGTAAAGCAATTTTAAGCTTCAATTACTTAAAAAAGATTTGATCTTTAGAGAATTTATGATAGTGGGGTTCTGTTTGTTTGTGTGGGAGGGGGGGGGGGGGGTTACAGTGTAGAACTATTGTACTTCTGGAATGTAATATAATATAGTTAGGAGTTTAAGTTATACACACCGCTTTTAGACTATCAGGTCACATTTATCTATTGTAGCAGATAACCTGCCTTATCTTCGAGATTTTAATTCCCACTTTTTATGGAGGTTTACGTGTAGATATCCTTTGAGTAACCTGATAGTAAAATTCTTAACACTGACAGTGTATATAACTTAAACTCAGTTAGTTATGGGGCTGCAAGAGCCTATAATTCAGTGAAGTGAAATTTTGGGTTCTTGAAGTAAGCATACGAAAGTGGTGCATCGAGTCCTAAGAACAAAGCGGGCAATATTTGGCAAGTGTTCAAGGATTAGATTGCCACATGTTTGATGTGGACTTGTAAAAAAGAAAGCATTGGAGCGTTGGTTTGCTAAATTTGACATGCAAGAAGATTGTATCATGGGTTCGAACCCCATTTTTCTCTATGGTTTAAAATGAAACAGGAGATCAAATTACGTGAGAGAAAGAACCTCTTGGTTTAAGTTCAGTTCCCTGGAGGATAAAAAAAGCACTTCTTAGTGAGTTGTTGCGGAGAGCCTGTTGCACCTTGTTTTTCATCGACTTGTTTTCTTGAGCATGTTGGTGGTTTAGGTGACAGTTGAGAAAGCTACTGGAGAGCTTTTGAAACAAGCAAAAAAAGATTATTATTATATTTTTTTCCCCTAGTTTTGTAAAGGGCTTTTCTCTTACTAGTAAAGTGGTAAGGTAGGACGCTATTTAATGAAGAAACAAACTTTAGGAAAGGGGGTTAGTTGGATCAGGTGATTAGAGCAAAGGGCTTCAGTTGTTCAAATCCGTCGTTCCAAATATAACTCAAACTGACAGTCAGATGATAAGAAATAATGTTGTTAAGTTGGCTTCTGCATATGGTACTATTCTTGAAACAGAATTTATTTTTCTTTTCCTTCTTGTTGTTATCTTTGGTAGATCAAGTTCTTAATTGTTGTTTGACTTGTAACATCGCCATATAAAGCCATTGGAGTGGTAGTCCAAATTACAGTTCTGCTTCCTTCCCCAGCTTTCTTTTGATTGATGTTTTCTGGAACAGTCTTACTGCAGTTGGGCATTTCGCTCTCAGATATTTGGTTGTTATGGTTAGTTGAATCTGCTGAATAAACCGTTGTATAACCACATGTTTAGGAATGCAGGTTACCTGTATGTAAACTTTGTATTCGCTCTTCCCTTTTCTTTCCCTCCTTAAAAGTGCTTGTTTGTATTCGGAATTTCATTCCTAATGCTTCGCTACATAATTCTGTTTCAAGTGTCGGACTTTCTTCTTCAGTATATGCAACATCAGAAGTTATTCTTTCTCTTCGTTTGATTCTTTAGTAAAAACCTGCTTCAAACATTTTAATTTCGTACATTACTGGCTATTGGACTTCTACGGAATGTTTGTTTTAATTTGATCTTCTGTTTCGTTCTTACTCAAATTATCTGCAGTTCACGGTTTGTCAACAAATACCAAAGTGGGCTACAATGACAGCATCAGGATTAGCTTCTACTCCAATAAAATACAATCTTCATTTACCTGTACAATGTCCAGGATTTCGTGAGAAGAGAGTTTCAATTTTTAACTTAGGGAGATCAAGGTACGTGCTTTATCAGATGTGGTTTTGATTAGTTCACCCAAATGTTAGTGTGTATCCAGAATGATTGCTATCATTTTGTTTGTTCATAATGTAGAAGTCATTGGACTGGTTCTACACAAAAATGTTCCCCAAGAAGAATGCCCTTAGTCAAGTGTGCAATGGAAGCTTCTTTTGGTGGTTCTACAGATGACTCTGCTGGTATTTTTGAAGATTCTTCTCTTAATTAGCTTCTTTACAGTCTTCTCATAATTTAGCTTCTTTACAGTCTGCATAGCTTGTGCCTGAATTACATGGTTGTAGAATCCTTTTGGAGGTTGAATGGTTGTGTTTTCTCTTTTCTCCTTTACCATTCCTTTAAATATCTATTTTGTTGAAAGAAAATTCGACAGGATCAAATGTATGGGACTTAATGAATGATACAAAACAAACTTGGGGGGTGGGGGGGTGGGGGGGTGTATTCATGCCAAATAAATATGACTAGTACCAACTTCCAAACGAACAAATTCAAACGTCAAATAAATACGAATAGTACCAAGATTCCAGCTGAATGAATTCACACTTGAAAATGTAAGCAATTATCATTGATGATGCATAATATGGATACTTGTTCCTTTTTTTTTTTTTTTTTGGTGAATCCATGGATTATTAATACCACATTTATTAGCTGATTGAGATGCTGCACTTACTACCTGGAGGTATCCCTTGGATTTAATATATCAATAGATGATGTCAATCTCGGGAAGAAATCTAAATATTGCATAGTTTTGTACTAAGATTGTGTTGTAGTTGGACTCAGAATTTACATAAATCCTGTAGTTATAGATTGACACCTTCAGAGGGTGCAATGTGTCACAGTAGATGGCCTTATCTCTTCGAGTTGGCTTAAGCAGGAATTCTTTGGCTGATGCAGACATCATCTCTGAATATCAGAAAGAAATGTTTGTCTTGGCGCATTTCAAGACTACTTTTCATATGCAAAAATAGCAATTAGCCTGCATAGCCTGCTATGCTTTTTAATGTTCTTTCAGGTCAATAATCTGATTTTTTGTTGCTTTGTCTTTTGTAGTTGCTCTTGTTGATGCATTTTTCTCTGTTTGTTGTTTCTTCAACCGCAGCTATCTTCCCGAGAATCAATGTGAAGGACCCCTACAAACGACTTGGAATTAACAAGGAAGCTTCTGAGGATGAAATCCAAGCTGCTAGGAACTTTCTCATACAAAGATATGCTGGTCATAAACCAAGTGTCGATGCAATTGAGGCAGCCCATGATAAAATAATAATGCAGCAGTTCTATGATAGAAAGAATCCAAAAATTGACTTTAAGAAGAAAGTCAGGGAAATGAAACAATCTCGTGTTGTCCAAGCTGTCACTAGCAGGTTTAGAACACCAGCAAAGAATTTAATTTTGAAAACTTCCATTGCTTTCATAGTCCTTGGAGCTCTCACAATTCTCTTTCCGACTGAAGAAGGTCCAACCCTTCAAGTTGCCATTTCCCTGATCACTACCATATATTTCATTCATGAGCGGTTAAAGAACAAACTTCGAGCTTTCCTATACGGGTATGTTTTATACTGGTCACTGATCTGACTGTTTTGTATTTTTAGCACAAACAGTATCTGCTCAACCGACTTGATACTTATGACTGGTAAAAAGTTAACTGGATTTCTGTGTTTCACGTTACTCTAAATTTTGCATACATGTCTTTGTGTCAGATTTGTCAGGGAATGGTAATAGTACCTTGCAGATTCTTTGAGATACCCCTATAAACCTGCAAAAGTTGAACAGACATGGCTCCTCTTCATTCTTGAAACTAATACTTGTATGAGAGATCATATACCATAGCTTAATAAGCACCTGCTTAAAAATTAGTTAGTCACTAGAGTTAGTCGTGTGATAAAGTCTTTAAGTTCTTGAATTCCTTGTCTTCTTCCATATGTTACCTTTTCAATTTGGTAGTTCAGGTGTTCTCAGTTTTATTGCTAAATTCTTTCTGGATTTTATTGTGGTGCAGAGCTGGTACCTTTATTTTCTCCTGGCTTTTGGGGACATTCTTGATGGTGTCTGTGATCCCACCGATACTTAAAGGGCCAACGAGTTTGGAGGTGACAACTTCACTGATTACGTATGTACTTCTGTGGGTTTCTTCTACTTACCTCATATAGAACAATCTCAGCATCTCAATTTTGTTAGGGAAGTACCTCAGTTGCTCAATACTAAAAGGGGAAGTAAATTGAAACTCTGGCCAAGTGCCGTGATTATTTATTACAGCATGTATTGCTACAGTTTAGTGAAGTTTTGATGCAAGTGTAGATTTATGGAAATGAACTTTCTCCTTTGCTTAGAAGTTGGTGATTCTTTAGACTATATGCTGCTTATTCCAAGGCCGAAGAGTAGCTATGCCTCATTCTTAGTGCTGCTGTTCTGGCTGAGTATTTGCTGCTGTTCACTTGCCATTCGAGTGTTTTGCTAGTTTTACCTTCTCATGTACCTATCTCTCATAGGTCATTGCTTGATGGGAAAAAAGTTACTCCCACCCGGCATTTGCGCCAAGCCAGTAAAATGTATGTCTTTTGGTTTTATTGTTTTACATAAACTTTGTCACTTGTGCGCGTGCAAACACCAAGTGCAAGTTAGTATGCTTAATACCTAACTGATTTTCCCGTGTGCACATGTGGGGTTGTCCTAAACACATATATACACCTAGTTTTCACCTTTGATATACACATGGTTTATGTATACGCTCAATGTTGTGGGAAATGCAATCTCCTTCTACATGGACATGTGATGGGATGCATAAGTACACACTCAGCTGTAACAGTTGAGGAAGAAACGAAGAAAAGGAAATATGGTTACAACTGTGTAGTCCAGTGGTCGTTTGTCATGAGATGTGTTCCAAGCAGTTGAGTGGCTCATGAGTGATGACATTATTTATGAAAATTTCATGGGCCATCATTGAATTCAAGCCGTTAACCTGAAACTGGTTGATGTTATGTATGTGCTCACCATTTCTTGATTAGAGTGGTGGAATATAGTGTAATATCTTTTGGCATATCATTGATGGCTGTGGCGGGATAGTTGAGATTTTTCTACTTTTATTTTTTTAATTTTATATGACAGTAATGTTTGGGTCAACTTGTGCTCTGTCAGCCTAGATAATTGGTAACTCTGTCACCAAGGCTTCGTCAGTTGGGAAGAAATTACTTAGTGTTGTTTTGCCTTCGTTGGGACTTGAATCGAATGTTTCGAGTTCGAGTCTTGAGAATAAAGAATTTTCTGATAGATATCATTTTACCCTTTAAAGAATGTACTTGCATGAACTTAGATTAGTCCGATCAAGGAGTTTCGACTATAGTAAGGTTAAACAAAAAGAATCTTTTTGATCACCTATACTTTTCTAGTCTAGACTAGATGTTATAAGCAAGAGAGGAATAAATTCTTACGTCTAGTTTATTTCCAAATTGTTTCAGTATCTTTTTGCCATGCTGAAAGGAAAACGTGCAAATCCCTCAATTGTCCAAATAAAATCAATTAGGTAGAACCTAAATCTAGGCTTTTGCTACGATCAACCATTTTGCTTTTACAAAAGAGAAGCTATAAATGTAAACAACTACATAAAAATTTATGGAAGCAACTAAGCCACGACCTTATCTCTGTGGAGAACCTCCTACATTTCTTACTAAAAAAGTTTTGAGGCATTTCTATAACTGGGGGAAGAAATTGCTTTATTCTGGTAAATGAAAAGCTTCTCACGAGTGAGAAAGCAAAAAATCAGAAACTTGAAAGAGTCTGCATTGATGTTTGTACCAAATTAAATAGATACATAACTAAAAGATAAATATAGTGCGAAAAATATATGTCTTACATTCATACAAGATACATAAATATTTTCTTCGATTTCAACATACCTCCTCTCAATTATCATTTGCTTTATTTTTTCCTTAGTTGTTCATCAGATCAGAGACACGTGTCAGTTCTCCAATCTAATGGTTCACATTAATTTGATTAAAAGTGATTTTTAACCACAAAACTCCTACCCCTCTGAATAAACAGACCTCCAAGAGGAAGTTCTGGTTGGATACAATTCTCTTGCCTCTCAGCTTAGCTTCATACAAAATTCCTAGTTACAGGACAAATCCAAGTTAGCAAGTTATCAAGCCACATGGCACATGTTGGTTGGCCAATACATTATGGCCTCAAATGACATATCTCCCTAGAACTATAAAAATGTAATAATGAGCATGGGACTCTATGATGTATAGCAAACAAAAGATAAAAAACTTGCAGCCCAGGAGAGAAAGATAAGGAAAGAAAGAAAATGGCATCAGCATCTCTCCTCAAGACATCACCAGTTCTTGGCAAAACTGAGTTCATAAAAGGTCAGGCCCTCCGCCAGCCATCGGTGTCGGTCGTCCGGTGCCACCCTGCTCCTCCTTCCGGGCTCACTGTCCGTGCCAGCTCCTATGCTGATGAGCTGGTTAAAACCGCGGTAAGTGTTAAGTTACGTGCACTGATAGTAAATAAATTGTTTCAATCAAGTGATATAGACGTATAGCTAGAAAATAAAGTAATAACCTGCTATAACATGTTAAAGTAATAACCAATTATTTGACACTGTTCGTTTGCTAAAGTAAATTATTGCTATACCACTTACTAAGTTGTTTTACTTGAGTCTTACAAGATTACAGTTTCCTACTGCATAATATCGTTTCAATAATTTTTTACTCCTGTCAAACAATTGAAGCATGGTACGCAACTACACATGCACTAGCAAAGAGGGATTACTACAATTAAAGAACTACTATGTTTAACTGAACTCAATATTTTTGACACGGAATACAAATAGATACTACATATATGTGTGCTAAAGAAACTATGGATTAAAATTTCAACATATAATAGGTTCTCAACTGGCCAAAATTTACAAGATATATTGTGTTTAATGCTAAAAACTATAAAGGTTAACAATCAAGTTTAAATCCTAAATCTTCCTTTAGTTATGATATTGTTGGTTTATGCACAAGCTTCTAGGGAGATTCAGATAATATGTGAACATATTATAAGTTATACTCGAGATAAATGATATTTTTCAAAAAGTATTAGTGGTTAAACACCTGTATGAAAGTTCCTCAAGGTGAATAAAGCATAGAGCTGATCACATAAACTAATGATTGACTGTAGAAAACTATTGCATCTCCTGGTCGTGGAATCTTGGCCATGGATGAGTCAAATGCTACTTGCGGGAAGCGTTTAGCTTCCATCGGATTGGAGAACACCGAGGCTAATCGCCAGGCATACAGGACACTTCTTGTTTCGGCTCCAGGACTTGGTCAGTACATTTCAGGTGCTATTCTCTTTGAGGAGACACTTTACCAGTCTACTGTTGATGGAAAGAAAATTGTTGATGTACTTGCTGAGCAAAATATTGTTCCTGGCATTAAGACTGACAAGGTAAATTAAGATCATACTATATGGACTTCTCTTATGTTCTTGATTTAGTTATGTGGTGAAGAAGTTTAAGAATATCTTAATTGTCATGTTTAATTAACAAGTTTCAGTTTATGATTTAATGAAATTCACAGGGTTTAGTTCCCTTGGCTGGCTCAAACGATGAATCTTGGTGTCAAGGTCTTGATGGCCTTGCCTCTCGCTCTGCTGCTTACTACCAACAAGGCGCTCGTTTTGCTAAATGGTAGTGTACCTTTCCTCTCTTGTATATAACTTGAAAGAGGTGAAACCATGATCTAAGAGTCAATTGATTCAGAATGACTATTATGTATACAATGTTTATTCTTTTTTGTGTGTCTATACATAGTACGAGTCGAAAGCAGTGAGTTCAAATTGAACCCGTCCAAAATCCGCCTATGAATTTGAGAGACAATTGCTTGAACACCATCTTATCTATTCATTGTAAATCTTACAGGCGTACTGTGGTGAGCATTCCCAATGGTCCTTCTGCGCTTGCGGTGAAGGAAGCTGCCTGGGGTCTAGCTCGCTATGCTGCAATTTCTCAGGTAAGTTGGAATATAGTAAAAAGCACACTTAAAGGTTATATGGAGAATTCTTGTTTCAGGCTTTCAATACGATTAGTGGATAAATTTTGTTGGCATTTCTTGCAGGACAATGGATTGGTACCAATTGTTGAGCCTGAGATTTTGCTCGATGGTGAACACAACATCGATAGGACCTTCGAGGTTGCCCAGAAGGTGTGGGCTGAAGTTTTCTTCTACCTTGCTGAAAACAATGTCATGTTTGAAGGTATCCTCTTGAAGCCTAGCATGGTTACCCCTGGAGCAGAGTGCAAAGAGAGGGCCACACCAGATCAAGTTGCTGATTATACCCTCAAGCTCCTTCAACGAAGAATCCCCCCTGCCGTCCCTGGAATCATGGCAAGTACTCCAAATCCTACTATACCAAACTACCTTCCACACTTTCAAAAAGCTCATGATGGTCCATATTATCTGTCTTTTAATGTTTTCACACACTCATCAATAATAATACTACTATTTAGTAATCCTATAGCCGAGATTAAATACATTATATAAGGTGTAGTTCTGAAAAGAGAAGGAAGCCGGACTATAAGAATACTATCATAGTAGCAGCATGTAGAGCTGAAATAGAGTAGGCCCTCCATGGCATTAGGTAACCATATATGAAAGGGGCTGATGTACTAATTATCATGGTTTGCTATGTACAGTTTTTGTCTGGTGGACAATCTGAAGTGGAGGCTACTCTTAACTTGAATGCCATGAACCAAGGTGCCAACCCATGGCACGTATCGTTCTCATACGCTAGAGCTCTTCAGAACACATGCCTTACGACATGGGGTGGAAGACCAGAAAATGTGCAGGCAGCTCAAGAAGCTTTGCTTCTTAGAGCAAAGTCCAACTCTCTTGCTCAGCTTGGCAAATACACTGGTGAAGGCGAGTCCGAGGAGGCTAAGAAGGGAATGTTCGTGAAAGGATACGTTTACTAAGTAATTTTGGACCAATGTCTGTACATGTTTCACCATGAAGCTTGTGAATTGGCCAAGATCAACTGCATAATCGATAATAGTTTCCTCGAGACTGTCATGTTCATATAACATGCACTATGAGTAATTAATGACATTCATGAGACTCAGTTCACTTTTATGTTGTATTCTTCACATTTTCTCCAAATTTATTATTAAATATATTGACGAGAAAGTGAACTTCACAATTGTTCCTATTTATCTATGTTCTTATATATCTAAATTATTTTATTTCAGTATAACCATCATGTATCCAAAACTTACTTGATTTGATCAATTAAAATTTACGTGATGTAGAGATAATTGAAAAATGATACACTGAGGTTTTTGATTAAGAGTGAAAGGTTTTCATCCATTCTACCTCACATCTTGATACTTATTATATTAATAATCAAAATAAGATTATGTTTTTTTCCGATCCATCCAAAACGTTCTTACAAAAAAATAAGCAAAGATCAAGTAACAAAATAATCTATCAACTGCACATCAATTTACACTAATTCGTGTATTTTGAATTCATTTATTTAACCAAATAAAGTGTTATTTTTTCAATGTTTTCACGTGAGCTAATGTTCATGGCCCTAAAAGATGGTCATATGGGCTATTGAAGTCATGGACTGGCCCTAACAAAAGCCCAACCAAATGAGACCCGTTGAATCACTGTGATATACTTAAGAAGGAAAGTTTCTCCCACATCGAAAATATGAGAAGAAGCGAGAAGCTGAACGAATATAAAAGGAGCTCGTCCGCGTTCTAGAAAAATCACGCAGCCACGCAATGAGCACATAGCGAACTATTCTTTCGCCTTTTACTAAAGAATACCGTGTGCGCGTTGCAAATAGTGGCATACGCCTATTTTTGGTTGGAGGGGTTCTCTTCACTGAGAACTCCCTATAATACTAAGTTCTAAATTTTTCTGTGATAGCTCTTTGAGGATTCAAGTTGTTCACTTTCTGTTATGGTTAAAATCCTTTTAGGTCTGGCCCACCACTCCAAATCTAGCCGAACCCCTTACAATAACTGCATAACAAATTTTTTCTGTAATGTCTTTGGATACCATAATATCACAGTACTTTAATTATCAGGAAACCCAGTACTACTTTAATTATCAGGAAACCATGGGTTAGTTTGTAAGTAGCTCAAAGCTTTGCCTAAAAAGATGGGGCTAAGGGAATAATCCACTGATACGGTTACAACATGTACTTTAATTATCAGGAAACCATGGGTTAGTTTGGAAGTAGCTCAAAGCTTTGCCTAAAAAAGGTGGGGATAAGGGAATAATCCACTGATACGGTTACAACATGTCTGTATTGGCAATGTGGGGATATTGCAAAAGGGAACAGATCTTATCCCTGATGTTGTAATGAAGAGCACCACAACAAGCAAAATATAGTTCAGAAGGGAAAACATGTGATTATGAAATGGGGAGTGCGCCAAAAAACCATTGAGATAGAAGAGTTGAAGCAGCCTGGCTTTCTGAAAGATTGTGTGACATGCTATGCCACGAAAGAGTAGCTAGTTGAATGTGGCACGATATTCTACCAAAACCTTCGGGCAGATAATTCTATTTCTACAATGTTGCAATAGCTGAAAACAGACTCATGAATTTGGTCACCCATACTGTTGAAAGGCTTGTATCACTTTGTAACAGTTCCTTCCTAGAAAAGGAGTTCTTTCTGTGAACTAGGAAGAGTAATAGCAATTCGATTTGTCGTTTTATAGTCCCACATCGGTAGAAAATGTAAAGCAGATAGTTGTGAGTATTATAAAAGAAGAGACCTGTGCATTGTTTAAAGCATACCTTTCTCGGCCTTTTGGCTAAGATCAACTGTAGTTTCTGTTCTTATCAATTTAATATCTGATATGTGGGCCATCGGTCCACACGATATTAACTCAATTTTTTAAGAGGGGAGAGTTCATTAAGGTAGCTTGCTATCTGGGTTCTCGAGCGTCGCTCATGCGTTGCACTACAGCATTGGCCTGGTGCACCCCTCCAATACAAGTATAGAATTTGTTGTGTTGAAAAACAAATATTTGGTAAATGCTTAACTGTCCTATCCAACTTCTGGAATATTGAATTATCTTTTGTGTATGTAACATTTTAATCATGAGCTTTTGTCATCGTAGTCTAATTTTCAGGAAACAATGGTTACACTTAGCTCTTAGGGAATTGGCTCATGAGCTAACTAATTGTGGCAGCGGTGGGGGCTTGCGCGCAGCTCCTACCAAATCTAAGTCAAATGTTTGATGACTTTCTGGCCTAACTTAAATCCGTATGTAATTTCTAGGTCTGTAGGCTCACATAGTGTATAGTAATTAAACCTTAATAGTAAGGCTTCATTTTGTCACAACATGCCTCACTGAATTTGGTTTAGCTTGCTGAAAGGTGAAATGGAAGTGTGCATAATTAGGTTTGTCAAGACTTAAGTGTCACTGCAGATTTAAGGTCACAAAACCAAACCCTAAATAAATTATATTTATATGTTGCCTATAACTCAGTGAGTACGGATATATAATCTATTCCATTATCGGGGTCCATTTGACCCTTTAAACTATTAATTGAACTTATTAAAACGATGTCTAATATCCCAATTTTTACCTTTAAAATATATTCAAACACAGCTGATAAACTCAAATAATGCATTAAGATCATTACCTGAATATTTTGGGGTGAAAATACTATTTTTCTCCGGCTCTTTTCTCATTTTCTGACATTTTTCTGTTTTCTTTCTTAATTTTAACAGTAGGCTGGTTTACATTCTGATACCAGTATCATATCCACCTCAAAAAGTCATGGTATCATGGTTGACACCTCCTATCAAGATGGGGGAAGGAAAACAATCATGATACACAGTTTTACAACATATGTCTGTATTGCAAATGTAGAAATATAGATAAAGGAACACCTCTTCCCTGATAATATGCATTATAACATTTGTATTAACCCAACCTTCCTTTTTGTGTTGAGTAGCATCCTCAACATATGTCCTGCTGATTTGGTTTACATAGTTGCCGTTGGTATAAGGACCTGACATTGACATAAGATGTGCCCACATATTCGTCTCGTAGAAACCAAGTAAGCTGGTATAATTGTGAGTTCTTACAAAAACAGTACACAGCTCTCTGGGTTTTTTTAGAGTTGCAAATGTACAATCAAGGTTAAAATTATAGGGAAAGCGGCTTAGGCGCGGGTTGGGAATTTGATGTCTTCATGCTGATGTGCAAGTGATCAAAGGATGATACACAATCAATATGAGGAATGAAATGCTTGAAGGTGTAGAAATCTTTTTACCACACATACCAACCCCCTCCCCTATAATATCTATTTACATCAGCATCCAGAAATAAGTTGGCAGCTCTTTTAAACAAGCTACAGTATGCTTGTTTAAAAATCCTTCAAGAGCTGAGTACCATGGTAATCAGCTTGCTATCTAAGCTTTGATTTATACAAGAGCTGCATTTTCAGTTAATATAGAGAAGGATAGAGATGCTTATATTCTAAAGTATAAAGAAAGTCAAGATTGTTCTTGCGGAGAAAACTCTACTTACTTGCTCTTGCTGCTTTTAATTTAAGAGCCCACCTAATAGAGGTACCAGCTTTGAAGAGTAATAGTAATATGGTTCTCCAGTCCCACATCGGTTAGAAATATAGGCAAAGAGTAGAGAGGCATTGTAAAATATGAGGCCCTTTAAGAGGGAAAGGCATACCTTTCTCGGCCTTTTGGCTAAGATCAAGTGTAGTATCCGTTCTTATCAGTTTAATATCTGATATGTGGGCCATCGGTCCACACGATATTAACTCAATTTTTTAAGGGGGAGAGTTCATCAAGGTAGCTTGCTATCTGGGCTCTCATGTGTCGCCCATGTCTTGCACTATTGCATGGGTCAGGCGCACCCCTCCAATTCAAGTTTAATTCTTTTCTCTTCTAGTTGATTTGCAGTATTAGATAGCTATTTGGGCTCTCATGTGAGCTGAGGGTGAAGGAATTAAATTCAAGACCTTTAAAGCAAAAAATTTCATCCCATGTACCCCTTATCCCTGGTTATGTCCTTTTGTCCCCACTAAGAAATGTTTTAGCAAAATGGCCTCCTACCCATTTTTAAACATATGAAAAGTCTATTTTACCCCTGACCAATATTAGCCCTAATTTCTAATTCTGAGCCACCCCTTCTCTTTCCCCTCACACACACACACACTCGCCTATCTTTCTCTCTCTCTCTCTCCCCCTTTCTTTCCTTTACGAATTAGGGTTCTTCATCTGGGTTAGTTTATCTATTCTTCTTATTTAAGTTTTATTTTTTTCTTTACTGATTTTTATAAATAATCCAATTTTTGCTTCCCTAAATCGTTAATTTTTGTTGTTAATCGGTACATTTTGTTTAATATTGTCGTATATCTTATGAAATTACATTAATTACGTAGTTGATGTAAATTTTTAGCAAAGTATTGGTGTTGCATTTTATTTTCTTTTTATAATTTTTGCTTCCTTGATTCGTTAGATTTTATTTTTAATCGGTAATGTTCGTTTTATGTTGTTGAATCTGTTATATGAAATTATATTATATACGTAGTTGATGTGAATTTTTAGCAAAGTATTGGTGTTGTATTTTATTTTTTTTATTGTAGAAACTGTTGCCAGGGCAACAGTTGAGATTATATTCAATTATAAGTTTTGTTGGCTATTACATTTTTTATTTTTCATATTCTTATAGAAACGGTTGCCCACAGGGCAACAGTTAATATAGCATTCAAACATAATTTATGTTTGTACGGAAAGTGTTGTCTGTCAGGTTGTGCTTGCTTACTGTTTAATAGTAGGTATTAACTTTTTTATTTTTCTTTCTTTTTGTGACGTTGAAATTACATTTGATGGTTGTATTGGGAAAGTTGTTGCCTATTAAGTTTAAGTTAATTATGGTATGATATTGCATTTGTTGATTCTATTTTTTATTTTATTTATTTTTTGCATTCACCCTTTGTTAAATCTTGTGCAGGTATGATGGTGGTGTTTATGTGCTTAAATTTGTTGACTCAATAATGCATGACAATGATGTTTTCAAGATGAAGTGGGCGCAGTTGAAAGATTATCGTTTTGATTGGGCTGCTAACCTGTGGAGTCATTCAAGGTCCAAGTCAATGGTGGATATGGTACCCCTCTTGAGAAGATAGGCGATTGATTACCATGAGCATAATTCTCTTTTTTATAAAGTAGTGCTTGGAAAGTCTTTCTCTGTTGTATAAAAGTGATGAGGATGACTGAGTTTTTAATGTAAATGTTTGTCTTTTTAGTTGACGCGATTGAATCGTTTGTGTGTAACACATGCTTATAATGTTAGTAATGTAAATGCTTTGGGATTTGTAAAGTTTGATTGTATTTAGTGTTGAATGTACATTTTTCTGTAAGCGTTTTATGTGTGTCGTGGCTTATTTTTTAATGTTTGTTTGTGTTTTGTTAACTTATGATGTTGTGAAGGCAGTAACTCAATGCAAGTGGCTTGTGGAATTCGGTGAGGGATAAGGGGTGAAGCGTTGGCCATGTAGTATTATTTCAAGTGTATTAGCTTTGGGAATTTGGGTAATGGGTGGAGGCCAAGTGCTGCATATTAAAATCTGGTGTAGGCCAGGATCTGGTGTAGGCCAAGTGCTGCCTGTCAGGCATCCACTTAAGCCAGTTGGCTGTGAGGTTTTGGTAAGGCTTTGCGGGCAACTGTTGCCTATTTGTTAACACTTAAAACTAAACACAATGGTATATGAGAGTTAATGAAGTAATGAAGCTAAGACATATTGAATGCCTTGCTTGTGTTATTAGTGTTTGTTTGTATACTTCATTCTTATTATATAGGGGCAACAACTCAAGACAATTGGCTTAGGGAATTTGATGCTTGGTGAAGGTCAAGTGCTGTCTAGGCAGCATTTCGAGGGAATTGGCGACTGAGGGAATTTGGTAAGTGGTGGGGGTTAACTGTTGCCTAGGAAGCATTTCAAGGGTATTGGCTTTGAGAATTTGATGGGGGGCTGTAGACCAAGGGTTGCCTAAGAAGCATCTTACTGCAATTGGGTAAGGAATTTCGTGAGCAGGAGAGGCCAAGTGTTGCCTGGGTAGCAACTCAAAGCAATTGCCTGTGAGAAATTGATAAGGGTTGGCGGGCAACTGTTGCCTATTTACCAACACTAGCAGACAAGCACAATGATAGAGGGGTTAAGAAAGAAACGAAGCCAAGACATATTGAATCAAAATACAAGAAAACAAAGGCAAACAAATTGTTCTTTAAAATGTGCTTCACAATATCTTTTTAAAAAAAATATATATAATGACATGACAAAATAACACTAATTTGGTGAAGCCAATGGAGTAGATTCGTCAATGATAGGTCCGTCATCGTCATTTATACGTCGCGTAAGCATCATCTCTCTGTTTTGCTTGAGTACTTTATGGACATTGTGATTCGAACTTCAAATTCTGCATCTAATTTTTCATTTTGTCATCCAGACTTACTACGTTTAAAATAGCGCTCTATATTCCGTTGTAAGAAATGTAGATGCAATTTGTTGCTACTCAAATGCTGCACGCAATGAAATGGAAACATGAGTTTAGAGTTTGGTTAATAGATTAACAAGATAAAGCAAACATCAATTTTACTTTGTTAAGTGTTATGCATAAGCGGTGGAGGTCGACTAGCAACAAGTTGTAGAACTTGTTTACACTTTTTTAATTAAAGTGTTGGCCTTCGGCCACAGCTTGTAGGGAAATTCCCCTATATAAGTTATATCAGGCGCATGTAAAGATTTTGCAGCACAACTAAAGTGCTGCATATTGGGCATCACATATAGAGATTCTTCTACATGTTGTTTTGCACCAAACCTTCAAGTGCTGCCCACAAGGCAACACTTGAAAAGACACCTAATATGCATTCAAAACTGCTGCTTATTAGGCAGCACATGTAGAGCTACTTTAAATGTGTTGTTTTTAATCGAACCTCCAAGTGTAGCCCTGTGGGCAACACTTACAAGGCACCACTCCATACAATCAAAAGTGCTGCATATTAGGCAACACATGTAGAGTTTATCTACAAGCAATTGTTTGCAGTACAGCTGCAAGTGCTGCCCACAAGGCAGTGAGTGCATTACAAACAAATTCCCATGGAACATATCTTAAAAAGCGTTTCCTGCTAGTGACAATTTACAGATATCATCTACAAGTTATTTCAAGTTAATTTAGGGCAAAGCAATGAAGTTGCAACTAAATAAGAGTAATCACAATTTCTATTCGCAAATTCCGCAACAAATACAAATTCAAACTAATATAATTTTTTTTGCAGCAATTAAAATTCAATGGGACGTTATGTTGGTTATCTAGCAGTAGTTTTCAATCATTATCATCAAAATTCACAACTCACTATAGCTAATTTGTTAGTATACGAAAACTAAACAAATTCTACGAATTTAAGATGTAATTATGCAAAATTTAATTTAAAAACTACGTATAATTAATGAAACATTGAAGAAATTATCTTTGAATCTTCTTTTTTCTCAAAATATTGGATTCTTAGGGTTTGAAGCTGTTGTAAAAGCTTCTTTTTTTTTTTTGTGGGGAAATAAGCTGCAAAATTGTAAAGGAAGGGAAAGAGACAGTCAGGTCTTTTTATTATTTGTTGAGGGGTAGTTTCATCCTGAAATGTTCCACTTAAGTTAAGCAAGGTCATTCTTGCTAAACCACACTTAGTGAGGTCAATTAGGCAAACCATTGCCTTAAGTGTCATAGTTCCGTATTTTACCCCCATTAAAGGGAGCGATGGGTTAAATTAGTACTCATTCTATTTTAATTTACGTGACACTATCTTTTTTAGTATGTCTTTAAAAAATGCTAACTTTCATAAAATAGAAACAATTTACCTATATGAGATGATTTATAACTATACAAATTTTTATGTTTATTATTTTTGTTGATAAAATTTAAAAAACTTATTTCTTCCATAAATTCCGTGTCAAATTAAATCCCGCAACATAATTTTCTGCTCAAGTTATTTCAATACAAGCCCGTTGCGTCATGACTTTGTTTATTAATATTGATTTTCTTAACCAGCCCAAAATTTAACTAAATCAACCAATTTGATTCATAATTCATAATCGTGCAACACGTCTTATTATCCCCGAAATCGAGTTATAACTCATATTTAATAAGTGAGTCATTCGACTGCATTGCCCTTTATCTCTCATCAATTTTATTTAAAATCGAAATAAATACTATTGAAATGAGCAAGGGTAAGTTGGGAAAAAGGCAATAAATATTTTCTTGATCTTGTAAATTATTAGCACTTATTCTTGACTATTTTAAAAAGCAAAAAGTGACAAATGGACCGAAATGAGTTAATGTTACGTGTTATTATAATTCATTTTCGTCCAACCCAATTAACCGTTTTGCTAAAAAGAAAACCCAAAGAAGAAGAAAACACAAGAAACACAAATTTTAGACGTGGTAATTTTTGTTCGGGAGAATTACACAAATATACCACCCTAATACTAAATTTATAAAAAATACTAATACTATACCATTTTACAAAATATATAAATAGTTTTTTTACAAATCATATACAACTTCCATTAAAACTATATAAATGAAGGTTTACTCCCTCCCACACCATGTCACCAGATATTTTTTTTTTAAATCTGAAAAAAAAGCTTCTAACGTACAAAAAAACACAAAATGAACTACAAAATACAAAACATACAATTATTTAAACCACAAATACAAGACATACAAAGAGATTTTTTATACAAAAATGTGACACACTCATATACATAAATACTAATATATACAAAACTATACAAAATACATAACCAAAAAGTTGGCTAACATACACTTGAAAGTACAAAATACACAAACATACAACAATATACAAATAAACACAACTAGATATTCAAAAAAACTTTAATGTATTTATACATCAAAACATACACGTACACATAAATACAAAAATCTTATACATGTATATACAAATAAATACACATACAAAATCAAAAAATAAAAGAAAAAAGAAAGAGAGAAGTAGATTTGAAAATATATATATTTTTTTAAGGAGAGGGGAAGAAATTAGGGTTTGTGGTTGGAAGAGTGTGAATGGTATGTAGGGTATTTTTTTTAAAATTATTGTTATGTTTTATAAATATAGTAAAAATATTGGTATATTTTGTAATTTAGCTATTAGTGTAGTTATGTGTTTGTAAATTTTCTTTTTTTGTTCCATAAACACAAATTATTAAGACAACATCAATTAATTTGCACTGCTAAATTTTCATCTTTTCATGAAAAAAAATAAAAGACCCAACTTTCTTTTTCTCTTTACATTTTCTGATTCTAAAAATAATAGTCTTTTATATCCATTCTTTCTCTTCCTCTTTCTCCTTTATTTTAGAATGTAATTTCAAAGAGAAAGAGAAAAGAGAAAGAAACTTTCTCTAAGAGAACTTCTTTTTTCTTTTTCCTTCAAAAACTATCACATTAATTTTCTCTGAAATCAACCCATAAAAGGAAAAAAAAATCTGTTGATGATCTTTAAAAAAAAACAATCAATATCATTACGTAAAATGCATGACACCATATATTTTATAAGAAAACACATGCAATAGTTTAATGCACGTGACATATAATATATTGGACCCTTTTATTCTCTTTGAAGAATGAAAAGTTCAATGAAATGGTAAATTTTGGTTTAAACTCTCTGTATATTTGAGGAGAATTAATGCAAAAAATGGAAGGACGTGAAGAAAAGATATTTGTATCAGTAAGGCTAAGGCCATTGAATGAAAAAGAAGAGAAAAATGAAGAAGTTTCAGATTGGGAATGTATCAATGATACAACAATTCTATACAAGAATGTTAGCCTTTCTCCATCAGAACGCTCAATGTATCCCTCTGCATATATTTTTGGTAAGTTTTTAGAATCTTTTTTGTCTGTGTACATATGATTTTACATTATTATCTGTAAATATGTACTCCCTCCGTCCCATTTTAGTTGCCGCTTTAAGCTTTTTCACGTCCATTAAAAAAATCAATAAATGCAATATAGTATATTTTACCAAGCTATTCCTATCAAATGCTTTTTGAGAATTGAGTAATGCTAAAAAGAACTAGTACTTGTGTAATGATTAAGGTTGTAGTTTGGAAACAACTAACAAATTTAGTCTTGGATTTCTAAAAGGACAACTATATTTGCACAAATATTTTGAACAAAATGGACAACCAAAATGGGACGGAAGGAGTATTTGTGTAATATTGGCTTGAGATAGAGTTTAAATAGAGTAACATAGTTAGCAAGATTTATATAGCTGAGCTCAACTTGTTTGAGGCAGTAGTAGAAGTTGTTGTTGCTGTAGAGTTCGTTTGGTATGGAGGAAACATTTTCGCGGATAATGTTCTTTATTGGAAAAAATGTATAATATAATAGAGAATCTACTAGTTGGTACATAACATAGAACTTTTGATATTAATGATATTACTATTGTTACTATTATTGTATATCTCTACTTTATATTCCACTTTCATTTCTATTTGGTATCATGATGACATAAGTTGTATATAGAAACATAATCAGTGAGGATTCATATAGACGACCCTAACTTGTTTGGGATTGAGGTGTAACAGTTGTTGTTGTTGTTGAAAAATCGTGCATGGTGTAGAATAAGGTATGAGGATAGTCTTCTGACACAATTTTTAGTATTTAAGGTTTTTTTGTGTCTAAGTGTTAAATGAAGTGTTGTGGAGTAAGAGTTATGACATTTGTGAAGGAAAATGACTCCCTAAGTGGGATGTAATGCTAAAATCTGTTTTCACTTTTTATTAACTGTAATTGAAGCTCAATCATCCAAGTTCAGAAAGACTTCTGCTTGCAGCCTTAAGTCCTAAACAAGTCCTACTTTACCATATTATCACTTGTTAATCAATTGACTTACATACTCATACATTAAAGTTTTCTATGTGGATTGTTTTGTGTTATTGGTTTATGGTTTTGTTTCTAGACAGGGCATTTAGCAGTGATTGCTCCACAAGACAGGTGTACGAAGAAGCAGCTAAAGAAGTTGCTCTTTCGGTTCTCAATGGATTCAATTGTGAGTAATATAACAAATTATATCTGCTTGTAGCTTTTGGAATTCCTGGAAGAAAGTCCATCATGTATTCTTGACCTTAACTTATTTATGTATCTACTAGCAAGTGTTTTTGCCTATGGACAAACAAGCAGTGGAAAGACATACACTATGACTGGAATAACTGAATATGCGATTGCTGATATATACGAACATGTAGAGAAGGTAACTGCATGCTGCGTTGTGATTAATTCTTTTGTTGTCTTATTAGCGCTTGCTATATTCAAAGAGTGTTGCTTGCTTACTGATTATCTAATTGTACTACTTGTAGCATAAAGAAAGAGACTTTATTTTGAAGCTTTCTGCTATGGAGATATACAATGAATCTGTCAGAGATCTCCTCAGTGAAGATAGCACTCCACTTAGACTTCTTGATGATCCAGAGGTCAGTTTGATTTACTGAATCAACGATACATTACTCGCTTTTGTTTTCCTTTGTTCCTCATTAATTTATATAGAGAAACTTCAACAGAGAGGGACTGTTGTTGAGAAACTCACAGAGGAAACATTGAGGGACTGGAACCATGCAATGCAGCTCCTTTCTATTTGTGAAGGTAAGAGCAAACAAGTAGCTTTGGCTCTACTATTAACCATGGATTTGAATTTAACATTTGTTAACTTTGTTTCTCGAATTATATATACTTTATGGATCTGAATTGGACCGAGTAGAAAAGCTCGTGGTGTGACTAGAATTGGAAAAGGGAGAATCTGTATGTATTTTTCTTACGTCTGTTCGGCCTATTTAGATTGGGAAATGCTTGGGGTTCTCAAAGGGGAATGTAATTGGGGATCACTTGTATGGCTTTTTCTCTTTCATACTAGAAAACTCTCTTTGCTCCTGCTCCGATGATTAGGCATCTTGATTGAACCTGTTAAATCTGTGTCCTTTTCTTCTTTTCTATTCTCTTTGTGTGTGATTGTGTGCTAGTTTAATTGTTTGTTCTTAACAATCATTTTTTTGCAGCTCAAAGACAGATTGGGGAAACTGCCCTCAATGAAACAAGCTCCAGATCTCACCAAATCATTAGACTGGTAAAGAAAACTTAGTATTTCTTTTCTAACATGCTATTGATCTTTAAACAAAGTAGATTTTTGATTCATTAGTTGTTGCAGACAGTTGAAAGTTCTCCTCGTGAGTACTTAGGCAAGGACAGCTCGGGTACCCTTTTAGCTACTGTGGTATGAAAATGTTTTTCTCATAAAAAACATTTGATATGTAGTGTGGTGCTGGTAATATATTATATTAGAGTAACAGCTGAACCTTTTTTTTTTTTCCATTGGAACACAGAATTTCGTCGATTTGGCTGGAAGTGAGCGGGCATCTCAGTCCTTGTCTGCTGCTACAAGGCTGAGAGAAGGCTGTCACATTAATCGCAGCTTGCTGACCCTTGGCACTGTTATTCGTAAGCTAAGGTTGTTTAATTTTCTTGCCGTATTTTAAGCAAGTTTGATATGATTATTAAACAGCTCTGTAAGAAGAGCTTAAATGTATGTATGTGTAAGAAGAGCTCTGCAAGCAAGTTTGATATGATTATTGCCTTCTGTATTGCATTATATAAGTAAGTTGCATCAGAGGGCATAGGTCCTCTTAGCGTTATTGTAGTTTTCTTTTCAACTAAGATAAGAGTAGCTAAATTTGTATGCAACTAATTCAAGTTGCTATATATCATAATGCAGCACCGGTACGACTGGTCACATTCCTTTCAGAGATTCAAAGCTAACGCGGATACTACAGCCATCATTGGGTGGTAATGGTAGAGCTGCCATCATCTGTACAATGAGCCCTGCACGAAGTCACGTTGAGCAATCAAGGAATACTCTTCTTTTTGCAAGTTGTGCCAAGGAAGTAACTACTAATGCCCAAGTGAATGTAGTCATGTCAGATAAAGCAATGGTGAAGCATTTACAGAGGGAGTTGGCGAGATTGGAAAGTGAGTTAAGGTGTCCTAGGGCTTGTATATTCCCTTCAGATTATGAAGCGTTACTGCAAGAGAAGGACCTTCAAATACAAGAGGTAATGCATATTGATCCTATTGCTAATACTTGGAAAGTTTCGGTTGTTCCCTTCTCCACACCAGGGAAATGACAAATGTATTCCATGACACAATTTTTATCATGCCAAGCAAAAATAGCGCAAAAAGACCAAACATTTTAATGTATCAACAAGAAATATCTGTTATTGGAAAGGCACATTCGTGGTACGAGCACAAATAAGTAGCCTTATTTGTAAAACTAAAAATAAACAATTGAAGGTCCAAGATTTGCACAGATGGAAAAGTACAGATATTTAAGCTTTTCAGTCTGCAAGATGTACCCTCCATTATATCTCTAGGATGTTAGTGTTATTCTTTTGTGAATGAAGCATATAATATTACCTCTGACATGCAATTTGAGGTATCTCTTATCGTTATGGACTTATTTTACAAATGCACTACTGTTTGACTAGTTGAACCCTTATCTATTATCCTCACTTCTACAGATGGAGAAGGAGATCAAGGACTTAATTTTGCAACGTGATATTGCTCTGAGTCAAGTCAGAGATCTGGTGAAGCTGCTTGGAGATGATGCAATACAGGTACATGAAATTTACTAGACCTACTAGTTTCCTCATCTATATATTTGCTTACTCCATGCTAAAGGCACTTTACACTTATTCTGCAGGTTGGTCTGGGACACTACCCACATTTGCGCGTGAAGAGATCACCAGATTATCAAAGCCCAATGCAACAGATCTCCATTTTGAGAGACACTCGTTTTATAGATATTGATGTTAGAGCCTGTTCCGTTGGCCACAGCAGGAGTTGCTCTGAAGATCATATTATACATGTGCCAGAGTTTGAAGAAACCATGCTTCGCAACAATGCATTTCCGATGCTATTAGGTAGCAGTTCAAATTACAGCAGAAGTGATTCATGTCAGGGATGGGATGATGTTGAAAAACAAAGTAATGGGACTTCTGAGGATCTTTGCAAGGAAGTTCGGTGCATTGAAACAGAAGAATCGAGTGTGAAAGGAACACAAGAATTAAATTATTCGTTTCGTGAAGAAAATGGTGGTTTTCCAGCTTTAGTAACCATTATAAATGGGGATAGAGATAATCAGGGAGCAATATCACCTCCAGACGACGCATACAGAAGATCAGTGACACCTCCGCATAAGGTAAATGGAGAAATTAAACCGACATCCTTTAAAGAAGACCAAGAATCAGTGTCATCATCATTTTTCAATGAGGAGAGGAAATCCAATAACGAATCAGTGTCAGTTTGCTTAAGGGTTGACCAAGCCCTTGAATCACCTAAGTTTAAGGTCAACAGGGAGTCTGTATCATCGCTGTTGAAGGAAGAGAAAGAAAATAAAGAATTGATCTGTGTTAATTCCTCTAATGCTCTTCCAGATAAATTATCCTCACCATGTGATCTGAATGAAGATTCATCTTGCAATAGAATCTTGAAGTTATATAAAAGTAGAAGCTGCAAAGCTAGTCTAATTACTGATTGTTCTTCTCCATGCTTTGAGGAATTCAACAGAAATAAAAATAAGCAATCATCTGAATCGGAAAGAAATTTAATTAAAAGACCTCAAGAATCAGAAATGAAAATTTCTCCCGTGAACTTTGGCTCTGGAGTTGAGGGTTCTTCAGGAAATGGTTCCACCTTTTATGCAGTCACTGCAGTCAATATTGAACTTGAAGTTCCTAAAAGGAAACCTTCAACTGATAAGGATGTCAATGATGCTGATAAGGATGTCAATGATGCTGACGGTGCACGCGATGCAAAGATGAATGCAATGGATGAGCTTCAACATGAGATGGATGTTAAAGAATGTCATGTGAGTATCGCCCATCACTCTCTACTCAATCATCTTATTCAGAAATATTTCATATTTCTCTGGTCTTACGTTTTCTTGCTTCCATTCATTTATGGGAGCCTACTGAAGGATGACAGACATTACATCCTCCGTTTTTTCCCTTTTTATTTGCATACATTTTGCTTCCTTTGTTGCACTGTTGCACTACATCTTGTTTTCTTTCAAGAGTTCAAGCTTCAAAAGAATTTTACTTTTAGATCCAAGATTCTTGGAGGAAGACCTTCTTTCACAGTTGCTTTTGCTGATATGAAAAGGTTCCTAAAAGAAATTTTTATGCAGCTGCACTCTCTTAATAAAATCTAATTAAAACTCAAATTTGTCAGATTACATCCCTTCATATTATGGTATGAGTATTGTATAGTACCTTGATAGTTTAGTCCGCTATTAAGGTTGGACTCACCTAGTGCTCGTAGGTCGGATTAGTTATATCATACAGGGTGCAGCTATATGCAAACAGTGCATATGTCCATGTTGATGATCTCATTAAGAAAACTTTGATGTACCAGCTGAAGCATGCCTTTATACATGTTGCGAAAATCCTTTTAGGATTTGGTCTTTGTTACTACCTTTTAACAATTTTGTCAGAGAGATTACAACAACAATTAGGGTCAACTATATGAATCCTCACTAATCATGTTTGGTCAGAGAATTCATTCACGAAATTATTTGAAGCTTTATAATTGAGTGAATGATTCTCCCATTCGGAGAAACTGGAAGCCTGCAGCCTTTGTTTTCAGATTAAACTGTGGAAGACATAAATGCAGCTTATGTCCATTGTAATTTGGAACTAGGTAAACTTATTTTTGATCTGTGAGTAATGTGTGTTTATATGTTACAGGTTCAGGAGTCTGAACCAGAGCATGATAAACCGTCAAAGAGTGTGAAAGATGCTGGTTTAAACCCAGTAGAAGATGATTATAGAAGTCGTTACAGCTGGCCCTCTGAATTCAAGAGACTTCAGAAAGAGATAATTGAACTTTGGCATACTTGCAATATCTCTTTAGCACACAGAACGTACTTCTTTCTTCTTTTCCAAGGTGATTCTACAGATGCTATATACATGGAGGTTGAAATTAGAAGGTTAACCTTCCTCAAGGACACATTTTCACGTGGTGAGAAAACCGTGGTCAATGGTAGGACTTTGTCACTCGAAGGAAGGTAATATACTCGCATCCACTCTGAAAAATTTACTCTATGGTCTTTAATTAACTTGTGGATAGATGTGCGAAAACAACCAGAATTCTCCATTTCTATCCTTACATTTACACGGACAAAGTAAACAAAAAGCACAAAAGCTTGACTAATTCACCAGGATTTCCTCCAATTCACATACTCAATATATTGTGTAGTTGATGTCTTTATTTGCACTTAACCCTTGCTGTTGTTTGCCATTGTTATCACTTCGATGAGTACTAATGTACCTTCATGTATATGGTTGTCCGACAACTTTCTTTAGTCACTATAGTCCTGTACTTTGTTCACGAAGGTAAATGCAACATTGCTGAACATTAAAAAAGAATATCCTTTGATTAACCACTTGTTTCATTGTAAAACAGCAAGAAAGATCTTCGAGAAGAGAGACGAATGCTGAGCAAGCAAATGCAGAAAAAGTTGAGCGAAGCAGAACGAGAAAGCCTATACCTTAAATGGGGCATCGGAGTCAATAGTAAACGAAGGAGGTTACAATTGGCACAACTTTTGTGGACCAAGACAGATGATATGAATCATATTACAGATAGTGCATATTTAGTAGCACAGCTGGCTGGTTTGATGGAACCAGGAAAAGGTCCTAAGGAAATGTTTGGACTTGATTTTGCAGGAACAAGTAGAAATTACAGTTTCAAAACAGGACTGAAATCTCTGTTGTAATATTGAAGGACATTTTATGAGTGGAAAAAAAGAACACTTGGTGAAGGTTGCCTTCATATCTTCCAGCTATACTTTTCCTTTGATCTTCTGATTTTAATGTTAGTTGAGCTTAATTTTCTCCTGCACTTCTTATATTTTTTTTAAACTTTTGTCATGTTGATTGTAATGAGTTTTAGTTTTGTACAGGAGGCCAAAATTATTATTAGTGATTGGAGAAGGTGTAATAGATTATTATTAGTTATTATTATTACCTTTTTTTTCAGAAAGATTATTTGTAAGTGGCAATAGATCGAATCCGGCGCCAAAATGAGCTAAATCTTTGGTTGAGCAATAGAAATGGTTTGCTCAATTAAAAAGTAACAAATATGGCTATATCCGCATTAAAAGCACTGACTTACATCATTTGGTAGATGGAGTTGTTGAAGAAACTAACGGAACATATTTCTAAACAAGTCGGCATTTGTTACACCGATTTAGTAAGTCGGCAGAACGAACGCCGACGTATGATGTTTTTTTTAACTAACGATAATCGGCATTAGTTTTGCCGATTTATAAGTCGGCAAAAATTCTGCCGACTTTTATGCATTTTCTGCTCTATATAGCTCCTGCCTCACATCTTTCATCTACCACTACCGATTACCTCTCATTTCTTATCTTTTCTCACTTCTCTTATCAACAACAAGAAATAATTTTTTTTTCTCGCCATGGCCAAAGTAAATGTATCATTTTATTGGGGTGGCGAAATGTTACATGAAAATAATTTAATCAGATATAGCTTATCTCCTAAAAATAATTCCAAAATACTAACTACTATTTTGTATGATAGGTTTGTTGGTATTTTATTTAAGAAAATGAATGTTGATCCGATACGGGAAAATATTTTAATTTTTGGTAGGTATCTACACTCATCTACTAGTCAAGGTGTGCCAATATATTGTGAGTGGAATATATATGATGATGAAACATTGATGGAAATTTCAAAGTTACCGGAAGAAATGCCCATATGAGTGCTTGAAATTTATGTCCGTACTAAACCACACATGATGAATGAAGTTCCTTCTGAGCAACATTGTGTTGATCTTAACGTTCCAAGTGAATTTACTCAATTGCAAGTAAACTGGCTATCTGAGAGCCCTTCTAATCAGTTCGGACAGAATTCTGGGTACGTGTTTAAATGTTGTTGTGAATTAAAATAATAGTTCCATATAATTTTTTTATTGGTGTATTATGTTTTAGTCATTTAGTTTTTGATGTTACGATAACTTATACATTAAATTATTTATGCAGTTTTTCTCCATTAGAGACTACGTACTCGTATGATGCGTCAAGAGGTTATGAACAAACACGTTATGATGGCATATCACAACCGTCCGATTACTTTGATGAGTAATTGATTGATTTTTTTTTATTTTAAAATTGTTATCAATTGGCTAAAATATGAGTGTATTTAGGTTGTAGTAGAATTAAAAGTTGTGTATCCTTAATCTTGCAAGTGTTATCAACCTGAAATGGTTCCTAGTGAAACAATGAGAGGAAATAAAGTTGCTCATGTTGATGAATTGGCTACCCATCATGACTCGTAATATATGCATATCTTTCTTGATATATTCAAATATTTTTTATTTTTATTATTTCTAATTATCTTTTATTACTTTAATATTTGTTAGGGTGCATCAACAAGAAGATGACTCATTTTTTACAAATTTCAATAATCGGGTGACAAATAATGATGTTGCTGATGGAGGTAGTGAGGAATCAGAGAGTGACATCCCAAATGATGCCGATGATTTAGATGATGAAACGTCATTTTCGGGAGAAAAAAGTTAAGAAGTGCACCCCCTAGATGTGTATGAGGAGGGAAATGTGAATTATCATGCCAACCATATTGCATACCTAGATGACCTATCAGAGAGGGATGATGTGTTTGCTTTAACACGAGAGAATGATCATATCCGTACATCAATGTGGTCAGCAGACAAGCCAGATCTTTAATCAGGTATGTCATTCTCTACCAAGGAAAAAAAGAAAACGGCGGTGAAGATTTAGAGCATTTGTAAGAATAGATAATTCATTGTTGATGAAGCAAAGTGTGATTTTTGGAAAGTTGTTTGTCGACGGTCCCAAGAAGGTTGTAGTTCGATATTGCATGCAAGGAATGTTGAAGGAGGGATGTGGAAGAATGGGAAATACAAGGTCAAGCACACTTGTGATATGGGAGAAATACGTGGAGATCATTTTAACTTAGATACTAAAATAATTGCAAAAGCTTTGACTGGTTTTATCACAAATAACCCCGTAATACAAGGTAAAGGACTGCATCGTTGCTGTTAAAATAAGGTACGGTAGTGAGCCTTCAATAAGGAAGGCATGGCTTGGCCGTAGGCGTGCCTTCGAGAATGTGTATGGTAATTTTGACAACCAGAATTCTCCATTTCTATCCTTACATTTACACGGACAAAGTAAACAAAAAGCACAAAAGCTTGACTAATTCACCAGGGTTTCCTCCAATTCACATACTCAATATATTTTGTAGTTGATGTCTACATTTGCACTTAACCCTTGCTGTGCAAATGGGGCATTGGAGTCAATAGTAAACGAAGGAGGTTACAATTGGCGCAACTTTTGTGGACCAAGACAGATGATATGAACCATATTGCAGCTAGTGCATATTTAGTAGCACAGCTGGCTGGTTTGATGGAACCAGGAAAAGGTCCTAAGGAAATGTTTGGACTTGATTTTGCAAGAACAAGTAGAAATTACAGTTTCAAAACAGGACTGAAATCTCTGTTGTAATATTGAAGGACATTTTATGAGTGGAAAAAAAGAACACTTGGTGAAGGTTGCCTTCATATCTTCCAGCTACATTTTTCCTTTGATCTTCTGATTTTAATGTTAGTTGAGCTTAATTTTCTTCTGCATTTCTTTATTTTTTTTTTAAACTTTTGTAATGTTGATTGTAATGAGTTTTAGTTTTGTACAGGAGGCCAAAATAATTATTACTGATTGGAGAAGGTGTAATATATATTACTTTTTTTTCTTTTCAAAAAGATTATTTATAGGCGCGAATAGATCCATAACTAATGCAGGTGATGTTACAGCTATTAGGTTGCAATTCTAATCCTTCTATTGTCCATACTACTACAAAGTTCAGTCTCATGACCCTATATCCCAGGCAGTCTTTATTATTTATTAATTTATTTTTCTATACTACCAATAACAACAATATACTCAGTGATATCCCTTTAAGGTGGGGCCTGGGGAAGGTGAGATGTAAGCAGATTTTACCCCTACCAAGGTGGAGAGATTGTTTCCAATAGACTCTCAGCTGAATAAATATATTTAGGATATATGTTGGGAAAAAAATGAATTTGAGTGTTTTCTGGAACGTGTCAATAAGCGAGAATATTGAATTTGAGTGTATCTCATTTACAATGTATAACTGCCATATATATACAAGTATCTTTTCCTAACTAACTTCTATCCTACATGGCAATTCCTATTAAAATATCTAGCATTGTACTACACAAGTCTGAAGTACTGTACTGCACTAACTAACGGATGGGATTACAGGTTGATAGCTAAATTAGAAGGCTAAGATGAGTCCATGTGGCACTGCTGACTAGACTCATTAAGTAAAACACTTCTCTCATTCTATTTCATTTGCTCAGCTGTACAAACCCTAAACACATTAACATTTCGCCGCCTCAACCCTTATCATCTTCCTGAACATTTTGATCATTCTTGCTTCCAGATCTGAACTCGTCAACACCCCCCCTCAAGTTGGAGGGGGAGGTACGGACACCCAACTTGCCCAAAAGATCCCGATGAAGAGGCCCAGTCAAGGGTTTAGTAAAAATGTCGGCAAGCTGACGCGAAGAAGGAACATAGGACAACGAAATCAAACCAGACTGAAACTGCTGCCTAACGAAATGGCAATCGAGTTCCACGTGTTTGGTCCGCTCGTGGAAGATGGGGTTTTTGGCTATATGGATTGCGGCTTGGCTATCAGAGTGGAGTGGTACAGGAAGGTGTGGTGGGACTGACAAGTCATCAAGAAGCCGGACCAATCAGGTGATCTCGGCGATAACACGACGCATGGACCGATATTCAGCCTCGGCGGATGAAAGGGAGACCGAGGGATGCTTCTTGGACTTCCACGAAACAGGGCAACCACCTAGACTAATGAAGAACCCACTGATAGAACGACGGGAGTCAAGACACGCTCCCCAATCAGAGTCGCAGAAAGCAATAAGATCCAAAGAAGGAGAGGCCGTCATGAAAAGACCCAAATTTGGATCTTTCAACAAATAACGGAGACAATGGTAAGCAGCCACGAGGTAGGCTCACGTGGATCTTGCATGTACTGGCTGAGGTGTTGAACAGCGAAACACAAATCAGGGCGAGTGTGGGTTAAAAAATTGAGTTTCCCCAAAAAACGACGGTAAAGAGATGGATCAGGCAAAGGAGAACTAACCCCAGACTGAAGTTTACAGGTAGGGTCCAAAAGAGAAGACACAGGGGAGAGGCCAAGACAATCAAATTCCCCAAGTAGTTCAAGAGCAAACTTACGCTGACACAGAATCAGCCCATGGTCTTTACGGAGAACTTCCAGACCCAGAAAGAAAGATAAGTTGCCCAAATCCTTTATTTTAAATTCCATGTCTAGAAATAGTTTCAGATCTGTGAGTTCCTAAGTATTGTTGCCTGTAAGTAAGATGTCGTCCACGTATACTGCCACGATAGATACTGAATCACCAGATTTCTTGTAAAAGAGAGAGTAGTCATTAAGCGAGTATGCAAAACCTTTGAAGTTGAGGGCTGCAGTCAAGCGTGCATACCACTGACGAGACGCTTGTCGCAGCCCATAGAGAGACTTCTTTAGGCGACAAACCAAATTGGGAGCAGGGGGAACCAGACCAGCAGGAAATTTCATATAGACCTCCTCATGGAGGTCACCATGCAGAAAGGCGTAATTGACGTCTAGTTGGAACAAACCCCAGTTCTTCTTAACTGCAATGGCAAGAAGACAGCGGATGGTGGTCATTTTGACCACTGGAGAAAAGGACTCCGTAAAATCAATACCTTCACGTTGTGTGTCACCCCTAATAACTAGTCGAGCCTTCAACCTTTCAACACTACCATCAGATTTCAACTTCACCTTGTATACCCATTTAGATGGAAGGGCTTTCTTTCCAACAGGGAGAGGAACCACTTCCCATGTTTCATTAGCTTTAAGAGCATCCAATTCCTTATTCATAGCCTCTTGCCAACCTGGGTGGGATACTGCTTGACTGTAGGACATAGGTTCTTGAATTTGTGGGATGGCAGTAACCAGTTGTTGGTTAGTGACAGATAAGACATGGTAGGAAAATTGTAAGGGAGACATAGGAGCAGCAAAACAGGTGGAGGAAACATCAGTGAGGTGCAAGGCACCACAAATGAAGTCACTTAGATAGGCAGGGGTCTGGGTTTCTCTGAGTGACCTGCACAGGGCAGGCTGAAGGGTAGGAGGAGAGGATGCATGGGGAGGGGAAGGTGCAGGAAAAGGAGTAGGTGAACTAGAGGAGGGAATAGAGGTATTAGAAGGACTAGGAGAATGAAATTCAGGAATAGGGGCAGGGGAAAAATCATCCAAAAATGCAGAGGGTGAAGGGCAAACAGGAGGTGTAGTGAAATGATTAGAAACAGGAGAATTGAATGGAAACACATGCTCATGAAACACAACATTTCTAGAAACAAAAATGTCCTTAGTAGCTAGGTTCAGTAGCTTATAACCCTCCTTTCCATGAGGGTAGCCCAAGAAAACACATGCAACAGCCCTAGGATCCAGCTTGCCTCTGTGTTGAGATAATGTAGAAGCAAAACAAAGGCACCCAAAACTTCTGAGGTAAGTGTAGTCAGGTGGTTTATGAAACAATATCTCATAGGGGGATTTGTAATTGAGAAGTTTTGTAGGAAATCTGTTAATGAGGAAAGTGGCTGTTAACAAACAATCACCCCAATAGGAAACAGGGACTTTAGAGTGAAAGAGTAAGGCTCTGCAAGTCTCTAATAAGTGTTTATGTTTTCGTTCTACAATTCCATTTTGTTGAGGAGTAGCTACACAACTTGTTTGGTGAATGATACCTTTTGTTGAAAAATAGGCTAGGGCAGTGATGCTGGACCCTAGTTCTAATGCATTGTCTGATCTAACCTTCTTTACCTTGATGTCAAACTGTTTTCAACCATAGCAATGAAAGATTGTAACATGGTGAAGGCACTACTCTTGGTGCTGAGTAAATAAGTCCAGGTACCTCTACTATAGTCATCCACTGTAGTGAGGAAATACCTAAAGCCATCATGGGTAGGAACCTTGTAAGGTCCCCAGGTATCAATGTGAACCAGCTCAAAAACATGAGAGGTAGAAGTAGTGCTAAGAGAGAATGGTAATTTATGTTGTCTAGCTAGAGGGCAAACATCACATGGAATATCTGGTGGTGTGAATGCATTAACAGGTAAAGAAGATATGTATTTCATACTAGAAAAGGGCATATGCCCCAATCTTACATGCCACAAGTTCTTACAAGAAGAAATAGAAGTAGCAGAACATGTGTTAGAAACATTAGAAGTATTAGCTAAGACTGAATTTGTGTTATTAGTGTGCAGGAATACAGGGGGGCAGTGAGCAGATTGAAAGAGATATAAACCAGCTCTTGCTTCACCAAGGATCAGAGGCCCCTTCAAAGAAAGGCCCTGCAAGGAACAGGAAGAAGAGGAAAAGGTGAGTGTGACTGCAAATTGTCTGCACAATCTCTGTATAGACAAGAGGTTATATTTAAAAGAAGGCCCCAACAGAACTCTGTCTAGAGTTAAACTAGGATGAATACTAGTCTGACCTGCATGTGTTACTACTACCCTATGGGAATTTGGTAAATTTATGTTTACTGGAGTAGGTAGAGTGTGCACATTGAATAGGATACTACTGTCAAAGGTCATATGTTCAGAAGCACCAGAATCAAGGATCCAAGTGTGGCTTCTGGACATAGTAGAAGGAACAGAGGGTTGGGAAAGCATTATACCAGCGTAGTTAGCAGTTGCATTGAACTCAGAATTGGATGCAGCCTGTTGTCCCACCTGAACTTGTTGTAGCAGTTCCATTAGCTGAGATATCTGCTCTGGATTAGGAAAACCAACTATGGACTGCACAGCACCATTACCAGCAGAGACTGCATTCCCTTGTACACCAGTGGGGAACTGAGCTAAACCACCATTGTCTCTGTGTCCTCTCCCTTGATTCTTCTTAAGTTTGAGGCAGTAGTCTATGGTGTGTCCAGATTTCTTACAGTAATTGCACCACCATTTGCTTTTGTTATAGGAGTTTTTGTTTCCATTGTGTCCATAACCATTATTGTTTCTTCCTGAGTTCTGATTGTATCTATTACTCTGTGCAGAATAGGAATTATTATTACCCCCTGTGTATGAAGAATAGCTGTGCCCAGGTGCTGCAAAGGAACTAGAATCACCTGGATGACTCCCTGTCATCTGAATACTTCTTTGCCTCTCTTCCTGAAGTAGAAGGTAATATGCTCTATCTACACTAGGTGGAGGATGCATCATCATAATGTTTTCTCTACAAGTAGTATAGGATTCATTCAGCCTCATCAGTAATTGCACCAATTTTTGTCTTTCTTCGAAAGCACTATTTTTCTCAAAGGCTCCACACTGACAATCCCCACATATACATACAGCCCTAACATCAAATAGTTCAATTTCATCCCAAATACTTTTCATTTTGTTGAAATATGTGGCAATGCTATTTGCACCTTGCACAGTTTCAATTAACTCTTTTTGTAACTCAAAAGATTGTGCTAGGTTTGACTGCCCATACCTATCCTCTAGTTGTTTCCACAAAATTCTTGCTGATTTAGAGTGAATTACACTAGCTTTAATTTCCTTTGAAAGTGAATTAGTAAGCCAGGCAAATACCATATCATTGCATCGTATCCAAAGCTTTAGGCTTGGATCATTCTCCTTTGGCCTTTGCAGTGTCTCATCAATAAAACCTAACTTGTTCTTCGCAGATAAAGCAATCAGTACTGATTTTCTCCAAGCTCCATAACCAGAACCGTCAAAAACTGGTGAAACCAGTGCAATTCTTGGTGAATCTGATGGGTGGATGTAATATGGATGATTACTGTCAATTTTGTCCATTACGAACTGAAAATAGCACCTGTTTGTAGCTAGTTTTGTAAAAAAAATATACCAAAATGTGAAGTTTCTTCAGCGGAAATTACCAGAAACTTTAGAATTCAATTGTTGCAGGTAAGAAGATGATAAAAAAGGATCAAATTGATCGAGCACAAGGCTCTGATACCATATTGAAATTGTAAAGGTTCATAGAGAGAAGATTCTGGAAAGTTTATAATCTCTTCATTCAGTGTATCTCATTTACAATGTATAACTGCCATATATATATACAAGTATCTTTTCCTAACTAACTTCTATCCTACATGGCAATTCCTATTAAAATATCTAGAACTGTACTACACTGTACTACACAAGTCTGAAGTACTGTACTGCACTAACTAACGGATGGGATTACAGGTTGATAGCTAAATTAGAAGGCTAAGATGAGTCCATGTGGCACTGCTGACTAGACTCATTAAGTAAAACACTTCTCTCATTCTATTTCATTTGCTCAGCTGTACAAACCCTAAACACATTAACATTTCGCCGCCTCAACCCTTATCATCTTCCTGAACATTTTGATCATTCTTGCTTCCAGATCTGAACTCGTCAATAGAGAACAATAATTGCGAGTTGTTTCATGACCAAAGGTGGAGCTAGGTAAATGGAAGGGGTTTAATTGGAAAAACTGTACTTTGTAAATAGGGTAAAAACTTTATTTTTAAATATTGAATCTTTTTGACATAAAAAAAAATTAATTGTAGTGATAAAGGGGTTGTTTAAAAGTTTCTTTAGGTTAATATATCCTATCTTTGATAATTTAATTTTTTTGGGATCCTCTTTGTATTTCCTGATTCCGCCACTGTCTATGCCAATTCAGATCTCTTGCAACCAACACAATCCTCCGATCGAAAGCAGAAGCAGTTTGTTTGGCTCACAACTGTAGAAAGGTGTATATACATCAGGGGGCATGCTAAGGACAAAAGGGTGTTACAGGAAAGACAAGTGATTTTGTTGAGCGAAAAGTTTTTATATGAGGGAGAACATGGGAGTAATCGTCAGCTTTTTCCTTTAAATTAAGACCCATAGAGACATAATAATACTTCTCATAACATTTTCTTTTCATGTTTTAAAGCCAACTAAAAGATACTTACAAGATGGAGAATAAGCAGAAAGAGCACAAGCCCATGCATTATGCTTTAAATTTCACATGGAGAGCTACACTAGGGGTACTCGTGGGCATGTTCACAAGTTTCTTAATCAGGTTTCTTGTCACGATGTTTTCACGTTTGAAATCAAGGAAACATGTAATGACTTTAGACAAAGTAAACATAGTGCTTTGCTTGTTATTCTCCATTGTTCTCATAACGCTAACAGCTTCATTGATGGTCTCAAGTTTTCTTGAACTGAAAAAGATATTTAGAGTCCTTTGTAGTTCGAATGTGGAACCAAAATCTTCTACATTTGTCGAGTCATCTGTTTATGAGGAGGATCAACAAAGGAGAGTCCTCGAGCAAGTCTGACAAAATCATTTATACCGTCGATGTATAACTTAAAATAGAATAAATACTCTCAATCTCTACAAGTTTCTAAAGAGGGGTTGTTCATGGAGCTAGCATGACACATATATGGAATAGATACTTTCTGTATCGAAAAATTCATCATCATCAACATTGATCAAAGATTTTATGGAAGCCATTTCCGTCCTATTGAATAAGAAAACCTTTGAAATAATAGTAGTAGAGTAGACAATTTGATCCCGCATTTAAGTATACAAGTGCTTATAGAGTAACGCGCGATAGCTTGTCTACCAAAATAACGTGTATGCCAGTCTTTTATTTGATGATGATAATGGAAAGGCAGATTTCGATTGCTCCTAGGTACGCGACCACTTTAGAAACTATTCTTTCCAGAAGTTTTTAAATTTATTGGATTAGTCTCACAATATAGAGTACCTTTCCTTTGTTTAATTTCTAGCTATCATTTGCATGATTATATTATTAGTAATATGCAATTTTTTTCTAGCTAGGAAAGTCATTGACTATTTCGGTGAGTATTTATTTATCACTATTTCCATAGTAGTTCATTAAAAAAAAAAGGTACTCTTATATTAGCTAACAATTTTATATACATATTTGAAAGTAATATAATACTATTAAACGTCTCATTTACCGTACCATACTTTATATTAGTTTTTACTGTAGCATCCTTTATATTCACAAGATCAAATGGCATGTTAAAAAGGGTGAAAATTATATTCATCCTCCAACTTTACTTTAAAAATAAAAAATATCCCTCAACTTTGAATAATAGACAAATTTATCTTTCTATTTTATGCAATGTCTATTATGTCCTTGCCACATTCAAGCTCATTTACTATTTTATATTTTTGTAAATTTTAAATTATAGTGCCCATGCCCATATATATGTTTGTATATTTGTGATATTTATTTTTTCACTTATCTTCTTTGACTATAATTATAATTAAACTATATCACATTCTCTTCTATTCGTCACTGCATATATAGATTTTAGAGTTTTAATCGCCATTAATATAATATTTTATTATATCATAATTTGAAAGTCCTTTAGTAATATATAACAGAGAATCACTTAGTGATTTTTATGAAATTTATATTTATTCATAAAAAATAACTTTTTATTATTCTATTTACTCTCAATTGTATAAATAAATTATTGATTTTGGTTGTTATTATCAAAATTACTAATACTGATGTGAAAAAATAATTCTAATTAAATTTATTTATTTTATTCGATCTTTTATTATTCCAACATGGTATATGCATACCAAAATCTTTTAGTTCAATTTTTACTTTATAAATATGATTTATTTATTTTATCTCTAAGTCCAAAACATAAATTAAAAAGAGAAAAAATACATGATATATTAAAAAAGATATATACATGTTGATACATTAGAGGGTAAAATGGGTTTTCAACATATTAATTTGAGATGAATGGATGAATATGTCTATTGTTCAAACTTGGGGGATGAATTTAATTTTTAAACCAAATTAGAGGATTAAAATGATTTTCACCCTGTTAAAAATTACTACTACATGTTTGAAAAAAATCCCTTTCTTAAACTCTGACGTCATCAAACTACACCAGCATGAATGGAAGCGAAATCATGAATATAAGAGTACGTCTATGCTGATTATCAATAACACCAAATTTCTATTTAGAGTAAGTCTTTTGTTGCTTGCTAGTTGCTACTGTCATTACGTTCCTAGTTATTGCCCATCGCTGTCTTTTTTTAGTACGTGTTGGGTTCTTCTATGTTACATAAAACATATAGTGTTACTTTGGTCCAATAAATTCATTTAAATTAAGGTCACATCACAATCAGCTGGTTCAAAAGATTGGGAGTTAAAAAAAAAACTTGTAATTTTGGAATTATGTTTTTCGTTTTTTGCACTTTTTCTTTTGAACAATCTCAACATATTATTTTGTCGAGAGATCTTGTAGAACTCCACAGTCAGCGGTCGCCATGTTTTATTAGCTCTTTATAATTTCTGTTTTTTCTTTTATATTTTCCACCTTACAAGTTTTCCCTTTTAAGTCATAATAATAAGAGTATTTAGTCCACATTAATAAGTTTATTACGCAAAGTGGTGGCAATTAGCCATGACACGGCAGTATTGTCTGTGAGTTACATAGAGGGGTAAAAAAGAGATTTTCACATAAATAGCCTTCAATATTCTATATTAGCAAGTCACCTAGCACTAATATAATCTAGCCACAATATTTATATTTAAAATTTAATTTATAATTAAATATGACATATAATTAGATTGATATTCTTTATATATATCTTCTATACACATACACACACACACACACACACACACATATATTTGTCTTATATTATCAAATTATATCTAATAAATATGCTAGGAAAAGAAAGAAAAAATAAAATATAGTTATAAAAAGTGGATAAGAGTTGCGAATGGTTATGTGTGGTAATAATCCCGATAAAAAATGTACTATTTTTAATGGATCCAAAAGTTAAATGGATCGTCCCAGGAGGCACCATCTACTTAAATTTCTAAGAAAAAATTTCATAACTAACCAAATATATTACATAGCCCTACTGTTTAATAGACACATTTAATATACATCAATGGCTAACCAAATTTGATGCTAAAAAATAGGTTCATGCATATCCTAACAACTTAAAACACTGCGTGAATATCTCATAAAAAACTAACGTCGATTAACTTAGTAATTATTGAATCTCAGCAGCTGAAAAAACTGCTAATTAAAATGCTGCGTGAATATCTTAAACACTGCCTGAATATCTCAGAACATCACGTCCCTTAACTGATGTTTATTGGAATCTCAGCAGCCAAAAAATCAGGATTGCCACCAAGCACGTAATGAACAATCTTTCCCACTCTATATATCCATATATACAATGATATTAACACAAAAATTATCGCAGAAATATTTTCAATTTTTATGAACAGAAGGTATCTTTATAAACACATTCAATAGGAATCAATATCCATATTGAAATTGTTTTGCGTGAATATCATCACAATATGTCACCAATTAAGATTTTAATTCAATATGAAGGAGAATGGGTTAATGATTACAAATTTATCAACTACAAAGCTGATGGAATACTACTGCAAGAAGACTGTTTGTATGCAACGTTTATGGGTGTAATAGTATCTCAACTGGCAGTAGACACATGTAAATATACGCTTTATATCCAGCATCAAATTGAAGAAGGATTCCAACCAATCTCCATTAAGATTGATATGGGTGTTCAACTTTATGTGGAGCAAAAAAAAGGAACCAAGATGAGCGAATATCCACTTTGCATCACAGTAAATGAAAAAATCCAGGAAGTTGGTTCTAGCACAAATGCAGTAGTATTGGGTACGAATATTTGCAGGGATGAAGATCGAATCCAGGATATCAACATTGCAGAAGTTGTCCAGCAGATATTTTCAAGTAATAATGATGAAATTGATGGTATACCAATTGAAGAAATTGGTGTCATTGAAAATCCTGAACATGAGAACATACAGGAAAATCAGGTATATAAGGACAAGGAAACTCTCCAAAGTGTGGTAAAGAAGTACGCTCTAAAAGAAAAGTTTGAAACTAAGGTTGATAGGTCTTCAACAAAAAGGTAATATTTTTTAATAAATATTGAATGCATATTACAGTATATTCTGTAAATATTACATGTTTATTAATTTATATATAATACTTGAATGCTATTGCCAGGTATTCAATAGTTTGCATTAACAGTCCGTGTAGTTGGATGCTGCGATCATCAAGCTTTAATGGCTCAAGGGTATTCATGATAAGAAAATTTAACAATCTCCACACATGTCCAATAGAAGAAAGGTTGATTTCAGAGTGGCGTGTGAGTACTGATGTTATTGGAAATATAATGAAGGAAAGGTTTGCGGATCCAAAAACAATATACACACCGAAGGACATCCTAATGGAGTTGAAAAAAATATAGGGGATTACACTCAACTACATGAAAGCGTGGAGATGTAAGGAGAAGGCAATTGAATTATTGAGGGGGGAACCTAGTCAAGCATATGGAAAAATTCTAAGTTATCTTTACGTCCTGAACAAGGCCAACCTTGGATCTATTACAAAGCTTAAAAAGGCAGATGATGATTCATTTTTGTATGTTTTCATTGCGCTCAATGCATTTATACAGGGATGGCAATATTGTAGGCCTGTAATGGTAGAGGATGGTAGTTTTTTGAGTGGTGTATACGGTGGTACGATGTTAATAGCCTGCACATTGGATGGTTCTGGTAAGTATCTTAATGTAATATTTTGTAAATATTTACTACATATCAGATATATATTCATAACATACCAACCTGTAGTTACAATTTAGCTAATATGCTATACAGAATACAGAATGAATATTTGCTGTTATAAACCAAATAAAACTGCATATTTAAATACATAATTTAAATTTTATTAAAGTGCATGTATTTTGTATGTAGGCCATATTCTACCATTAGCGTATGCAGTTGTTGATTCTGAAAACGATGCAGCTTGGGAGTGGTTTTTCAAATGTTTAAGAGAAGCATACGGCATAAAGGATGGCATGTGTGTGGTGTCTAATAGGCACGAAAGTATAGCACGGGCAGTGAAGACGATATATCCAGAAATACCTCATTATGTCTGTGTATTTCACTTATGGACAAATGTTAAATTGAAGTTCAAAAAGGGTGAAGATAAACTGAAAGACACATATTTTAGAGTGGTAATGGCATACACAGTTGAAGAATTTCAAAAAGCAATGGAGGACCTTGAGAGTATCGACAATAGAGTGAAGGATTACCTATTCAAAGTTGGTTATCACAGGTGGTCGATAGCACACACACAGACTAAGAGAACATTCTTTATGACATCTAATATTGCAGAGGCAGTGAATGTAGCGAATAAGCAGGCAAGGAAACTCCCAATTGTAGCATTGATGGAGTACATGACTGATATGTTCCAGATGTAGACTGCAAAAATAGGCAATTTGCGATGGACACATTCACACCACTTGGGAATAAATATTAAGAAATCCTGAATGAATACATTGTTGCTTCCAAAAAATGGAATGTAAGTACATTCATTCAGTTTGCATATTGTTTGAATAATTTCTGCATAAAGACTAACACGTACAATTCAATTAGTATCCCTTACAAACATGAAGTAGTATAATGCAATTAATTTGAATTATCACTGCATATACATATATAAAAATAAGTTGGACACTTGCTTGAAACTGAATGTGACTGCAAATTGCATAACAACACTTATGATTGTTGTATATGTAGAATTTATACGCAAAAAATATTCATTAAGTATGAAATAGTATTGCAGAGAATAAAAATATGCATAAAATATATATGAAGTATTTGTAATCTATATGCAGGTAATACCATCAACTGATCTTCTATACAAAGTGGTGTATGGGAGAGTGAAACATATTGTTGATCTACGAGAGAAAACATGCACTTGCGGTAGGTATCAACTTGATGAAATTACTTGTCAACACACAATAGCTGTCCTGGACTACATGCACATTAAGCCAGCTGAATACTGTGCCGAATACTACAAAAAGGAATCAATGTGAAAACATATGAAGTACCAGTGTATCCAATTCAAAGTGACAGTGCCTGGAATATGCTCGAGGAGATAAGAAGTGAAATTGTACTGCCGCCACATGGTAAAAAACAAGCAGGCCGACCAAAAACTTCAAGATTCAAGTCAGCATGAGAGAGACCACTGAAAAGAGCACGGATATCATGTGCACGTTGTGGTCATCAAGGTCATAACCACAAGACCTGTAGGAATGCTCCAATAAGATTTTAAAAGAACTGTTAATTTAGTGAAGGTTACTGTTTTAATGTCTTATTTCCAAATTTGTTAAACTAATGATGTTGTTTTTTAATTAAGTTTTTAATAATTTTTTTAATTTTTATTTCCAAGATTAAGTAACTTTTATTATTAGTTTAACGAAGTTTGAACATACTTGCATTCTTACTTTTTTGTTGTTAAAAATGTGGTTATTTTAAAGTTTCATTTTTAAAAGCTTATATGCACCACATTAGTTTGTAACTCTCGAGTGCAACCAATTGCAGTGCAGTGAAGTAATAGAATGTAGATATTTGGCATCTTTGTGATTCACTAAATAACACAGAAAGCAGATAAAGTTTTGCAGCTAATACCAAATATTCTACAAATATTAACAAAATATGCAGTCTGCAATCAACAAATTTAGTAAAGAAAGGCAGTAAACTGAACCTTATACCACATGTGTAAATAAATTGTAATAACTCATTGAAGTATATATAAATGATTGAGTGCAGGTTATATGTACATGACATAAAACCTACATATTCTGACTAATACCTTTATGATATTTTTTAGAATACAAAAACAGTTTGAAAAATCTAAAGGAAATAGAGGTAACAGTTTGAATACAAAAACAGTTTGATATTTTTTGAATACAAAAACAGTTGCAATCCTCTGTAAACAGCATATCTGAAAAGGGAGCCTGGACAGAGTAGATTAAAAATTCAATATGTAGAAACTAATAAATTCAAAGTAATGTTGTAAACAAAATTAAATAGCATCAGGTAATCATAATTGTATTGTCAGAATATAAAATACAAAGCATCCACTGTAACTTCAATAACTTAGCAACTAAATGTCTAAAAGGCATAGTTCAAAAATTCAAAGCACAAAAAAAACAAAAAAAAAAGGAACAGCAGGTTGTCAATTCTCCTCATCGCTAACAACACAGTCTAGTTGTTTGGTCATCCCATAATGCCAGAGATACATTGCATAACGACTGCGTACAACAGAAAGGTCATCTTCTGGTGTAGGCAATGACTGGTACTGAATGTAATACTCCGCAAAAGCAGCAACAAAGACACCATAATCGCTGATGCACTAATAGAGGAACATTAGAAAATAGTAATATATTTTACTAATCTGAAGAGGGAAAGATATTGGGATACAACGTACCGCTGCATCAACGGCGGTAGCCTTGGACTGAAACGCAAAATGAAGGGATCAGCCATAGATTTTCCCTCATAAGGCGACCCACTGTAGAACAAATCTGCTCTTCTTTGTATGAAATCAGTGCCAGATAAGAAGAGAGGTAACATGGTAGCATAGGGATCAATAGCCTGGATGACTTCTTCATTATATGCTGGTGAATTTGGGTTAGAGTCGTAGACATAAATAGACCGGTCCTTGAAAGACAATCTGGCAAAAATCCAATGCCAATCATGAACAACCTTGACCGGGAACAAGATATCATTAACAAGAACCCAAGGGGTATTACACCCCAAACTACTACCAGATATATAGTCAGAAATTAATTTAGCATCATCTACAACCCTCAGGTCTTTCCCCGACCTGATGAACTCATTATACGTAGCTTTGATGATTGCGTCGAACTGAAAATCAGTGGTTGTGACTTTGACAATAATGTCCTGATCATACTTTGTCTTCTTACGCAAATAGTAAAACAAGACGTCAAGATGCTGAAAAAATAGATACCATTAAATTAGTAATGACTTTTACAATAGTTCATCAGTACATATAAATAAAATAAGTAAGGATTGGATAACAACGATATTCCCACATATATGATGATTAACGGTGCAAATATACCATGAATATAAATTTGATACCTACTCTATATTCCAGTTAAAACTAATGATGGCAACGATAGATGCATACTATATAAAGTTCAATGTCTGCATATATCATGAATATACTCAGATATGGTTGCATATTCCAGTTATATTGTTATCTATGAAAAATAAGTTTATAATATAGAAAACATATTCTGTGCATATACCATGAATGTATACAACATAACTACTGAATATATCAGTTACAGACTAAGGATGGGAACAATTATTTCAGTTATATACTACTGCATAATACATAATAATTAAAAATGCATAAAACATGCATATAACTGAATAACTAATGCATATTTGTATAATAAGGATAGCAAGGAAAGAAATTGACGAATACCGTGGTACTGAGGTCTTTTGATCCATAGTTGAGGACATGAAACAACTCCTTCTTGTCAACCACATGAACACCAAAATTAAACTTGGGATTCAAATTGTTTTCCCTTGCTGGATAAAGATTACCAACCCTGTAATGAAAAATAAAGAATGATGACAGGAAACCAATAATTTACTAAAGATGCAGCATAGTTCATTTTGTATACTTACTTAGATTTGCTAATCATTTTCCGATCAATCTAGGGACCCCATTTATTTGTAAGGTTGAAATCAGGCTCGGTCCGTATGTTTGACAATAGTGGATGGATGAGACGAAAGATGCGTCGCTGGGACAGTTCGGAGCATGTTCCACTTGAGTCAAATTCATTAATAAATGGGGACTTCTTAAATTTGGAAGTCTTTCTTGTGCTGACTGAAATCAGAGGTGTCTAATCTGGATCAACATCAGGACCACCTTCCTCCTCAACAACATTATACAAAAGGTGCTCTCTGTCATCTTGTTTATCAGCATTGACAGGTAATTCATTCATTTGAATGTCAGCAGGTATTTCATGACAGGACGCAGCAGGTAACTCATTCATTCACTTGAGCTCTATTTTTAACCACTTCAGTAGCCCTTGCAGTGAGCTCATGCCACTGAGTTTCACCCAACTGAGAAAGGGGGTCTTCACTTATATGATTAACACAGCCCGCAACTTGCACATCATGAATATTCAGCCCCGCATCAAAGATCAAGTTTTCCTTTCCAGTAGGATGACTTCCTGTTTAATAGTTTTAGAATCAAATCTAACTACTGTACATAGAAAATATCTTATAAGACTAAACATTTGTAACATCTTCATACCTTTTTCGACCACAGAAGAACGTTCATCTATTTTCAATACTTGCTCCACATTCAGGTTTATGTTAACATTGTCTTGATCTGACAATAAGAAAGAACAAAATTGTAAAAACAAATTTGTTAAGGTAATTGGAATAAAGTATCTAGGATAAATTATCATGATGAATTAAGTGTTACCAGATAAATTATCATGATGATTTTTATCTGCACGCCATGACTTTCCAATGGACATCCCTGAACCTCGACTGATTCAAGAGAGTTGTCATCAGACCCAGCTTTGACATTCGTAACAACTGGCTTGCCAATAACAACACTAGGATTAGTGAATTCTATATCGCCCAATCTAAACGCATCGCGAATATCGTAACCATCATCCACAAAAAGACCCACATGCAGATATAGGGTTACTAGGATGCTAGCAACTGGAAATATTATGCTGTCATACTTTGTCAAATCAAAACACAATACCTTCAAAATATTATTAGTAACTAAATTTCAATTCCAGTCAAATGTATATTCATATACTAATATGCAATTAATATTTAAGAAACATATTGTAAATACCTTGAGGGTTAACCTTGTCAATTCCATCTACATTACCTTCCACACCATGAAAATCTGTATGCTTCACTTGTATATGTTCTAACAGGAAAATAAAGAACAAAAAAAACATGAACAAAAAAAATGAAATCTGGTGAACAAATGAATATTTTGATTGAATATTCAATAAATATTGGGAAAATATTCTTTGAATATTTGATTAATATTTAAAAAATATACTGTGAATACCTTGAGAATTAACCATGTCAATTTCATCTGAATTGCCTTCAACACCATGAGGATCTCTCTGCTTCTCTTGTATAGGTTCTAACAGGAAAATAAAGAAAAAAACATGATAAAAAAAAAATTTAAAACAGGCAGAATGAATATTTTGATTGAATATTCAGTAAATATTGGGCAAAATATTCCATGAATATTTGATTAATATTTAAAGAATATATTGTGAATACCTTGAGAATTAATTGAAACGACCTCGGTTAGTCGTTTCGGAAGATAGGACTTCGATTAGCGTGCTGATAATTTTAAAATATTTGTAAGGTCATTTGAGACTTTTCTGCAAAATTTGAGTTAAATCAGACCTCGTTTGGTAGGCATCGGAAGAAGGTTTCAGTTTTTATTGTCGATAAATATTAAAAAGAGATTTTCGAGCTCGGTTTTGGCGAATGAGCTCCGATTCGAAATTCGAAAGCGCCGTTACGTTTGTATGATTATTTGTGACTTTTGTAAACTTTCGAAAGTGAATTTCAATGTTTTTCGGCTAGTTTCCGCTAAAATGCCGAAAGTTAAATAATTTGATCTTTTTCTATTTAATTTGCATATGGAGTTTTGGGAGTCCGATTTGAGATCCGCCTTCGCGAATATGTTACATATATTTTATATAACTTGTATGAAAAAGTTGAAATAATTTTGAATATAATAGGGTACCGTTTTAATGTTTGAAAAGAAAAGAAATTATAAAAGAAAATAAAAGGAAAAAGAAAAGAGAAAAATCAAACGAAAAGAAAGAAACTGAAACTGATGGGCGGTGGATGGCTATATATATCCTTAACTTTGTTAAGGAACGAAAAAACGTGAACAATGAGAAGCAAAGCAGCCAAAAAAAATCAGAAAATGAGAAAAGAGCCCGGAAAAAAATAGTATTTTCACCCCGAAATATTCAGGTAATGATCTTAATGCATTATTTTACTTTATTACGTGTGTTTAAATATATTTTGACGGTAAAAATTGGGATATTAGACATCGTTTTAATAAGTTCAGCTGATAGTTTAAAGGGTCAATTAGACATCGTGAGTCTGGCTATCCTTTGAGGAGTTTTCCCTTACTCCAACAAGTAGGCAGTCATCTTTTCTCTCGTCATCAGGTATCTGCGCAGTCGCAAGGGATTTCATTTAGATCTCAATCAGCAAAAGAAATGCCACCATCTAGTAGAGGTCGAGAGAGTGGTTGCAGTGGTTCTTCAGAAGGTGATTATCAGAGTAGTAGCTCAGCTCAGCTGCAGAGGCAGTCCATAGAACTGCCAGTTTGGCAGGATGCTGAGGTATCCGATATAGTAGACCCATGTATTTCTTCTTCCATTAAATGTGAGTAAGATTTGATTCTTCCGGTCGATCTGGGGATGGGGTATCCTATCATGTTTGCATGGTTTCTTTTGATGTTCTTTCTATTAAGAATCGATTGTGGTAGAGGGGTGAGCTTCTAGTATTATTTATTCAGGGAATTTGTGAGACTCTACCAGTTTATCTGATTTAAATATGAGAGACTTGGGAGTGAGTGTTGGTATTGTCTGGTTGGCATCTTGTTACGCCACCTTCTGTTATTATGTCAATTCAGTTTACCTCTCTCCTCGAAATTCAATGTTGGTAGGATAATGGGATCCTAATTCGTCACCATCAGAAAGTGTTATCGTTTCTTCCGGTGAAAAGTGATTAGTAAGTAATATTCAATCTGCGTATCTCCTCTTGGTTCAAAATACTAGTAAAGTCATGTTATCCCAGGAGCTTATCTGGGTTATAAAAGGGTATTTTGGTAAATTGTCAGAGTTTCCTTCTTATTGGGTGGTTAAATTGGCATAGATGTTGTTCCATAGAGCTCATTTAATATCTATTTCTTCAATTGCGATTCTTTGGCTAGCCTGACTCGGAAGTAGTCTAGCTCTGTTAGCCAAGCATTAAGAAGATGAGCTTCCTGAAGCTCTAATTATTTCTATCCTCAGTCCGTTGCCATCTCTTCTTTATTCGGAACTGGTGAGCTTAGGCGGTCAGTATCCTCTTGTGATGTTCCCTGCGTTGAGCCAGAGTGCGTGCGAAGATAGCCGGGTAAGCACATTGTCGTTTTTCAATGCTACTAAGGGTATTGAGAGGCGTCATTTGACCTTTGATTTGATCCATCAGGCGGTGGTGCTTATAGAAAATGTATGGAGTTGTGAACTCGAGAGTTGCAGCTGTTTGGCAACTCGAGAGAGTAATTTGGTAGCTCAGGTCTGAGCCGCTGAGCCGCGTTCTCTATTTAGCTAAGTCTTCCTTAATCCAGCAGGTTGTGCGAGGATGACTATTTCTATTCAAATTAATTGTATGAGTTTATGCTCTAAGTGGAGTAGTCTTCCTCCAATTGATGCCGAATCATAATATTAAATCTCTAAGGCGTTGCTGAAGCGTAAGCTAATTCTTTGTTTCATCGACTTGTTCTATATCGAAAAGTATATCGACGAGGTGATTCACCGGCAGAATCATGTTAATTCATCCAGAGTTCCGTGTATCTCTGTTTCGAAAATGTAGAACTTTCCTCTCGTGATCAAGAAAGGATCAACTTAGTCAGAATAAGCCGGACAATGGTGTTACGATACTATCCAGATATATTTTATTCCAAAAGTTCGATATGCGTGTTATAATTCTGATCCTATAATCAGAAGATAATGCCCGTGGAGTAGTTTATGAAGGTCATGCAAGTTCTCTTGTTATCTATATGAATTTTTCTTTAGACTTAGACTCGTTCGAGGACGAACGAGAGTTTAAGTGGAGGAGAATGAAACGACCTCGGTTAGTCGTTTTGGAAGATAGGACTCCGATTGGCGTGCCGATAATTTTAAAATATTCGTAAGGTCATTTGGGACTTGTCTGTAAAATTTGAGTTAAATCAGACCTCGTTTGGTAGGCATCGGAAGAAGGTTTTAGTTTTTATTGTCGATAAATATTAAAAAGAGATTTTCGAGCTCGGTTTTGGCGAATGAGCTCCGATTCGAAATTCGAAAGCGCCATTAGGTTCGTATGATTATTTGTGACTTTTGTAAACTTTCGAAAGGGAATTTCGATGTTGTTCGGCTAGTTTCCGCTAAAATGCCGAAAGTTAAATAATTTGATCTTTTTCCATTTAATTTGCATATTGAGTTTCGGGAGTCCGATTTGAGATCCGCCTTCGCGAATATGTTACATATATTTTGTGTAACTTGTATGTAAAAGTTGGAATTATTTCGAATATAATAGAGTACCATTTTAATGTTTGAAAAGAAAAGAAATTATAAAAGAAAATAAAAGGAAAAAGAAAAGAGAAAAGTCAAACGAAAAGAAAGAAACTGAAAGTGATGGGCGGTGGATGGCTATATATATCCTTAACTTTGTTAAGGAACGAAAAAACGTGAACAGTGAGAAGCAAAGCAGCCAAAAAAAAAAAAATCAGAAAATGAGAAGAGAGCCGGGAAAAAATAGTATTTTCACCCCGAAACATTCAGATAATGATCTTAATGCATTATTTTACTTTATTACGTGTGTTTAAATATATTTTGACGGTAAAAATTGGGATATTAGACATCGTTTTAATAAGTTCAACGGATAGTTTAAAGGGTCAATTGGACCCCGATAGTGGAATTGATTATATATTCGTACTCAGTGAGTTATGGGCAACATATAAATGTAATTTATTTGGGGTTTGATTATGTGACCTTAAACCCTGTACATAGGCCTGGCCTGCGTATTGCGTATGCAAATAAGGTATCAGGTTCCTAACCGGATTGCCCTAAGATGTGAGGAATGAAGCCTTTAGTCTAATTTGATAAATTTTTCTGCTTATTGAATAGAGTGGGATCGTTTGGTAATGAAACCAAAGGACAAAGCGGTTATTGAGTGGATGTACTAACTTTGTAACAAGGTAAGTGTTTGTATCTATTTCTTTGGAGGCCCTTGGTCTTGTGGATATTCTACCACGTGTTCCTTACGTGTGTAGCTGCCGATAGACGTACTCATTACGCCTTAGCTTTGAATTTACATTGTATATTACTCCCTCCGTCCCATTTTAGTTGTCACTTTTAGCTTTTGCACGCCCATTAAGAAAATCAATAAATAGAGTATACATTTTACTATGTTACCCCTATTTAATGTATGACTATTAAATTTTTTTTGAAAATACCTTTAATAATTAAGGGTATACTTGGAAATAATGAACAAAAAATGTCTTGAAATCCTAAAGTGTCAACTAATTTGGGACAAACGAATCTTGCTAAAGCGTCAACTAATTTGGGACGGAGGGAGTATATGTTATGCCCTGTTGTTATTATTGCATTGAGCATATGAGCATTGCATATACTTCCCGGTAATCGATGAGAGTCCCGAGCAGGTGAAGGGTCATTATTGCATATACTTCCCGGTTGGCGATGAGAGTCCCGCACTGGTGAAGGGTCATTATTACATATACTTCCCGGTAATCGATGAGAGTCCCGAGCCGGTGAAGGGTCATTATTGCATATACTTCCCGGTTGGCGATGAGAGTCCCGCACCGGTGAAGGGTCATTATTGCATATACTTCCCGGTAATCGATGAGAAACGGAAGTGAGCACAGGTGAGAGGACCCCACTTTCCCGCATTCCTCTCCCCACGAGCAGAACACCAGAGATGCACGCTCCTGTGTCAATCACTTCCATTCCTCTCCTTAGACCGTCTGACTTCTTTTCTCCCTTGCTAGCTATCCTATTCTTTGAGATGGCTAGTCTGCCCCACTTATTGAGTCCTTTTGACTCACCCTTGTTTGTTGTTTGTTGTTGTCTATCTTTTTCGTTTCGGCAGGTTCGCTCCAGAATTGAGTTCGCCATGTTGTGAAGGAGCGAAGACGACTTCAGCTGTCAAGGTGAGCCAGCTTTTATACCGGATGACCACCAGTTTATTGTTTATTATTTCAGTTGCATTTGCTCCCTCCAGGAGGTATCTGTCTTCTTTTGTACTCTTAGATGTCTAGTCTGGATAGCCCTAAACCTAGTATGTTGGGTAGTCAGCAGTAATTTTGTTTATACAGCTTAGAGATATCAGTATTTTTGTGCTTTTTCTAAGTCTTGTTCTTATTTATGAATTGAATTATATTTATTTTCCTAATTTAATTGGTAAGGGTTCGCCCGACGGGTCTAAAGGAGGATGTCGGGTGCCCGCACGGCCTAGCCGGATTCTGGGTAGTGTCATTAATCATCTTCTTTCCATCTGAATTACCTTCAACACCATGAGGATCTCTAAGCTTCTCTTGTATAGGTTCTAACAGGAAAATTAAAAACAAAGAAAAACATGAACAAAAGAAAATGAAAATGTATTAACAAATGAATATTTTGATTGAATATTCAGTAAATATTGCAAAAATATTTTTTGAATATTTGATTAATATTTATGAAATATATTGTGAATACCTTCAGAATTAACCATCTCAATTCGATCTGAATTAACTTCAGCACCATGAGGATCTCTTTGTTCCACTTGTGTAGGTTCTAACAGGAAAAGAAATAAAAAAAACCACATGAAAAAAAAGAGAAATCTATAAAACAAATGTATATGTAAATATTGGGAGGGTATACTAGGTATACCTTGAGGTTTAATCAATTCACTTCCATCTGGATTATTTTGCACAGAATGAGACTTCTCCTGTTGCTCCTCTGAAGGTAATAACACAAATAAAGTTAAAAAAAAACAATAAATAAATAATTAAATAAGCATAATAGCATCTAATTTATTAACACCACACAATTGAAGTGAATGTAAAACAGATTAACCTTCCACAACATGAGCCATTGGTTCATGCTCAGTAACAAAGTCTACAGAAACAGAAAAAATACAAAGGTGTTAAAATAAACTATTTAAAATGAATATTCAGTTAATAATGGACACAAATGTGATGCAGACTTAGAGGATTGTAAGGGGGGAAACCGTCCAAGCTAACTTTCTCATCACAAAACATTTCTTGCACCTTTTCCGCAGATTCTAAACAAAAGAGATAGACAAACAACAAGAGTTTCTTTACAGAACATTTTTCAAAACCAACAATGTATATCAAATAAAAAAACACAAATTAAAAATGCAATTTTAAAGTAACAAACAGTTTATATTGAAGAAAACTAAGACTGAATACCTGATGGATTTTCCATTTGACAACCATCAGGCAAATCTGCATTGTCATGGGACATCTGTGGTTGTTTTTTTCAGACGGACCTGGAAACAAAAAATTAATGAACCAATAGACATAAGATAAACAGATATCACTGTGATGCAAAAATGCAAAGACATGAAAACATAAATACCATAGCATTGATACGCAAAATTCAATTCCTCTTTCTGCTCAAAATTTTCAACAGAGGGACCATCACCGTGATGTTCATCTCTTTCATTTGTTGCTTTGCCCGACCCAGAAACTTTTAATAATAAGAAGAAAAAGGTTAATAATTGAAACTAACAAACAAAAAGCAAATTACAAGCACAAACACATACCCCATCACAATCATGGCTCTCTCCCAAATCATTGATCAATGTTTAGCTTCTTGAAGATTTTATCAAAGCATTTGACCATATACAACTTCAACCCACGCACATCAGCCTGCAACAATTTCTGTTGACCAAACAATAATTGCACATTGGATGATCGGTGATGATTAAGATGACCAGTAGTTGGTTGATGTCCTGGTCCTGCCGTTGGTGAATTTTGAGTTACACCAGTAGGCTCATCACAATTTGGTTTGTCACCATCCGCTGGACCAATATCAAATGACTTAACCTCCGGCAGTTTACGTCTCACAAGTTCTTCTTCAGAAGGTTCAACCTTTGAAAACAGTACCTTAAAAGAAGCATTATATGTTACATATTTTAGATATACATAAACAATACACAAAGAAAACATAAAAAATTAACAAACAGATAGAATACAAATGCTATAAAGAATGTATGCTGTGTTTATTCATGTATTGACATTATGCTAATCTGAAAATCAGTAATATGTATGCATTATATATACTATTTGTATGCATATTACAAGTTTAATAATACAGATATACAACACATATCCCTCTTGTATATATAGTATACTCCTATATGAATAATATGTATGTAAAAAATACAGTGTATATGCAATGTTAAAATAAGAATATCACTAATATGCAAGCAATATCACAGTAATATGTACATTCTGTGCCTATATGCAAGGTATATGCATGTAGTATCAACAGAAACAGTTGAAATAAATAAATCAAACCTGGCGTTTCTTTAAACTGAATAACCCTTTCTGCAACTCTTCAAAATCATAAGTCCTCTTTACATGCCAATTAAGAATTCGGGGGGGATGTGTTTGCAACTCTAAAATCAATCTTGTCATGCACAGTGGGGCAACTCTCATAAAACCATGCCTGCAAGGCATACGGCAATCCAGCAAAGCGATAACACTGTAAAAAGGGCCTCCGCTTGTCATGCATCGACATAATTGTCGCAAGAAACACCTTTGTACCCCATGGGAAGTTCTGCCATGCACCACATTCAACAACATTAAATTCCTTCTCCCCAATGGTAGTGTCAAAATTTGCTGAATTCTTTGCAGAAAATAAAAATGTATGGATTAAATATAAAGCAGCAGCTTAATAGCATCTTCATCACTACTCCACTTTTTGGTAACAAAATACTCAACCAATGCTTTCTTTGTAACTTTCGATGCTCCACCAAAGTACAACTGTAGCAATCTGTTAGGCACTTCCATGTGGTATTCTTTTAAATGATCATCCACACAGTTGAGTCCAGTAACCAAACCAAACTCCAGCATACCAAGCCTCATTTTGTTGCCGTAAAAGTCAAACCATAAAGCATCGGTATCATCCCTTGGCGGACATACCTCTCACAACAACAAGGAATTCAACAATTTGTTACACGTTACAAAGTCAGGCATGTCAAGGAAATGACCAAAACAAGACTGCCTAAAAATTTCCAATAATCTGTCATTAAGAACCTGCTTGATAATTGGCACAACTTCAACATTTGTATGAGTACATATCTTACGACTTCGGTGTTGATCCGGACAAAAATAGAGTTTCAACGGCTAATACAAAAATAAATATTAACGTGAGACAAGAATTAAACAAAATAATAAGTACAACCACAACAAACAAATGAAATTTTAATTTAACATAATGTATAATATAAGAATAATACCCAACTATACAAACTTAATACATCTAATGAGAAACTAAATTGGTATGATGGAAACTACAGTGTATATTGTTGAATTCACATTACGCCAAGTTGAATATCACTAATAGTATGTAGTATGTATACTGTTTGTATGCATTTGAAAGTTTAATATCAGGAATATGCAATAAGTATCCTTTTAGTATGACAATAAACTCCTATATCACAAATATGTCTGTTGTATATAGTGTGTAATATGCATATAAACAAAAGAAAGCTAATATGCAAGCTATATGCCTCTATTATGAAGAATCTGTGATTACATCACTAACATGTAAATAGCATATATACTGTGTGTATGCATGGTTACAGATGAATATCAGTAATATGTAAGTTATATTCATGTAGTATGTACAAAATCACACCTAAAATAAATAAAATCAAACTGTACATGAAATACACGTGCAGAATATTATAATAACATACCTCGACATCAACCAAAGAAAAGTCATCACTCTTAACAGGTTTAACTGCTCTCTTACTCTTCCCTTGAAATAACTTCTTCTTCACTGAAGACGGAGATGAACCACACAAAACTTTCTTCTTTTTAACAATAACAGAGGGCTCGCTATCAGAATCGTCGCTCGATGAGTCAACTCTTACACCTTTACCCTTACCATCTGAACCAACTTTTTTTGTTTTATTTTTGCGCTTATCAGGCTGACGACTCCTCTTGTTACTATTCAATTTGCATGTTGACCTAGTGACACGACTAGGTGTCTCAATAGCTTTTTTGTTCGGAGAGAAAATATCAAAATCTTTAAAATGATCATCGTCAATTACATGCACCGGTTTTCTGGGAGTTTTACCCCCTTGCTTAGCCATTAAAACTGCACAATTGTACCAAATAAATCAAAATAAAAAATGGTTAAAAATTATGAAAATCAACTAAAAATCAGAAAATATTATTGATAATTAAATTGTATTCAACAAAATATCACCAAACTAAGCAAATAAAAAATGAAAACAGGCAGAATTACCGAGAACAGTTAAAAAAAACGGCGGAGGAGACGAAGTCTGGACCAAGGCTGATGATATTGTTGATTAAAATTATGAATGAAAATAAATAGAAGTTGGAGTAGATAAAAAGGGAACTTCGAATTTAATTTTGATTTTGAAATTTTAAACTTTTGGTTTACCGCTTTTGTTATGATATGAGCAAAATATTAGGAGATAACTCACAAGGTAAATGAGTAATTAATTGAGATCTGAAAAAATAATAAATGCAGAGATAAACAAAATCACAAGTTCCCACAAAAGTAAGCACACTTAGAGGGGAGTTAAACTATTTTTAAAAATGGCTAACAAAAGATAACTACATAAGTCTAAATGTCTATATGCAATAAATTAGAAAAAATATATCTATTTTCTGTTAAAGGCACTTCCAAATATCTATACAATGTAAATATCACAATTTCTAATCCTTATTATTGCGTTTCAAGGGTTTGTATATTTTCATGAATAAGATGATTTTAAGTGTGATTTTGATGCGTAGTCATTTTCTGACGCGCTAAATGAGGATTATCTACCGTTTCAAAATTAATTGAGGAATAGCCACCGTGCGCACACTCACACTTCATTAGCATTGGCAAACACTACAGATTGATCTCAGTATACAAAATTGGGACTTTGAACTAACATGTTTAAAGTCCCATTATTTTATAATGGGATTCATGTTTATAATACCCTGAAACTTTATATATAAAGTGTAGTCTCAGTATTTTATACTGGGACTTTGAACTAACATGTTTAAAGTCTCAGTATTTATACTGGGATTCATGTTTGAAGCTTTATATATAAAGTCCCAGTATTTTATACTAGGACTTTGAACTAACATGTTCAAAGTCCCAGTATTTTATACTAGGACTTTGAACTAACATGTTCAAAGTCCCAGTATTTTATACTGGGATTAGTGTTTAAGTGATCTTAGTATTTTATACTGGGACTTTAAACATGTTAGTTAAAAGTCCCAGTATTTTTACTGGGACTTGCCCGGAGGTGGCTAGTCTTCAAACAGTTTTGCGCTGCTGCCTAGTATTCATTTAGCGCGGTCAAAACAGGCTACGGGGCTAAATTTTGTCATTTAACGCAATGTTAAAAGACTTGTACCTTATAAGGAATTCATACATTAATAACTCCATTTTAAAGTTTTGGCGGGTGTGTCAAAACTTCACACAAATATTGACTGATATGTCAAAAGCTGATTTGTTCACAACTTTTATCGAATTATCGAAACCTGCTTGTAAGTTTCAAACAGTGACCACAATTTAAATGATTTAGAATTGTGATAGGATTGTCCAAAAGTTTTGACGTGTCCGTCAAAATTTTAAATTGATTCAATTCTTACACAAATTTCTTAAATGAAAAAAAAAACTTAAACATTACCATATCAAAGAGACATCAAGTGAATCTTTTGGTAGTATTAGATGGCAAAGTATTTGCATGTGCTGGACAGATCAGGCGCCACTATAATAGTTTTAGCCCCAATCTTATATTTTTAGTTCCCGTTAGAAAAAACTCCTGGCGATTGCAAGAAGTCACCAAGGAAAACTCCTGGCGACTGCGACGTCCTACAGCTAGAAAGACGTGGCAATCCTCTTGACGGGAAAAAAATAATATAAGAATTTTCTTACGGGAGCCAAAACTATGACGGGTGCCAATGGCACCTATTTTACCCATCAGAGCAAAACATACAAGACTTTTCTTATGATATCACACACGTGGACACGATAGGAAATTTATGTGCCAAGCATTATTTTGAAATACTCGGCGAACATTGAGCTACATCCTTTCTCGCTAAAAAATTCAGCCACTACCTGAATTCACTTGGACAATCACTCGACGAGTGAGGGAACAATGTGTATTGGCCAAAACTAGACCGGACACGTGATGCCAAGTGTCCATTGACATGGCAGGTTTAGATTAAAGTTCAGAGACAAGCCATAAAACTCAGCTTGAAGACGGAGGTGATGAATCCAACCAGACGTCATTCACCAGAGACGGGTCGCCTTCATCTTAGCGATCAACAGGCTGATCACAACAGGGATACAACTCGACCGGTCTCATATCCGAACGCTCAGACTTTGAAGGAAGGTGAAACAAACATTCAAGCAGACAAGGTCTCAGCTCCAACGACCTCCAACATCCAAGGGGATCAACGTTATCACGTCTCAACAACCTTGACTTATCTTCAGGAGATCGACGTAGGGGAGTAAGGAATGTGGTGGGCTAGGACTCTAGCCCTATGAATACACCATTTCCCCCTTATTTGTACCCCTTAGACACTCTTGACATAAATATATTGCTTACTATCATTTTTTTCTTTTACTGCTATTACTTTTTTCTAGTTGTGGCTTGCTTTACCAACACCATCGGAGCACTATTAGCCGATTCAATAAGATTTCTGTCTCCTTGCTTCCTTATTCATTTATTTATATTACAGTTTATTGATTTGTTATCTTTTATCGTTTAGTCATCGACTTGTTACACTAGTTATTTTATTATATACAAATATTGGATCAATACACCTAATATCTTGATATAAGGAACACAATTTACCGCTCACTGTGGGGCCTAGGCAATCTATTTGTTCCAAGATTTACAGCTTCTAGTTCAAAAATTTTTACTTTGTTTTCATTTGTGTGAAATGGCAGATGATACAGCTAGACTCTCGACGGTTATGGAGGCTAAAGATGCAGCCACCAGTGAAACCCGAAATCTAGAACTACGCCAAACTTCAGGCCACTCTCCAGCCCGTTCTGAGCAGAACTCGACAAGGGCCTAGAGAAATAGAAAAGGCGTAGCGACCGATTCAGGGTCAAAGTGACTGGGAACTCTTCCTCATGGATTATCTTAAGAAGAAACAAGAGGAGCAACATAAGTTCTTCGCCGATTAGGCAATCATCAACGAGAAAATAAGTGCTCAGTTAGCATCTTTGTCCGGCTCTATAAATCAAAGAGCGCCCGTTTCTCCTACGATTCTCCGCGTATGCACTCCGAACTTAGTTTCTCAAGGCATAATAATTGGGGAACCTATGGCTAGATTCGAATACGGAGCATCGAGTATGGCCATCGTGGCTTCGAGCGCTCTGGCCGTCGTGGTTGCAGAATCATGAGAATTAGCTTCACTCAAAGAATCAATGGATAAGAAGTTTAAAGAAATGACGACATTCATGAAAAATCTTCTAGCGGCACCAAAGTTAACAATGATAATCGATATTAAGAAATTCATAAAGCAGCCGTATAAGCCGAGTGTTGCCCCTTTACCGATACTAAAGAAATTTAAATTGCCCAAAACATACCAAAGTTTGATGGGACAACCGACCCCACTAACCACATCGCCATGTTTGTCATGGCAGTCAAGGAGAATGATCTTATGGATGAGGAGATCGAATCGATGTATTTGAAAAACTTTGTAGAGACGCTCACTAAAGGAGCATTGACTTGGTATACCTTATTGCCTGAGAAATCGATCGAATTGTTCGGTGAGATGGCGACAACGGTCATTAGGGCGCATATGGGGGCTAAAAAGCTTGAGAGTAGAGTTGAAGACATATTTGGTATTAAGCAGCGATAGTCTGAAGCAATAAAATAATTTATGGACCGGTGCTAGAAGGAAAGAATGACTTTACCTTATATCGTCAAGAAATGGGCAACCTTTGCATTCGTTAAGAATCTGAATTACAATATCATAATGGCTTGTAAAAGCTTGAAGGAGGAACTACGTAAGCGTCCTCTGGAGACATGAGATGACCTACATTATGAATGTAATTCAAAGGTAAGATTGGAAGAGGAAGAGCTCAAATCTGATTATAGTAGCCGATGTAGCAGTCGTCCGGAATCTTCAAGAAGAGTTGAGATAGAGAGGCAAAATCCGAAGAATCATTTTGATCCTTATAATTTTCCCCATCAGATAGGTCGGGGAGGTGATGGAAGAGATTATAGAAGTTCAACCCAGAGGGAGATAAAGTAATAAAATTCCCAAATGGTATGAAGACTAATTCGGCTAAGAGAGATCTGGATATGTGGTGTGAGTTCATGGCGACCACGGCCATGCGGCCGAAGAATGTAAAGCTATACGATATGAAATATCTCACTTACTTCAGAAAGGAGAATTGCAAGATTTGCTAACTGAGAAAGCCAAGCTTACTTTTAACAAGAAGAGAGAGGAGAAGCAGCCTCTGAAGCCTCCTGCACCAAGGAGGATGATATGTCATTTCCGGAGGATCTAAAGTCAACGAAGTGACTTTTACCTATGCAAAGAAATATGCTAAAGTGTCCATCACTCATGAGTAATGGGCACGAGATGATATGAGAGATGAAATTATTTTTGGGGAAACTGACATTGATGGGAAGTTGTTTCCCCATGAAGACACTTTGGTGATTATGATGAGGACCGATGACTCGGACATTAAACGAGTGCTTGTGGATGCTGGATGTTCTTTTAGTATTATCCAGTCTCAGGTGGTGGAGCAGATGCAGTTGACCGATAAGATTGTGCCAAAGTCAATTGTGCTCTCCAGAGTCAATAATTCGGGCGAGAAGACTCTAAGTGAGAGTACACTCACAATGTATATAGAAAGAGTAACCAAGGAGATTGTTTTCCAAGTTTTGGGTGGAGACATGGCTTACAACGTGATACTTGGTAGGCCATGGATTCATAAAATGGGTGTGGTGCCTTCAACCTTGCACCAAGTGATAAAGTTTCTGACTCCATGATGAGTGTGCGAAATTAGAGGTGTGCATAGAACTGCTCATGAGTGTTATTCGGTGGCTCTTAAAATTGATGTCATCCCAAGCGCCTCCAAATAGCAATCACAACAACTGGAATCTACAGTTTAATAAATTATTGAGGAAATCCCAGAGCCAAACGAAAAGGAGTTTGCTAAGATTCCAGCCTTTATAAGAGAACCAGATAAAAAGAATGAAACGACCTCGGTCAGTCGTTTCGGAAGTTAGGACTCCGATTGACGTGTCGATAATTTTAAAATATTCGTAATATCCATTAGGACCTGTCTGTAAAATTTGAGCTAAATCAGACCTCGTTTGGTAGGCATCGGAAGAAGGTTTCAGTTTTTATTGGCAATAAATATTAAAAAGGGATTTTCGAGCTCGGTTTTGCCGAATGAGCTCCGATTCGAAATTCGAAAGCGCCGTTGGGTTCGTATGATTATTTATGACCTTTATGAACTTTCGAAAGTGAATTTCGATGTTGTTCGGCAAGTTTCCGCTAAAATGCCGAAAGTTAAATAATTTGACTTCTTTTTCATTTAAATTCGCATCTTGAGTTTCGGGAGTCCAATTTGAGATCCGCCTTCGCGAGTATGTTACATATATTTTGTATCACTGGTATGCATAAGTTGGAATTATTTCGAATATCGTAGGGTACTATTTTAATTTTCATTAAGAAAAAATATATAATAAAAGAAAACAAAAAAAAAGAGAAAACAAAAAAGGAAAAGACAAAAGGGAAAGCAAAATGGATAAGATATATGGGCGGTGGCCCTTAATCCCAAACAAAACACGAACAGAAATAGAAACAAGAGCAGAAACGAAAAAGAGATAACACAGCAAAGAAAAAAATGCCAGAAAATGGAAAAAGGGGCCGGAGAAAAGTAGAATTTTCACCCTGAAACATTCAGGTAATGATCTTAATATATTATTTGAGTTTATTACGTGTGTTTGAATATGTTTTAACGGCAAAACTTGGAATATTATACATCGTTTTAATAAGTTCAATTAATAGTTTAACGGGTCAAATGGACCCTGATAATGAAATTGATTATATATTCATACTCAGTGAGTTATGGGCAACATATAAATGTAATTTATTTAGGATTTGGTCATGTGACCATAAACCCTGTATATAGGCCTGGCCTGCGTATTGCGTATGTGAATAGGGTATCAGGTTCCTACCTGGATTGCCCTAAGATGTGAGGAATGAAGCCTTTAGCCTAATGTGATATATTTTTCTGCCTATTGAACACAGTGTGATCGTTTGGCAATGGAACCAAAGGATAAAAGCGGTTATTGATTAGCAATGCTAACTTTTGGAAGAGGTAAGTGTTTATATCCATTTCTTTGGAGGCACTTGGCCTCGTGGATTTTCTACCACGTGTTCCTTACGTGTGTAGCTGCCGATAGGCGTACTCATTACGCCTTAGCTTTGGATTTACATTCTATATTATATATTATTTCCTGTTATTGATATTGCATTGGGAATCTGAGTATTGTACTTTGGCTTGGAGTTGGCATCTGCTTCCCGGCTGTCAATGAGAGTCCTGTGCCGGTGAAGGGTTATTATTGCATCACATTACATTCATATGCATTACATTGCATATCATATCGGGTGCAGGAGTATTCCGCCCCAGGAGAGTGCAGGAGTATTCCGCCTCTGGTTTTGGCTTATATTATATCGGGTGCAGGAGTATTCCGCCCCAGGAGCAGGAGTATTCCGCTCCAGTTGGTTAGCAGATTGGATTCCCCTCGAATGCAGGAGTATTCCGCTTCGGGATGGGATTATGGGCACATGTGACCCTTTGCATCATATTTCATTTCATCTCACTTCATTTCATGTCATCTCAATTCATACCATTGTGTAGACTTGCGGTACATGACTACTGTTCTGCTCATACGTGCATTGCTTATTTGTTGATATGTTTCTGGCTCGTATTCCTGGCTGAGTTTAAGGTTTAATACGTGTTTCTAGTTATTATCTGGCTCTGCCTTTTGTAATTTAAATAAAAGAAATTGGGTTTATCTGTTTCTTTTCTCCCTGGCTAGCTATCCTATTCTTTGAGGTGGCTAGTCTGCCCCACTTATTGAGTCCTTTTGACTCACCCTCGTTTGTTGTTTGTTTCTTGTCTATCTATTTTGTTTCGGCAGGTTCGCTCCAGGATTGAGTTCGCCGCGTTGTTCAGGAGCGAAGACGACTTCAGCTGTCAGGGTGAGCCAGATTTATTCCGGATGGCCACCAGTTTATTGTTCATTATTTCAGTTGCATTTTGCTCCCTTCAGGAGGTATTTGTCTTCTTTTGTACTCTTAGATGTCTAGTCTGGATAGCCCTAAACTTAGTATGTTGGGTAGTTAGCTGTAATTTTCTTTCGTACAGCTGAGAAGTGTCAATATGTCAGTGTGTTTTTTTTAAGTCTTGTCTTTATTTATGAACTATTATATTTATTTTCCTAATTTAATTGGTAAGGGTTCGCCCGACGGGTCTAGGGGAGGATGTCGGGTGCCCGCACGGCCTAACCGGATTTCGGGTCGTGTCAAAGAAAGCCGAAGACTCAACTATCGAGGAGATGGACACTGTTATATTATTCGATGAACGACCTAATTGAAAGGTGTATGTCGATTAAGCTAGCTCATGAATCGAGAATGAAGATTATCTCATTTTGAAAGGAAAACTCAGATGGCTTTGCTTGGTCCCACGCTGACATGGATAATATAGATCTGGAGATCTCAATGCATAGGTTGAATGTTGACCCTATTTACCCTCCAGTGAAGTAAAAGAAGTGGCTTAACACTGGTTTAGTAAAGAAAGTGATTGATGAGGAAGTTACTAGATTGCTTGACAAATGATTCATTCGAGAAGTGAAATATCCAGACTAGTCATCCAATACGGTCGTAGTATCAAAGAAGAATGGTAAATGGAGAATGTATGTGGACTACACCGACCTAATCATATCTTATCCGAAAGACTCTTTTCGGTTTCCACACATCAATCGGTTGATTGATTCTACACTGGGTCACGAATTAGTGAGTGTCTTGGATGCTTATTCGGGATGCAACCTGTTAGGTTGGAGTTTTCATGTTTTGACTGATGACTAAGGAACAACTCTATTGACATGTTCCTTTGAATCTCTACAGGCTAAATAAATATTGGTGCACAATCAATTGGACAAGAAAAGTAATTATTATCCTAAAATCTAATATTTATCTTGATAATTATGCAGGAATGTACGAGATAGAAAAGATTGGGATAAGGCTAAAATATTTCGTTTATCCAAGCAAGGAGTTCAATTAGGGCTCAAACTCTGGAAGGCTTTTGAGTTCTAATTGCACAAGACTTCTCAGGATTCCAAGTCTTTAAATTGAGAAGCTTTTCAGCTGTTGAAGACACGCACAAATACAGAGAGATTAGAGCTATAACACTAAAGCAGTTTAAATTTTATTTGAGCAGTCGTTAAGCTACAAGGGAACTAATTGAAGAACCTATTCCTTAGATTGAGTTCTGTTGTTCTTAATGTTAGTTCATTTTTAGTAGGATCTATTGAATTGTACTATTTACTTTCTTAGAAGTTCTGTAAGAGTACACAACATTCAAGTCTTGTTACTTGGAGAAATTTCACTGATAGTGAAAGGGGTCACTGTTGGATTAGAGTTAGCCTTAAGTTAGTAAGAATGAATTTCTTGTGACCAAGTGAATCTTTCAAATAGTGAAGTTGAAATCCTTCTTAAAAGAGTAGGTCATGGTTTTTTGATCCCATGTTGTAGGGGTTTTTCTACGCTAAAATCAAGTGTTCATTTACTTGTTCTTTATTTATTCCGCACTTAACAAAGTAAAGAAACACATTTGAGAAACTGGTCCTTAAGTGTAATAGTGGTCTGTCTTGGAGATTATCAATTGGTATCAGAGCGAGTTATCTGTGAAGAGGCTAACACCTTAGGATTAGAATGAGTGCACCACAGGGAAATGGTGAGGGCCAGTCCACTGTTAGGCCACCCTTATTCAATGGTAAGTACTATTTTTGGTGGAAAGAGAGGATGAGAGATCATCTTCAAGCTGAGGACTATGAACAAAGGGACATACTCACTGAGGGCCCTGTAATTCCTATGAAGAAGGATGCTGAAGGCAGTGATGTTCCCAAAACTAGAAGGAAATATAATGGTGATGACTTAAGGCAATGGGAACAGGATGCAAGGGCTAGAAAGTGGCTTATCTGTGGACTTGGTCCTGATGAGTATACTAGAGTTCAAGGCTGTTCCACTGGCAAAAAAATTTGGGATGCATTGCAGATTGCTCATGAAGGAACCAACCAGGTTAAAAGATCTAGAGGTACACTTCTCTTTGCTGAATATGAAAATTTTAAAATGAGAGAAGGAGAAACAATTTTTGAAATGTACACTAGGTTTAATGCCATTGCAACTGAAATTATTTCTCTAGGAAGGATTTTAACTGTAGAAGATAGGGTTGAAAAGATCTGGACTAGGGTACTCCCAGACTCTTGGGAAATTAAGGCCTGTGCTATCATTGAAAGCAAGGATCTTAGTACTCCTTCCTTAGATGAACTAATAGGTAATATAAGTACTTATAAATTAAGGAAGAAAGTCAAGAATATAGGAGAAGTAGTTAAGACTAAACCAAATCTAGGATTAACTGCTGATCATAAATCTGTTAATGATGAGAAGGAACTGGTCCTGATCACTGGAAGTATTCAAAGATTCTTGAATAAGAAAAAGAGGCCTAGTTGATGGGTAGGTCTTCTAACATGAAACAGGGTGGAGAATGCTTTAAATGTGGAAGCATGGAGCACTGGTCCGCAAGAAAAGTGGATCTCCCAAAGGCATGGTTGCTGGTTGGCAAGATAGTGAAGATGAGTAGCTTGATGATGATTTAGATGATGAGCTTGCTCTAATGGCTCTTGAAGATTCAGATAATGAAGAAGATGTTGAGGTATTTGTCTCTAATATGAAAAATGATAAAAAAAGCATGCCTAGAGACAAACTTGTCAATGTATTTCATACTATGTTGAATGAGCTTAAGTCTTTAAGTAATATTAAAGAATAGATGCATGATGAAATTGAAAGTTTGGGTACTAAATACAAGAAAATTGTAGTAAAAAGTGACACCTTGAAAAGAAAAAATAACATGCTAAAGGAACAGATCCTTACACTTGAATCTACTGCTCAGGAATTGCAGAATGTGAATTTAGAAACTAGAGCAGTTGAAGGCAGTGTTAATTCTCATCAGCTTGCTGAAGAGAAATTGAATGTGACAGTTGATGAACTTTTTAATAAAAAATGAAAAGATAAGATCTTTGGAAGAGGACTTGATCAAAACAAAAGAAGAATTAAACAAAAATGTCAAATGGAACAAGTCTTCTGAAGCACTAGAATGGTTACATGAAAATCAAAGTAATAACAGGAAAGGTATTAGGTTTATGAAATTTCAATTATTGCCCAAATGGGACCCAAAGAGTATGTATCTAAGTCTTCATGAAAATTGGCTATGCATACACTATGGGAACACTGGTCACTTGAAAAGAAATTGTCAATCTCTAGTGGAGGCAAGCATGATGACCCAACGGAATATTTGAGGAATTTTGTGCAAATGTATCATCTCTATAAGTCGGTACATTGTACGGAAGAGTCTCTATGCCTAAGAGTCTTTCTCTATTATCTATCGGAGAAGGCCAAGGCATGGTTGAACAAGCTACCAAAGTATTCAATTTATACTTAGGAGGAACTTGTGAAGCAATTTTTGGCAAAGTTCTTTCCCAAAGGCAAGAAAGCATCAATGAGAGACAATGTGTATATGTTCAAGCAAGATCCTACCGATTCATTGTACGAGGCATGGGAAGCTTTTCAAGAAGTTTTGCTACATTGCCCAACTCATGGTTTTGAAGATGAAATGCTTTTGCAATATTTCTACCAAGGGCTCAACAAGAATAACCAAGCGGCCGTGAACAACTTATGTGGAGGTGCTATCATGGACCATACTTTTCAAGAGGTCAAGGAAATTCTTAACAAAGTTGCCAAACAATCTCAAGATTGGCAATCAAGAGCTCAAAATCCAAATGGTGAAGGAGGAATGAACCAAATGATGATGAAAATATTTAACAATCAAGCGGAACAAATGGCTCAAATCATCACCAACATTGAGCTTCTTAGAGGTGCCAAGGAAGAAAAAAGAAAAAGGCAAGCAAGATAGAAAATCTTCAAGTTACAAAAGCGGGCCATCAAGTAGCGCTAATTGGGTATGTCAACCCCGGAGGTCCACGAGGAATATTTTCCGGGGCAATGTTTCAATGTCCAAAATGAAGAAGAAACCAACTTTGTGGCTTACCAACAAGGTGGTTATCAAAGGCCCTATCAACAAGGCCAATGGAGGATAGATCAAGGAAGACAAAATTGGAACAACAATCAAGGTGGAAAGGGAGTTGGTGCTTCTCAAAACTATGCACCAAGAGCTTCTTAAAAGCAAGGTGAGAATGAAGGGAGAAGTCAATCAAAATTGGAGGAAATGATGGGAGAAGTCCTCAAGAATCAAGAAAGTTATACCGGGGATATCAAGGAGATTAAGCAAACGGTTAATGCTCATAGTACTTCCATCAAAGCTCTTGAATCTCAAATGAGCATCCTTTCTCACCAAGTGAATCAAAGGCCTCAAGGAGCATTGCCAAGTGACACGGTAGTGAATCCTAGGAGAAATGGGAAAAATCATGTGATGGCAACTATGACAAGGAGTGGAAAAACATGGGAAGATCCTAAATCAAAAAAAGATGTGGATGAAGTAGACATGCAAATGGTAGAGCAAAACAAGGAGGATGAGTTACACCAAGATAAGACAATTGATGTGGAAGTATATATTTCAAGAAATGAAGTTGATAATGAGGCAATCCCTCAAGAATCAATCCCCGAAGTCAATACCTCTCAAAAGGCCAAACCAAAGAAAACTCCACCACCCAAACAAAGCCTTCCTAGTCCAAGCTCCATTCCCAAAATTCCACCTCCTTTCCCATAAAAGAGTATGAAACAAAAACAAGCATCTCAAGATAAGAAAATTTGGGATAAGATAGCATCAACATCCATCAACCTTTCTTTGGTTGACACATTTAGCCAAATGCCAAATGTTGCAAAGCTTGTGAAAGATCTTGTATCCAAGAAGAATTATGAGGTCTATGAGCCAAGCAAGGTGATTCATCAATGTAGTTCGATTGTCTCAAAGCATATGGCAAGGAAGATGGAGGACCCCAGAGCCTTCACGGTTCCATGCACAATTGGAGGGACACATTTCCCTAAAGCTCTATGTGATCTTGGAGCTAGCATCAATTTGATGCCGTATGCGCTCTACAAGACTTTGACTACCAAGAAAGTTCCCAAAGCTACAATTATGAACTTGCAAATGGCCGACCGTTCCATGAAGCTAATTGGAGTGGTCACCAATGTTCTAGTGAAGGTGGAGAAATTTATATTCCCGGTGGATTTTGTGATCTTAAATTGCCCGGTGGACTTTGATGTCCCCATTATTGTTGGGCATCCATTTTTAGCAATCAGGAGAGCACTTTGTGATGTGGAGAAGGGGGAACTTACGTTTTGTTTCAACGGTGAGAAGGTTGTGTTTCATATATGCAAAACATTGAGACAACCTATGGAGGAGGAAGCCACTTGTTCTTAATTTTGTGGATATGGTTGTGGATGCACTTGTGGAAAAAGAGAGTGTTCTAGTAAGTCAAGCGGATGAATTGGCCACGATAATTTGGAACATGGATATTGATAGTGAAGAGAGTGATGCCGAATGTGTGAAAGCATTGGAAGGACTTGGCACTAAACCCTATGTTCCCACAAAGCTTTCCCTTGATCTTGAAAATCGAACCACTCCTCCCACAAAGCCCTCCATTGAAGAACCTCCGAAACTTGAACTAAAGGTACTCCCAAGCCACCTGAGATACACTTTCCTAGGCCAAAACTCCACTCTTCCCATAATCATTTCATCCCACTTAACCAAAGAGCAAAAATATCAATTAGTAGGAGTGGTGAGAAGAAGAATTAAAGCAATTGGGTGGACTCTTGCAGACATATGAGCAATTGATCCGGGAGTATGCACGCACAAAATTTTTCTTGAAGAAGGATGTAAGCCAATGGTAGAACATCAAAGGAGGTTGAATCCTCCAATGCAAGAAGTTGTCAAGAAGGAGATCATAAATGGTTAGATGCGGGGGTGATTGTTCCACTTTCTGATAGTGAATGGGTATCACCCATTCAATATGTGCCCAAAAAGGGAGGGGTGACGATAGTTCACAATGAAAAAGGTGAAGCTATATCAACTCGAACTGTGATTGGTTGGCGAGTGTGCATGGACTACCGTCAGCTCAACAATGCAACAAGAAAAGATCATTTTTTCCTACCCTTCATTGATCAAATGCTTGATCGTTTGGCGGGCCGAGCTTAGTATTGTTTTTTTGATGGATATTCGGGGTACGATCAAATCTCAATTGAAGCAAATGATCAAGATAAGACAACTTTCACATGTCCTTATGGTACTTTTGCATTCCGCAAAATGCTTTTTAGACTTTGTAATGCCCCGGGTACTTTGCAAAGGTGTATGCTTGCACTCTTCCATGACATAGTGGAGAATTTCTTAGAGGTATTTATGGATGATTGATCCATAGTGGGTGACTCTTTTGAAGATTGTTTGTCTAATTAGGAGAAAGTCTTAGAGAGGTGTGAAGAAACTAAACTTGTGCTCAATTGGGAGAAATGCCATTTCCTTGTTGAAGAAGGAATTGTTCTAGGGCACAAGGTGTCCAAGAAAGGAATCGAAGTAGATCATGCACAGATTGAAGTCATCTCCAAACTTCCACCTCCTATAACCGTCAAAGGAGTGAGAAGCTTCTTGGGACATGTGGGATTTTATCGCCGCTTCATCAAAGATTTCTCCAAGATTGTTAACCCATTGTACAAGTTGTTGGAAAAAGATGCTAAGTGTGAATTCAATGAAGTATGTTTGAAGGCCTTTGAAGAAGTGAAATTGAGATTGAAAACCGCACCGATAATAGTGAGTCCAAAATGGGATCTCCCATTTGAGCTTATGTGTGATGCTAGTGATGTGGCATTGGGAGCCGTGCTTGGCCAAAGAGTTGAGAAGATGTTTCACCCTATCTATTATGCTAGCAAGACCATGAATGGAGCTCAACAAAATTATACGGTGACAGAAAAGGAGTTGTTAGCAATTGTCTTTGGCTTTGAGAAATTTCGATCTTACTTGATTGGATCGAAGGTCACTGTGCATACCGATCATTTCGTAATTCGATATTTGATGGCCAAGAAAGATTCAAAAGCAAGGTTTATTAGATGGGTACTATTGTTACGAGACTTTGATCTTGAGGTACTTGATAGAAAGGGAACCGAGAATCAAGTGGTGGACCACTTATCCCGTTTGGAGGCGGTGGGTCGCCCAAAAGAAATCCTTGAGATCAATGATTCTTTCATGGATGAGAGGCTATTGGCGGTATCTTGGGAGGAAGCTCCTTGGTATACGGATTTAGCCAATTATGTTGCATGTGGAGAGATCCCAGAGGATTTCTCATTCAATCAAAAGAAGAAGTTGATCAACGATGCACGACAATACTTTTGGGTTGATCCCTTTCTTTTCAAAGTATGTGTCGATGGAATGATAAGAAGGCGTGTTGCCGAAGCCGAGCAAGAAACTATTCTTGAAGAATGTCTCTCCGCTCCTTATGGAGGATATCATGGAGGTGTTAGAATGACGGAAAAGGTACTTGAATGCGGTTTTTTGGGGGCTACTTTGTACAAAGATGCTTATGAAAGAGTTGTGATCAATGTCAAAGAATAGGAGGAATCTAAAGGAGGTATGAAATGCCCCAAAATCCCATTGTGGAAGTTGATCTCTTTGATGTATGGGGAATCGACTTCATGGGTCCTTTTTCAAGCTCTTATGGTATGAAGTACATCCTTGTGACGGTTGATTATGTGTCAAAATGGGTTGAGACAATAGCCTTACCGAACAATGAAGCTAGAAGTGTCACCGCCTTCATCAAGAAAAACATTTTCACAAGATTTGGCACCCCTCGCACCATCATAAGTGATGGGGGTACCCACTTTTGCAGTCGGGCCTTTAGCTCTTTATTGGAAAAATATGGGGGTGAGACACAAGGTTGCTACACCTTATCATCCCCAAACAAGTGGCCAAGTGGAAGTCTCGAATCAAGAGATCAAGCAAATTTTAGCCAAGTCAGTTATTGTGAACCGGACGGATTGGTCGAAGAAGTTGGATGATGCCTTATGGGCATATTGCACGGCATACAAGACTCCTATTGGGATGTCACCATTCCGGTTAGTCTTTGGAAAAGCTTGTCATCTCCTCGTGGAGTTGGAGTATAAAGCTCTTTGGGTATTTAAAAAGCTCAACATGAATTGGGAAGAAACTTCCAAGTCCCGGGTGGAGAAGCTACATGAACTTGAGGAAATGAGGTTCCTTGCCTATGAAAATTCAAAGCTCTACAAGGAAAATATAAAGATCATCCATGACAAGAAGATTGGAATCGAGAATTCAAGGCGGTGGACATGGTGCTATTGTTCAATTCAAGATTGCACTTATTCCCCGGAAAGTTTAAATCCAAGTGGAGTGGACCTTTCAAAGTGGTGGGAACATCACCTTATGGATGGGTCGAGTTGCAAAAAACGGGAAGTTCTAAAACTTTCAGAGTGAATGGCCAAAGAGTGAAACATTATTTGGGATGTGAAGCCGAGCTTAGGAAGGTCATTTGCATCTACTTCATGGATCCTTGAAGGTTGAGGTAACACCGTCGTGTCAAGACGTTAAATCAAGTGCTTCTTCGGAGGCAACCCAAGTTTTACTTTTAGCAATTTTAGTTTTAATCATATAGTTAGTGTAAAAAGTTCATATGAAATTCTGTGATGAATGCACTTGATCTTGGTTGAAGTGGTATTAATGTAGGGAATTAAGAGGAATGAAAAGTAGGAAAAGTTGAAGAGTGGGAAGGACCTCCGATTAAAGTGCGGAAGCAAAAGTGTGGCCCAACCAAAAGAAATGCGGGCCGTCGCTGTATGCAGTGATCAAATATTTTCTGCGGAGTGAAGGACTACTCAGCCTTTAATTAAGCGAGCCGCCCATTCAACTTCGCATAATAGTTGGTGGGCCTGATGCAAGCTAAACCGGAGTCGAAGCTTTGCAATCGGAGACAACAAACAAGACGCGGAAACGATGAAGATAGGATGCGGAAGCAATAAAAGTAACACGGATAACAAGAATTCGGGGAAGGGGGAGAACAGAAATAGAAGAAAGAATGGATAATCTAAGTCAACTCATTGATTGATTATCCAAGGGAGAAATGAAACTTGAACCTAACAAGGAATTCATACTAGGGATGAAATCCATTTCGGTTCCAAGCCATAGAAGGCATAAACGAAGCCTCGGGCTTCAACAAGAATGGCTCGGCCAATTCTATCTCTATTCTCTCAATTCAATATCAACTAATAACTAACTCCTAATGAGCTATGCTAGGAGTTTATATAGACAATATAAAGGACAAAATAGTAAAAGGGTCACAGGTGACCAATAAGATAAAGCCACGCAGGGCTGGAGTGTTCGGCAGCTTGGCCCGAACACATTGTCTTCGGTCGCTTGTTTGCCTCGGTCACCTTTGGAATCGAACGCCCTTGCCCCGGGCACACTTGCCTCGGGCACACTTGTAGCCCTTTGATCGATTCTCTGTTCGGCGTCGTTCTTCTTTTGGTTCGGTTGCTTTCAGCTTCGGGCTCAAGCTTGTCATTTCTTCCTTCGGGCTCAAACTTGATCGTTGAGCTTTCATAAGTTGTGCCCGGTCTCATAGATCCCGAAGTCAGTGTCAGCAACGGCCACTTGTTGTCTGCTCGGTAGATTTCCATCGTTGTTGCTCAGTGAGGCAGTCTTTGACATCTTCTATTCCGGCCACACTTTAATCGTGGGCGCCATGTGACTCCTCTCCTCGGTGGATTAGCTCTCCTCGGTGGACCAGCTTGATGAATCGAACAGGCGAGCCTGTTCGTATTGCATCATCCTCCCCTTCTTGAAAGGATTTCGTCCTCGAAATCAAACCGACAGACCTGCAAGCAAGGCAAAGACAAACAAGGCTTCCTACTACAAGAGTAGGTTAGTGTTCAAGAGTGTGGAAAACACACTCTTATGATAGAGCCAAGCATCAATAATGATCAAGAAAATTATGTCCCCGAAGGAAACAACAAGTTCTTGGCTCAAATAGGGACTGTACCGAACACATGAGTGTACGAAGAGATCAATAGGACACTTTGCATGTAAGATGTGATCAAAGGCCCTATCACCTCTAAACTCGTAGTCATCATACCGAGCCCTCAATTCACTTTTATCACTATGGGGCTTATGGACTTCGGTATGCACTATACTCGAGGCGTGATCAACATGTGGAATGGAGTAAGTAAAATGATTGACTCGACAATTAACATCGAATACTCCACTCCCCTTCTTAAAAGCAATCTTATTCACACCAAGAGGTAGCCTTTCACCTCCCAAAGGAACTCCAAGACAACCCTTCTCTTTAGACAAACTTCCGAAGAAGGTCTCGAATAATGGGTTATCTACGGGGTTAAGCCTTTCAAACCGAGGTGGTTCTCCACGAGTTGAATGCATATCACCATCTCCTTCGAACAAAGGATTAGTGAAAACAAGTTCACTACCCATCAAAGGTGCATCCGAACCAAGGTCATCGACCACACTTGAGGAGTCATCGAATATGATTCGATCCAACTCATCCACTAAGGACTCCTCAAGGGTATCATCATCCTCACCATAACACAGAGATCCACCATAGGCAATAATTTCAACAAGGGTATGATCAAACAACTCATTTTCCCCTTTATCAAAGATTGGTGGTGTGTCATAACAAGGGTCACAATTAAGTTCAACTACAACTTCATCACTAAAGAGAGATTCGATGAAGATCGAGCTCACATCATGATGTGGCTTATCAATTCTCTCAACTAGTGGTTCACATTCACTCACAAGTTGACCATTCGACTCTACACTAGTTGCAAACACATTGTAATCATACAAATCATCAACTAGCATAGAGGTTTCTCTAGCAATTTCACAAGACAAGGAAGTATCATGCTCACGGGAAGGAAATCGAACACTCACCTCGGGATGGCCTTCGGTTTCTTTTATTGTCCTCGAGGCCTCACAAGTAGTTTCTTCTCCGTGGAGCTCACATGAAAGATCTTCTTCACCTTGTCTATCTACTTCGGTACCGAGTTGAGGCTCCTTCGGTTTGCCTCCAAGAGTTCCTGCACAAGATTTCGAACAAGTAGAAGGAAAAGATAAAAGGTTAAGGTTAGAATAAGGGGTGTCCTCACTCTCAATGATTCTTTTTCCCTCTTTCTCTTCCCTCATTTTCTTTTCAAGGTCAGGTGTGGGTTTGGGTGGTGACAACTCGCTCACATCACTCAACACAACCTCTCCTTTTTCCTCTCGAGAGTTGTCACCGGTCTCTCCCTTACTCCTCTCGATTTTTTGTCTCTCATATTCGGGTGAGTTGGGTCGAGGCCCAAGAATACCCATAGCTGGAGTAGGTGGACTTTTAACATCGACCCGAAGTCTAGGACTCGAAGACTCATCAACCGAGGTCTCATTCTTCGTTATCGAACAGAGTTCCGAAGCTGGTGTCTTCGAGAACCTTGCTGGATCAAGATCAGCAAATCGGGCTTCCAAGTTTTGTAGTTCGGCTTCGAGCCCCATTAGTTCAGCCATAACATCGGCCGTTGTGATAATCTTGTTGACTTCGGTCA